>OY970823.1:0-47500 GCA_963853835.1 Calendula officinalis | reverse complement strand
CCAGCGGGCACGATGTCCGGACCAGCGGGCACGATGTCCGGACCAGCGGGCACGATGTCCGGGCTAGCGATCACGATGTCCGGGGTAGCGATCACGATGTCCGGACTAGCGATCACGATGTCCGGACTAGCGATCACGATGTCCGGACCAGCGGGCACGATGTCCGGACCAGCGGGCACGATGTCCGGACCAGCGGGCACGATGTCCGGACAAACAATCAAGGTGTCCGGACCAGCGATCACGCTGTCCGGACCAGCGGGCACGATGTCGGGACGAGCGATCACGATGTCCGGACCAGCGATCACGATGTCCGGACCAGCGTGCACGATGTCCGGACTAGCGATCACGATGTCCGGACTAGCGATCACGATGTCCGGACCAGCGGGCACGATGTCCGGACCAGCGATCACGATGTCCGGACCAGCGGGCACGATGTCCGGACCAGCGATCACGATGTCCGGACCAGCGGGCACGATGTCCGGACCAGGGGGCACGATGTCCGGACCAGCGCTCACGATGTCCGGACCAGATGAATGAGAAACATCTATTAAAATATTATTAAGAAACCACTAAATGTAGTAGAATGTGAACCTAGTAAAGAGTAGTAAATTACAAGATTGTTAATTTGAACTAATTAGAGAGTTATCAAAATGAGTAATATGCAAATAGAGTAAGGTAACAATATAATGTTAAAAGAAGAGTTATTTTGAGAACCAATAACGCGGTTGAGAAAGAATATATCATTCCAAATATTATAAGCTAGTAAACTGGAACACGCGAGTAGTCATAAGAATGAGTAAAAATGTGATTTATATCTAATGCTATCGCTAGTAAATATTATTACTTTATGAGTTTATTTCTGAGATGTATTCTGGTTTTGTTTATGAGTTAAGATTTCTGAGTTTTCTCCTGAGATATGTTTTGAGTTCATTTCTGAGTTAGACATCTGAGTTATATACCTGAGTACATGAAAATTCTGTGTGATATGTATATTCCTTGTAAATAATTTGCATGTTTTTATAATTGTTGATTGCGGAGCAAACCACTAAATTGTTATTTTTATACCTTAAGCAAACTGTTGACCCATAGAGTAGAGGATCTTCCGAGTCATTTTGGTGGAAAATTATCGATAATGAAATTTTTATCTGTTGCTAAAATGTGTAAGTGGTCATTTGATGGAGTTGTGTGGGAAGAAATTTTCCTTAAAAACTTGTTATCGTCATGAGAGATCCGAGTGTGATTGTGCAAATGGTTTGGATGACCTGGTACTACGCTGAGCATCTGGTATCATCAACAAATCCGTAGCAAATTTCCAAGTGGAGTTGAATCGGAGATTCAACGCGACATTAATCACTGAGTGCAACAACTGTATCCGAATGCGAGAGCAAGAAGACGCCTTCAGTAGAGTATCGTGGTGTATTTTATACTCATCTTCATCATTTTCCTTGCATACTGAGATCCATAGTGAGCATCCTAACCTAATTTCTTTTAGCCTTATCGTCATGCGTCACTAGAGGCGGATAATTGTATGAGCACTTACGTGATCTGGAGTTCGTTTCCTATTAAGTAAATTCACCATGAAGAGCTTCCTTCTATTCAGAACTTTATCGTTTTATTCTTCTTTTCCATTTGAGTATGCATGTCGTAGGTCACCCTGATGATTTTTCCTTTCTCATTCTTAACCTTATCATTTTGTTTTCTTTCCCCATTCGAGGACGTATGTCGTTGGCGAGTAGGAGTTGAGACGCGAGATTACTACCCTGAGTTCCTTCCGAGCAATGACTTCGGGGACGAAGTCTATTTCAAGTGGAGTTGAGTTGTAACGCCCTGAAATTTTGGTAATTAATCTATACCTTTATTTTAATCAGATATTATTTATACTTTCATTTTAATCGAATTCAGATTCAGAGATAAATATATGTTTATTATTATGTGGCTAATTAAGGGTTAAATTAGAGTCAATATTATTATTTTTGTATCTTTGGTTACCTCTAATAAGTTATAATATTTAATGACATTATGAGTTAATCCCTTATTTTCCTAGTCTTAGTCACTAGTAGCACTTTTTGGCATTTACGGGTGTTGAGATCGAGTGGGTATGTCCAGCTAATTCTTTTGTGTTATTTGGGCTCGTGCGTGCCATTCGGTAAGAGGGCCCGTATGACATGGGTTTTTGGAAATTAAGGCCTCAAGTATAATAGGGATGTGCGTGACCTAGGGATTTCAGAAAAGAGAAACATTCTTCCAAAAGCAGCCGACAACACGTTATTCCATTTTGCTTCCTTTTGTTTTTGCACCATCCTCCTCCTCTAGCATCATTTCCGTCGGCAACCATGGATGCCACCGCCCTTTCTTTTCTGTCAGCAACACCACCGTCTTCACCAATTTTGTTTCTATTTTGATCGGAAGCCATGAAACGCCACCGCCACCCTCATTTCATTTGCTGATTCCGCCGCCGTACACTTTCATCGCCCCTGAGTTCCGGGAACCACCATCGGTTCCGTGTTCGTTCTGAGAAACCACCGCAAAAACCTCCCCCGTGTTTTTGTTCCGGCGACAACACCCATCACTGCTCTCCCGTTTCTGTTATGATCAGCGGAACCTACCGTTTGATTCGATCACCGCCATAAGTTCGTAGATAGGGTGGTGATGTGAGGATCGAGTTCAGGCGACAATCTTGGGGGTATAGAACTCGTTTCTATTTCTGTTAAATCATATGTTGACCTTATCATTAAATTGAGGTTATGGGTGTTTGGGGTTTAACCAGAAGATGTGAATGCTTTTGTGTACAAATTAATTAATCGAAGAGGAAGTTTTAACATATTTCAATCAATGAAATATTTCTAATAATATTTTAATCAAGAGTTTTATTATTATTTTAATCAAGAGACGTTTTTAATATTTTAATCAAGGGAAGTTTTCATTATTATTTAAGCATGGGGAATGTTTTTACTAGTATTTAATCATGGGGAAAACATCTTTGTTTTTATTGATTATGTTATGATTTATTAAGTCAAAAATGTGGGATTCCTAATCAGGAAACTTTTACACCTTTAAAACGAGTTTTGGGGTAAGTCTAATCAGGGTTATATTTCGTGCCTTTGGACCGTCTAAACGCTAGCTCATCAGTATTGTAGGGTGCTGAGAGATCTTCGGAGCTTACGTAATCGAGGTGAGTATTCTCACCGTGTATTCAGTTTTAACGATGTACATGCATGACTTATGTGTTACATTTCTTGCACTATAGTTGTTATCTGAGAATGATCTGTTATCTGAGTTTGATTTGTTATCTGAGATTGATCTGTTATCCGAGTTATCTGTTATCTGAGCTTTTTGTGATCTGACTTTCTGAGTTCTGAGTTATGAGTTTCTGAGTTTTGAGTTAAACATTAACATAATATATATCTGACTTGACACCGAAGAGCACTGGTGTCAGACGTTTTGACTTGGCACCGAAGAGTACTGGTGCCAGGCCTTTTGACTCACACCGAAGAGTACAGGTGTTGAGGTGGTGTGAGGCGGGTCGAGGTTGATCTCTCGTCCCAAGTCACACTAGCGCGCTATATAAATTAAAATCTGAGTAATAAAATCTGAGAAATAAATCTGAGTAATTAATCGAGTAGATTCTGAGTAGGAGTACACCGATGTGCCCTCATGTGTTGTATGTTATAATTGTTTACATTTTGAGACTATTCACTCAGCTTCCCCGTTGACCCAAACTTTCCCCCACATTGTTTCAGGTACTAGCAAAGGAAAGGAGAAGGTGGACGGTTGACCGCTGTATCTTTTCATTACTGATGTGGACAACGTTTAATATTTTAAAACACTTTATTTTATTTTAACTATTTCCGCATTTAATACATTTTAAAATGAAAATATTATTATTGGGATTTAATTATTCAAGTTATTGGGACCTTTTTATTTAAATCTTGTACTTAAAAAGTTTTAAATTTTTGTGAAAATTTTGGGTGTTTCAAGTTGGTATCAGAACGCTGACTTGAGGGATTTGGATTCACAAGGGGTGAATTCAAACTCAAGTTTGAGTATCGAGTTTGTAAAACGAGAAAAGAGTCAAATATTTTTTCTGAGAAAAGTTTCCACATCAAACATACAGCATGTCACGTCGACCTCTCGCTTCCTACTGCCGGTAATATTTTAGAGTATTATTTATTTGAGATTTTGCTATATTCTGAGTATAGACGAGTAGCGTATTCTGAAAATTTTCAGCTTATTCCCTGAGAGAAATACCTGTGAATTGTATGGATAAACATATATGTATATAAATATACTAATACAAGATTCTTTAATTATGAGTATTATTTAAAGCTTAATTTGAGCATAGTTTTGGTTTTAATTCGTTAGAGTTCTATATATTTATATATACAAAAACATATACTGGAGAAATGTGAAATTATAAATTTCACTGAGAAAATAATAAAAGTTTTCAATTTAGAGAAACACCTTATAGAGTTGAAGTGAGATTTCATAAATTCTGAGACAATTTAACCAAAAGTGTAATAAATGGATATAAACTGAGGATATAAAATCCATAAATTATTTAAATGAGAAATATGCTTGAGTAAATGAGGAAGTTATTAGTATTAAAGAGGAGTAATGAATTTTATGACAAATATGAGAATTGATGTTATTATTTCGAGTATAATTCTGATTTAACTCTTAGTGTATTTCGCGACGAGGATCGCTTTTCTGAGTATATTTACCGATGAGCAAACAAAGCAACCTCCATTGACAAACAAAGGTATTAGTTGAAAACCCTACGATTAATAGAAATTATGTTGTATGATAATAAATGTTTGAGATTTTTGAATACTGAAACATCGTTAGATTATATTTGAATCATGTATAATTAAACGAGTCAAAGTTTCACATAAATTAGAGATTTTGATGTTCATCAATGATTTTAAACTATTATAACCAAAAATCACAGATGCTGAACAATCATTTGCGATTGAAACCTAGTGTTTTTTATCTGTTTGAAATTAATCATCGATGATTAATCATTTGTGATTAATCATCGATGATTTTAAACTATTATAACCAAAAATCACAGATGCTGAACAATCATTTGCGATTGAAACCTAGTGTTTTTTATTTGTTTCAAATTAATCATCGATGATTAATCATTTGTGATTAATAATCGATGATTTTAAACTATTTTGTCCAAAAATCACAGATGCTGATCAATCGTTTGTGATTAAAACCTAGTGTTTTTTATCTGTTTCAAATTAATCATTGTAACGCCCCAAAATTTATATTAATTAAATATAATTATTTAATCACAATTTATTATTTATAATTAATTCTATATTATTTGGGCGACATGCGATTAGACAGTCCATCTTTAACAGACGTTATATATATATGTGACGCCTCATTATCCAAATAATTAATTTCGGAACGTTTCGTCAGCTGTATTAGAGATATTTAACTCCCGGGTGTTGAGTGTCGAGTTGAGGCCGGCCAAGGGCCAAGGCCGAGACTCGTAATCTTGTTTTGATTTAAAAGAAATCTAAGTTGGGCCGGATCCTCTTTGCTTCTCTTTATGATGCATCAGACCAAATGAAGTAGCAGTGGGCTCGTCTTTGGTGATGGGTAAATTGGGCCGAGAAGTGTGGGTTTGGGCCGGAGGATTAAAGAAGCTGTGACTACAACTAATTAGTATTAGAATTAACATCGTTATTTGCCTACCCTAATTGCCGACAAATCAATCTCCTCTCTCTAATTCTGTCCACGAGCAGAAGACCAGGAAGAAACCGAATTCGATCAAGCAGCGGGTGAGCCAGAGATCTTGGCGATCGTGGTTTTGAGCAGCAGATGATCACGGAAGGGTCCAACCCTCGAGAATTCTGAATTGTAACCTCGAGTTCGGTATGAATTGTTTCCGACTTCCTTCTTTTTCTACCTTTCCAATTTGTCTTCCTTCTTGCCTCGAGATAACCATGTGTGGGCCTTGGGTTTTGTTGTTGAGCAGATTGTAGTTGGGAATTAAGCATGGACGGTCGAATGGAGTCCAAATAAAAGAAACGTGAAGCATCTAAATGTCTTGGAAAATCTTTAGAGTTCATATATTATTCAATTCTCATGTGTTAATCGTCATGCTCGTGAATCGTTCGTAGGGTATAATCTCTAACCCTATTTTTCCTTTAATCGATCTATCAATGATTTATTGTTAAGAGAGTTCGTTGTCTTGTTGGGAGCTTGAGTTGTTGTGTAATCGTTTGGTTTTTTTGAATTAAAATCGTTCTAGTTGCTGGCAGTTTCGAATTGCTATATTGATGACTGTTTTTAGGTGTCTTAAAGGCCGAATTGGGGGAGTTACATCTCCCAGATATTTATAGCCCTCTGAGTTAGCTTTCCAAGTTGACCGAGAACTCGTTAAATGGATTTACGGTTTAAAAGTTATAACGGTTTTAATATACTGCTGTTAGGATTATGACCTGTGCGATATGTCCGTCTTGCGACACTGTTTTGAGACATTTAGAATCTGTTTTGGCCAGTGACCGTCTCACAGAGATGTGTAGTTCTGGTTGTCTACTTTTCATGGTTAAAATATGAGATAAATAAACTACACAGTTTAAGAGATATAGCAGTTTCCGTGAGACCGACGGGTGCTGCCAGTTTTCTAAATTTGAGTCTTTAGAACGGATTGTAATTCGGGTTTCATTTTTATGCTTTTAGGACCGTCTAGGGATAACCGAGCAGCGCCTTAGAGTATTGAGGATTCTTTGGAGCTTACGTTTTCTCGAGGTGAGTATTCTCACCGTGTATTCAGTTTTAACGTTGTACATGCATGACTTATGTGTTACATTTCTTGCACCATAATTGTTATCTGAGCTTGAGCTGTTATCTGAGTTTGATCCGCTATCTGAGTTTGATTTGTTATCTGAGTTTGACATGCTATCTGAGTATCTGAGCAGCTGTTGATTTATTTTAATCTGAGACATTGTGCCTGGGTAACCGAGCTCGGCACATGGTCATTCTGTGCTACTACTTGCTAGGGCATCTGAGATAATTATGTTAAAGAGATAATAAAACATAATAACACACATCTGAGTTTTTGGCTATATGCCTGGGATCAGCTCCCGTCTGAGTGTTGGGATTATTCCCGTCTGAGTTTTGGAATCACTCCCGTCTGAGTTTTTGGCTTATGCCTATCTGAGGTGTGAGGAGGGGCGAGGTTGATCTCTCGTCCCAGATCACACAAGCGCGCTATATAAATTAAAATCTGAGTAATAAAATCTGAGAAATAATCTGAGTAATTAATCGAGTAGATTCTGAGTAGGAGTACACCGATGTGCCCTCATGTGTTGTATGTTATAATTGTTTACATTTTGAGACTATTCACTCAGCTTCCCAGATGACCCAAACTTTCCCCCACATTGTTTCAGGTATCAGCAAAGGAAAGGAGAAGGTGGACGATTGGCCGCTGTATCTTTTCGTTACTGATGTGGACAGCAATTAATATTTTAAAAACATTTCATTTTATTTTTAACTATTTCCGCAATAAATACATTTTAAACGTTAAATATTTATACCGGAGCTTTATTTATGGGACCTTTCGATTATAATTCTGTTTTCAAAAATTTCAAAAATCTTGTAAATTTTAGGGTGTTACAAGTTGGTATCAGAGTAATTATATAAGAGGATTAAGAGGAAGCTAACGTCATCAATTTGATGATGATTTATTTAAAAACGAGTTAAAAGAGCGGTAAATTGAATCAAATTAATCGAGGAACGCAATAACTGAGAACTCTGATCAAAAAGATATTAATAGACATGCTCACAAATTTCAATAAATTTAACATAACTGTGAAGAGGATATAAGTTATATTTATGAGGAATGATAAATGGCATATCCAAATGAAAAGTTAAAAGGAGATTTGTATTGTGAAAATAACTAAGTGGAAATATTTCTATAAATCTGAGTTATCCGAGTATCGCGTACGAGACTAAATATACGCATGAATTTCTGAGTAATGTTTATGAGGTTTTGAGTACCCACAGCTGAGTGCATATCTGTACTTATCGAATTATCAAATATGGAGAAATAATTTACTTTTCTTTCTTCGGAATATGATTTATTGGTGGTTTTTATGTGGGAAGTTGTGAACTTTGGGATTGACTCGTGACCAACACAAAAGCATGTGTCGAAAGTAATAGAGAGCCCCTATTACCGTACACACAGGACTTTTGGTTGGTTAGGGGGAAATTTTGAAGGGAACGATGGACCAATGCTTGTTATTGTGAATGTAGTATGTGTATCCTAATTGTTTGTGTGGCTACATACTTGCTTGTTTATTTTGGTAGACAATACTAGTTCCAAACTCGAGGACGAGTTTTCTCCAAGTGGAGTTGAGTAGGGGTAAAAAGGAAAATTGTCAAGAAATAATTATCATTAATTGTTATTTATAAATAATATGAGCATGATGCTTATGCAGAGAGATTTTGCTGGTATGAATTTAAAGTACGAAATCTAGATATATAAAATTGATCAAATAAATTATCAGAGTAACTATCAAATCAAGCAGTTGAGAATAATTAAATTTATTCTATGGGTAATTATAGAGTTTACAACCAAATGATAGATAATTAGCAAATCAAGTTAATTGGGTTGAATGAATATTGTGCAAAAGGGAAGTAGTAATACTACAATTATATACAAAATAAGACAGTATACTTATTTTTGGGTAGTTATAAATGTGATAATGGGAAATCATTAAATTAAAGTGATGGGAACTTATTAATGAGTAGAATATGAGAAAACTGCTACAATGAAATTTTGAGGAAAATGAGTTAAAATGAGTTCGGTAATTTGCTGGTAATGAGTTATTATTAAAACGAGCTAAAAGATAAAATTTTATTTTGATTAATTATGGAGTAATATTGAGTTATAAGAAATTTACAAATCGAGTTACATAAGCAAATTAATGAAATGAGTCAAAAGAGAAAAGTATTAAATTAACGGGAAGTTTTATTCAAATTTTTGAAGTATTATAAAGTGTTATGAGTTTTGAGGTATTATAAAATGAGAAAACTCTATTTATGAATAAGTATTAAACTTGAAATGAGAACAACTATTCAATAAATTTATATTGAACTTAGGAGAAATTTCGAAAAGATGAGAATGTACTGAATTGATGAACCATGAGTAAACCGTAAGATTTAGAATAAAGTGTAACTGCGAATGGAGTAAATGAGAACTAAAGAATTAATTTGTAATTTGAGTAACGAGAAATCATTATAAATAAGAGTATGAAATTTAATTGGAATTTCCAGTAGGTAACATGAAATTAATGAGTAGATATGGTCAAAATAATTAAGAGACATTTTAAATTGTGTAAAATCAGTTAAATGGTTTATTAAAGGATCGTTAATCTAGATGAATGAGAAAACATCTATTAAAATATTATCGAGAAACCATTAAATGTAATAGAATGAGAACTTATTAAAGGGAATTAAATGACGAGATCGTTAATTTGAGCTATTTAAAGGGTTATCAACATCGGTAATATGCAAACCTAATAGAGTAAGGTAACAATATAATGTTAAAGAAGAGTTATTTCGAGAACCAATGACACGGTCGAGAGAGAGTATATCATTCCAAGTATTATAAGCTGGTAAATTGGAACACACGAGTAGTAATAAGAATGAGTAAAAATGTGATTTATACCTAATGCTATTACTTGTAAATATTATTACCTTACGAATTGTTACTGAGTAAGATTTATGAGTTTGCTCCTGAGTTATACATTTTTGAATTATACTCCTGTGATATTTTTGGAGTCTATTTCTGAGTGGGACTTCTGAGTTATATTTCCAGATTATATTTTGGAGTTATATACCTGAGTATATGAGAATTCTGTGTGATAGGTTATTCCTCGTGATTTATTTGCATGGTTTTTATATTAATTGATAAGGGTGTAAACCGCTAGATTATTTATTAGGCTGATAACAAACTGTTGACCCATAGAGTAGAGGACCTTCCGAGTCATTTTGGTAGAAAATTGTCGTTAATGAAATTTTTATCTGTTGCGAAAATGTGTAAGTGGTCATTTGATGGAGTTGTGCGGGAAGAAAACTTTCCATAAAAACTTGTTATCGTCATGAGAGATTCGAGTGTGATTTTGCAAATGGTTTGGATGACCTGGTACTACGCTGAGCATCTGGTATCGTCAATAAATCAATAGTAAATTTCCAAGTGGAGTTGAATCGGTGATTCAACGCGATGTTAATCGCTGAGTGCAACAACTGTATCCGAATGCGAGAGCAAGAAGACGCCTTCAGTAGAGTATCGTGGTGTATTTTATGCTCATGATCGACATTTTCTTTACATATTGAGATCTATAGTGAGCATTCTGACCTTATTCCTTGTAGCCTTATTCGTTTTGCGCCACTAGAGGCGGATAATTGTATGAGCACTTACGTGATCTGCAGTTCGTTTCCTATTAAGTAAATTCGCCATGAAGAGCTTCTTTCTATTCATAACTTTATCGTTTTTATTCTTCTTTTCCATTTGAGTATGCATGTCGTAGGACACCCTGATGAATTTCCTTTTCATTCTGAACCTTATCATTTTGTTTTTTTTTTCCATTTGAGGACGTGTGTCGTTGGCGAGTATGAGTTGAGACGCGAGATTACTACTCTGAGTTTCTTCCGGGCAATGACTTCGGGGACGAAGTCTATTTCAAGTGGAGTTGAGTTGTAACGCCCCAAAATTTATATTAATTAAATATAATTATTTAATCACAATTTATTATTTATAATTAATTCTATATTATTTGGGCGACATGCGATTAGACGGTCCATCTTTATCAGACGTTATATATATATATGTGACGCCTCATTATCCAAATAATTAATTTCGTAACGTTTCGTCAGCTGTATTAGAGATATTTAACTCCCGGGTGTTGAGTGTCGAGTTGAGGCCGGCCAAGGGCCAAGGCCGAGACTCGTAATCTTGTTTTGATTTAAAAGAAATCTAAGTTGGGCCGGATCCTCTTTGCTTCTCTTTATGATGCATCAGACCAAATGAAGTAGCAGTGGGCTCGTCTTTGGTGATGGGTAAATTGGGCCGAGAAGTGTGGGTTTGGGCCGGAGGATTAAAGAAGCTGTGACTACAACTAATTAGTATTAGAATTAACATCGTTATTTGCCTACCCTAATTGCCGACAAATCAATCTCCTCTCTCTAATTCTGTCCACGAGCAGAAGACCAGGAAGAAACCGAATTCGATCAAGCAGCGGGTGAGCCAGAGATCTTGGCGATCGTGGTTTTGAGCAGCAGATGATCACGGAAGGGTCCAACCCTCGAGAATTCTGAATTGTAACCTCGAGTTCGGTATGAATTGTTTCCGACTTCCTTCTTTTTCTACCTTTCCAATTTGTCTTCCTTCTTGCCTCGAGATAACCATGTGTGGGCCTTGGGTTTTGTTGTTGAGCAGATTGTAGTTGGGAATTAAGCATGGACGGTCGAATGGAGTCCAAATAAAAGAAACGTGAAGAATCTAAATGTCTTGGAAAATCTTTAGAGTTCATATATTATTCAATTCTCATGTGTTAATCGTCATGCTCGTGAATCGTTCGTAGGGTATAATCTCTAACCCTATTTTTCCTTTAATCGATCTATCAATGATTTATTGTTAAGAGAGTTCGTTGTCTTGTTGGGAGCTTGAGTTGTTGTGTAATCGTTTGGTTTTTTTGAATTAAAATCGTTCTAGTTGCTGGCAGTTTCGAATTGCTATATTGATGACTGTTTTTAGGTGTCTTAAAGGCCGAATTGGGGGAGTTACATCTCCCAGAGATTTATAGCCCTCTGAGTTAGCTTTCCAAGTTGACCGAGAACTCGTTAAATGGATTTACGGTTTAAAAGTTATAACGGTTTTAATATACTGCTGTTAGGATTATGACCTGTGCGATATGTCCGTCTTGCGACACTGTTTTGTGACATTTAGAGTCTGTTTTGGCCAGTGACCGTCTCACAGAGATGTGTAGTCCTGGTTGTCTACTTTTCATGGTTAAAATATGAGATAAATCTACTGCACAGATTAAGAGATATAGCAGTTTCCGTGAGACCGACGGGTGCTGCCAGTTTTCTAAATTTGAGTCTTTAGAACGGATTGTAATTCGGGTTTCATTTTTATGCTTTTAGGACCATCTAGGGATAACCGAGCAGCGCCTTAGAGTATTGAGGATTCTTTGGAGCTTACGTTTTCTCGAGGTGAGTATTCTCACCGTGTATTCAGTTTTAACGTTGTACATGCATGACTTATGTGTTACATTTCTTGCACCATAATTGTTATCTGAGCTTGAGCTGTTATCTGAGTTTGATCCGCTATCTGAGTTTGATTTGTTATCTGAGTTTGACATGCTATCTGAGTATCTGAGCAGCTGTTGATTTATTTTAATCTGAGACATTGTGCCTGGGTAACCGAGCTCGGCACAGGGTCATTCTGTGCTACTACTTGCTAGGGCATCTGAGATAATTATGTTAAAGAGATAATAAAACATAATAACACACATCTGAGTTTTTGGCTATATGCCTGGGATCAGCTCCCGTCTGAGTTTTGGGATTATTCCTGTCTGAGTTTTGGAATCACTCCCGTCTGAGTTTTTGGCTTATGCCTATCTGAGGTGTGAGGAGGGGCGAGGTTGATCTCTCGTCCCAAATCACACAAGCGCGCTATATAAATTAAAATCTGAGTAATAAAATCTGAGAAATAATCTGAGTAATTAATCGAGTAGATTCTGAGTAGGAGTACACCGATGTGCCCTCATGTGTTGTATGTTATAATCGTTTACATTTTGAGACTATTCACTCAGCTTCCCAGATGACCCAAACTTTCCCCCACATTGTTTCAGGTATCAGCAAAGGAAAGGAGAAGGTGGACGATTGGCCGCTGTATCTTTTCGTTACTGATGTGGACAGCAATTAATATTTTAAAAACATTTCATTTTATTTTTAACTATTTCCGCAATAAATACATTTTAAACGTTAAATATTTATACCGGAGCTTTATTTATGGGACCTTTCGATTATAATTCTGTTTTCAAAAATTTCAAAAATCTTGTAAATTTTAGGGTGTTACAATCATCGATGATTATTCATTTGTGATTAATCATCGATGAATATAAACTATTCTGTCCAAAAATCACAGATGCTGATCAATCATTTGAGATTAAAACCTAGAGTTTTTTATCTGTTTCAAATTAATCATCGATAATTAATCATTTGTGTGATTAATCATCGATGATTTTAAACTATTCTATGTAAAATAATGATTAAACTTGGAAATAATCATAAAATGATTAACCTAATCTGTGTAACAATCTTAAGATGTTGTTTAATCATGGATGATTAAACTTTGGATTTTATCATCCATGATTAAAAGAAATCTAATTTTTGTTTATTTTAAAATTCATTTATGCAGATATTAAAACTGAAGAACCAGAGAAGGAAAATGTTCAAAAGGTTCCTGGATCAAGAGTAAAAATGATAGCTACTAAAAACTAAAGATACCTAAAAGTAAATCTAAAAATAAAGGATCATCTAAGAAAAGTCAAACAAAATCTGCTGATATTGATGAAGATAAAGTCATTCCTTTTAATAATCTATGTTCTCCTGAATCGATGTACTATATTTGTAAAGGATTAAGTACAAAACAAAAAGAAGCAGTCAAAGAAATGGGATTTGGGAGCATTATAAAGATTAAAATGACCGATATAGCTTTAAAAATTGGTTCTTTTGTTTTGAGCAAGTTCAATAGTAAGAACATGACTATTGAATTGAAAAATGGAAATATTAATGTCACATTAAAATCTGTTCATGACATGTTAGGAATTCCAATGGGAGACATCAATATTTGTAACAAAAAACCTATTAAAGAGGATGATGAAGAAAGCTTCATAAATGAATGGAGTCAACAATTTGACAGACTTGATAATTTAAGACTGAAAGAGTTGAAAGAGAAAATTTTACTAACAACTGAAGCAGATCTTAATTTTAAAATGAACTTCCTCTTATTATTTATAAATACTTTCCGTGAAGGAACCTCAATGGGCAAATGCAACATTTATCCAATGTACAGAATTGGAAAAAATATGGATGTTACCAGAATTGATTGGTGAGGTTATCTTCTCAACTGTCTTGTGAAAACAAAGAATACATACAATCCAAAATCACCAAGCTCTTACTTCTTTGGTCCAGCAACATATTTAGTTGTAAGTGACATAATTATAATATTTTATATGATTTAAATGATTTAAAATGATATTATTTAATATATCATTTTTATATGCAGCTATTGTATGTTGATCATTTCAAATTTACTTACATGCCTGTTTCGCGAGAACGTCCAGTAATATGTAATTGGACATCTGCGAAAATTAAACTTATAGAAGACAAAGAGGTAGTGTTAGGTGAAGGGCAGTTAAATGAACCTTATGTGGAAGATAAATCTGGGCAGGTAAAGTACTGAGAAATTAATTACTTAAATTACAAAAAAATAAAAAATATACATTTTTAACATATCTTATTTTGCAGGAAGTTGAAAGAAAATTAGAAAGATTGTTTGAGAAACAAGAGATTCTTAAAGAAAATTTGAATCAGACTTTGAATGATGCTGTTTCAATGAATCCAGATAACGAAAATTTCCAAATGTGGAAAAAGAAGTTTTCTGAATTAATTGACGTTGCTGTTCACAAGGATGATTGTGTTGAAGAAGTAGAGCATAATATGAATGAAGGTTTTCTTTCAAATTTTAAACAGAATTGTTTAATCATAGATAATTATCCAACATAATATTAAACAGAATTGTTTAATCATAAGTGATTAAACAGAATCTGCAATTTAAAAAAAAAGACTTGTTTTATTAATAATTGCTTTATTTTATTAATTTATGATGATTAACCATCTTGATATCATACACATGCTAGTTTAATCATCGATGATTAAACACAACCCAAAAAGTTTAATCATTGATGATTAAAGACAACAACAAGTTTAATCATTGATGATTAATAACAAACATGTTTAATCATCAATGATTATTCAATATGATTATTTATTAAATTTATAGTTTGACCATAAAATGATTATTCATGTCGTGTAATAATGTTTTAGGAGATCAAGCTGCCAATGAGGAGAAGTGTTCAAGTTCTTTTCTAAAAACTTATGAAAGGACTAGGTATAAAAGACAAGAAAAATGCAGACCTCCAACCCCCAAAATACCTCCAAAAAACTCTCCATCACCAACAAAACCACAAATCTCCATCTCTGATGATGATGAACCTCAACCAGAACCAGCTGCAATTAAAGTTCCTCAACCTCTCGATCAAAATGTATATACTGCTGCCTTGGAAAAAGCAACAACAAGACAACAAGCAGATAAGTCATCTGATTCAACAGATGATAATGAACACATTCCAAAACATTTACCTGAAGAACATCCAGAAGATAATATTCCAATATCTAAATTCAAAAGGGCGCGGGTAAATGTAGATATTTCATCAAAGACAAAAGATGATCAAAATCTTAAAATAATAACAGACACTGATGATGGGCAGCAAATCCCAAAAAGGGATCAAGCAGAAACTGTAATGCAACAAACCATTCAGTTTGCCGACATTAAAAAGGAATATATGCCTGCTCCAAATGAGATTCCATCTTCCTCTGAGTTTTCTACATGGTTAAACTCAAAAATTGGTGCTAAAAGAAGTTACAAGAAGCAAAAGAGGATTCAAAAGCCAATAAAAATAAAATATTTATACCAAAGAGGATTAAGAGATATTTGCTCTATAAACTCTAAGGTACAAAATTTTTCAATTCAACAAGAAGAAGACACCATAATCACTACTTGTACTGGTTTGTACAGAAAAGATCCATTGAGAATTCCATTAAATACTATAAAAGATCTTGGGTTACAAGACTGGAAAAAGATAATTAGGTTGATTCTGGATATGCAATCTAGAAATTCCGAGTCAAAGGTTGTTTATGATGAAATCCATGCTATAATGTACACATGTTATGAAAGAGGAAGCTTGGAACAATCGGAATATAGAGACTTCTGTGTGATGTCAAAGGCTTACATAAATAATCTTCCAGAGTGCATTCATTCCTGCTCAAAGTTCAATACATTCATTCAACAAGTACCTGATAATTTAAAATTCAAAGATCAAAGCCATGCAATATATCCACCTGGATATATGTACACTGACTCAGAAGGAAAAGAGTGCTTCCTACCACAAGACCAACTTAAGAAAGCTCCTATTAGTCATTTGGTTGGTATAAAATGGCTGATAACTAAGAAAGAAGACTTGTGGTTCAAAAATCAGATTATTAAAGAACTTTGAAAAAGAAAGGATGAGGTAGACAGAAGAGATGAGTTCAAAGATGTCATCAAAGAGATCTCAAATGAATATAAATCCTTAAATTGTTAGAAAAATATATGTTAAGGTTCTAATAGAACAGAATTAGTATTAGTAAATAATGTATTGTTTGTAATTTGATATTTTGTAGTTTTTTTTTATATGATTCCTTTGTTAAGAATGTTGGTATACTTGAAAATTAGTGGATACCAGTTTAATCATCTGTTATTAAAAAAGAGCATTTTTTAAAATATTCAGACTAGTTTAATCATCAATGATTAAAACCAACCTCAAGATTAATCATCGATGATTAAAAAAATCGTCACATCCAGTTTATGCATGATTAAAGACAATCTCAACACCATATTTAATCATCGATGATTAAACCCAACCTCAAAGATTAATCATCGATGATTAAACATATAGTCATGATTAATCATCGATGATTAAACAGCATCTTTTATTTTAAGAATCGAATTGTTTAATTTAATCATCGATGATTAATGATAAATGATGATTAAACCCAATCTCAAAGTTTAATCATCGATGATTAAACATATTAGTCAAGATTAATCATCGATGATTAAACAACATCTTTGATTTTAAGAAACGAATTGTTTAATTTAATCATCGATGATTAATTATAAAATGATGATTAAACCCAACCTCAAAGTTTAATCATCGATGATTAAACATATTAGTCAAGATTAATCATCGATGATTAAACAACATCTTTGATTTTAAGAAACGAATTGTTTAATTTAATCATCGATGATTAATTATAAAATTATGATTAAACCAACCTCAAAGTTTAATCATCGTTGATTAAACACATAGTCAAGATTAATCATCGATGATTAAACAGCATCTTTGATTTTAAGAAACAAATTGTTTAATTAAATCATCGATGATTAATGGTAAATGATGATTAAACGTAACCTCAAAGGTTAATCATCAATGATTAAACATATAGTCAATATTAATCATCGATGATTAAAAAGCATCTTTGATTTTAACAAACGAATTGTTTTATTAATCATTGATGATTAATGATAAATGATGATTAAACCCAACCTCAAAGTTTAATCATCGATGATTAAACATATAGTCAAGATTAATCATCGATGATTAAACAGCATCTTTGATTTTAACAAACGAATTGTTTTATTAATCATTGATGATTAATTATAAAATGATGATTAAACCCAACCTCAAAGTTTAATCATCGATGATTAAACATATAGTCATGATTAATCATCGATGATTAAACAGCATCTTTAATTTTTAGAAACGAATTGTTTTATTAATCATCGATGATTAATGATAAAATAATGATTAAACCCGACCTCAAAGTTTAATCATCGTTGATTAAACACATAGTCAAGATTAATCATCGATGATTAAATGGTAAATGATGATTAAACGCAACCTCAAAGTTTAATCATCGATGATTAAACATATAGTCTAGATTAATCATCGATGATTAAAAAGCATCTTTGATTTTAACAAACAAATTGTTTTATTAATCATTGATGATTAATTATAAAATGATGATTAAACCCAACCTCAAAGTTTAATCATCGATGATTAAACATATAGTCAAGATTAATCATCGATGATTAAACAGCATCTTTGATTTTTAGAAACGAATTGTTTTATTAATCATCGATGATTAATGATAAAATTATGATTAAACCCGACCTCAAAGTTTAATCATCGTTGATTAAACACATAGTCAAGATTAATAATCGATGATTAAACAGCATCTTTGATTTTATGAAACAAATTGTTTAATAAATCATCGATGATTAAAGGTAAATGATGGTTAAACGCAACTTCAAAGTTTAATCATCGATGATTAAACATATAGTCAAGATTAATCATCGATGATTAAATAGCATCTTTGATTTTAAGAAACGAATTGATTAATTTAATCATCGATGATTAATGATAAAATCATGATTAAACCCATCCTCAAAGTTTAATCATCGATGATTAAAAAAATAGTCAAGATTAATCATCGATGATTAAACAGCATCTTATAGAGAATTGAGAATCTAAAAAACGGAGACAAGGTTAATCAGCGATGATTAATCATATTAATCATGGATGATTAATATGATCAATGATAGTTACGATAAAATTATGACATGAAAATGAGTTAGATATTTGTCATTAAACTCTAATATTAATAAAAATGAATTATTATAAAAAAAATAATAAGAATTAATATTTAATCGAAGAAAATATGCACATTTTTCAAAAAGAAAGTTATAATTGCTCGTCTGCTCATTGCCACTAAAAGTCTAACCGTCAAAAAAGTGATCATCATTTGACTCTATATTATCAAACTCTAACCTCTCAAAAACTGATCATCATTTGGTGCTTAAAAAAAATCTACTTTAACACTTTAAAAACACATTTTTATCATTCTCGAAAGTAAAAAGAAGATGGAATTAGGAAGTTCTTCAAAAACACTACAAAGAAACGAGATGGAAGCAGGCAGTTCTTCATCCTCCTCTACACGTATTCTTGATTTAAGTATTTCGTTGTTAGAATACATTTTATCGTTTGTTGGGGCTGAATCTGTAAAAGAAGTTTTCAAATGCACAGTAGTGTTAGTTTATTTTACAAATCAGTCTATTTGATATAACTATTTTGAATTTTCGACGTTATTAGTTTGAATAGGTGTAAATCATGAAAGAAGCAGTACACTCAAGAGATGTGTATAAAAAACTAGAACTAGATCTTATTCGAAGACAAACATTCAATTCTGAATATAGCAACATTTTTGAAAGATGCAAAGATGCGAGGAACCCAAACCTGATGTTCATAGATGGCATGGTATTCTTCTTTTTTATATATTTTTTTAATAAATAATATATAAATTATTTTGTATGTCATAAGAAATTTGTCGAAAATCTGATTTTCATGACATTTTGACTAAAAATGATTAAATTATGTAGTTTAATACTTCATTAGTTGTGATAATCATACATTAATCTTTTATTTTAATTAGAAATTGATAAATCATATTGCTCAATACTTCACGAGTTTTAAAATATTCATTTTGTTGATTAAAATTTGATTTATGTGTTTTATTAGGACAAATACTTTTTTGAGGACCGAGAAGAAGGAATGTAGTTATTGGAAGAAGCTGTTTCATTGGGACAAAAGGATGCAATTTTTGTGAAGGGGATGTTGTTGATGATGAACGAGAAAAGGGAAGAAGCTTTAAACCTTCTGTATGAAGAGTTAGACCGATCAAAGGGAAAATGGATTGTGAGTTACACCTGGGAAAAAGTAAATGATATTTTGATGTCTAGATGGAACGAAATCTTAAGTGTTAATTTCTATGACTTTCAGCGTTATCAGATGTTAGATTGGGGATTGGAACATTGTATGTGGGATATAATGTTCCATAGCTTTGCTAAGATATTTGGTTCTGATTAATTGTGTGGGACGTGTGCTGTATGAATG
Source organism: Calendula officinalis (assembly GCA_963853835.1). Taxonomy (NCBI): domain Eukaryota; kingdom Viridiplantae; phylum Streptophyta; class Magnoliopsida; order Asterales; family Asteraceae; genus Calendula; species Calendula officinalis. The sequence continues at coordinate 27,638 of OY970823.1, read as the reverse complement.
TTTAAATATGTATAAATATTTTCTGGTTTTTGAACAACTTTAGGTATTATATATATGTACATTTTGATGTTTATTAACTCATGTATGTAGTTGGGTTTTATTCGATGCTGTTTAATAGATCATTAAAAAATCTATGATTAAAAAGCATTTTATAAAAAAATTAGACTAGTTTAATCATTGATGATTAAAAACAATATCAATTTTTAATCATTAGTGATTAAACACAAAACAAAGTTTAATCACTGATCATTAAAGATCATTTTTTTAAAAATTTCAGGCTAGTTTAATCATCTATGATTAACCACACTATCAAGTTAATCATTGATGATTAACAAATCATTTTTTATTTTAAAAACAAAATAAAAATCATCGATGATTAAAACACAAACACCAAGTTTGTTCATCGATGATAGTTTAATCATCGATGATTAAGCAGAACCTCAAGTTTAAACATCAATGATTAAACATATCGTCAGGATTAATCATCGATGATTAAACAGCATTTTATAGAGAATTAAGAATCTAAAAAACGGAGACAAGGTTAATCATTGATGATTAACGAAAATATTATTTCAAGCTAGGTTAATTATCGATGATTAAAAACAATATCAAATAAGTATGCATTGGTTAAATTTTTGAGATTAAACTGTAATATTAATAATAATAAAATACATTATTATAAGAATAATAATATCATTTAGTAATTACTCGTAGTAATTATGCACAATTTTCAAAAAGAAGTTATTATTGCTCGTCTTTTCAGTTCACCTAACCGCCCAAAAACTGATCATCAACTTTAACTTCTCAAAAACTAATCATCATTCGTTTATTAAAAATAAAAACTTTAACATTTCAAAAACATATTCTTATCATTCTCGAAAGGAAAGAAGATGGAATTAGGAAGTTCTTCAAAGACAGTAAAAAGAAACAATATGGAAGCAGGCGGTTCTTCATACTCCTCTACACGTATTGTTGACTTAAGTATTTTCTTGTTAGAATACATTTTATCGTTTGTTGGTGCTGAATCTGCAAAACAAGTTTTCAAATGCACATTAGTGTAAGTTTATTTTACATTCCGTCTATTTCATATGCCTATTTTTTATTTTCAACGTTATTAGTTTGTAATTTTTTGAATGATTGCGTCATAGGTGTAAATTAATGAAGGAAGCAGTACACTCAAGGGCTGTGTTTAAAAAACTAGAACTTGATCTTATTGGAAGACAAAGATTAAGTTCTGAATATAATAAAATTTTCGAAAGATGCAAAGATGCGAGAAACCCAAACCTGATGTTCATAGATGGAATGGTTTTACTATTTTTTATGCATTTTTTTCATGTCATAAGTAATTTGAGAAAAATGATTAAATTATGTAGTTTAATGCTTTATTAGTTTTGATAATTATTTATATTATTATCTTTTAATAAGAATACATTTTTAAAACAGAACCTTTTATTAATTATATTTATAAAACTATACTTTTAATCATACATAATGAAAGAAGATCTAATGAGATTAGACTAACTCAAAATGATAATTAAACCCTTAGTTTAATAAAAAAAAATGTATAAATCAAATTGATTAATCCTTCATGAGTTGTACAATGTTTTAATTTTGTTGATTAAAATTTGATTTATATTTTTAATTAGAACAAATACTTTTTTGAGGACCGAGAAGAAGGAATGCTGCTAATTGAAGAGGCTGTTTTATTGGGGCAAAAGGATGCCATTTTTGTAAAGGGCATGTTGTTGTTGTCGCAGTGGAAGAAGGAAGAAGCTTTAAAAATTCTGAATGAAGCGTTCAAAGAATCCAAGGGACGACGACTGCATTTGAATGACAGCTGGAGAAGAGTTTATGATATATTGATGTCTAGATGGGACGATTTGTTAAGTATTCATTTCTCTGACTTTGAGCCTCATCAGAAAAATTTGTTTGATTGGGAGTTGAACATTTCTTTTTGGGAGGTTATGTTCTATAGACTTGCTAAAATATTAAGTAAATAATTTCAAGTTGTATTCTTATTCAAAAATATAACAGAATTATTATTCAAAAATGTTATTAGCAAATAATATATTGTTTATAATTTGAGGTTTTGCAGTTTTTTATATGATAATTTTGTTTATGTTTTTGATTTCATTTCTATCGGTTTTCAAACCGGACCTAATTGACCCGAAACCCATAAACTCGACCAAACAACACCCCTAGGTGGTTGTCGAATGTGGGGTGATGGAACTACATTTAGACTAAAACATCAGGTTTAATCATTTATAATTAACAAAAATATTATTTCAGAGTAGGTTAATCATCGATGATTAATAGTAATGATGATTAAACCAAATGTCAAAAGTTTAATCATCGATGATTAAACATATAGTCAAGATAAATCATTGATGATTAAAACAGCATCTTTGATTTTAAAAACAGAATTGTTTTATTAATCATCGATGAATAATATAGAAATGATCATTAAACCCAACATCAAAAGTTTAATCATCAATGATTAAACATATAGTGAAGATTAATCATCGATGATTAAACAACATTTTTTATTCTAAAAACAGAATTGTTTTATTAATCATCGATGATTAAACATATTGTCAAAATTAATCATCGATGATTAAACAGCATCTTTGATTTTAAAAATAGAATTGTTTTATTAATTTCTCAACTAATTTGTATGGATTGGGTTTCAAATAAAATAATAATTTAGCACGAAAATCATGTTATGGTTAAACACAACAAAACATTAATGTATATTAATGCCATATAACAAACGTACGAGCAACTATTAAACTTAAACCGATATTCATAAAGATAGAAAACATTCGTGTAAACTTAATCTACACCAAAAACACTAAGTAAGGTAGACATTTTTCATCTTAGTTAATTATAAGCATTCGTGTTTATGCCATGGATTGAAAACAAGCTTCCTTGGTAAATTCGAATACATGATTTATCTTCCTCTCCAATATTACCAACCTTCTTTAGAACGCCATTCTTGAGGCTATAAACATAAACATGTCCTCCTACATTCGACTTTATTAATATGTCCCCATCTTTGTTAAAACAACCTTGGACCCCTATGCCCGAACAAGGAAGAGGTAAATTTTGACCAAACCGACCGTAAGTCACCCATTCTTTCTGTTTCAAGACCCAAACCTGGGTTTTATGATCAAGAATCTGTCGCACATATCCAATTTCACCATTAAGATCAACCAACCTTTCAATAGTCCAATTCACTAAACTTTCGTCTAATTCAGGAGCCTTAATTACCCCAAATTCCTCCTTCTTAATATCGAACCATATTACTTTTCTTCCGCGACATGGTTGCGGGTAAAACTCACTAGCCAACCAATGCAAAGAGCCATGAGCAAATATCCCCGAACCACGAATGTGATAAGGTGGCACTTGTGGTATCTCTCGCCATGAAGTTGTGCCAAACACATGCACCATAACACATAGATACACAAAGTCAGACTCTTTTCTGGTGAAAACATAAACCATCTTGAAACCGTTGGTTGAATCATCGAAACCAAGCCCGCTTGCGTCTTCTTCTCTCGGGTCGCATGTTACATATTGTAACAAAGTGTCTGCCACGGGTGGCAACACACAACATTCTTTTCTTAGCGGTTGGATCACAATAAAAGTACGCCTTTGTGATAAATAAAGCAGACCGTTGCAAGAACCTTGGACCGCTGATACGGGAGATGTGGAGAACGATTGTTGGCAATCATACTCGGAAACCAAGCACTTTTTCACCTTGTTGACATTGCTGGCAGTAGTTTGACTTTCAAGGATATGCAAAGTTAGTAGGGTTCTTGGTAAGTTGGGATCGATATAAGGACTTTGATTGAACATGATTGGCATGCGTTCAATGTGACCTCGTTTGCTATGAATAATAGCGAGGTACGGATCGTCAATGTAGTCGTACCATGATTTGGATACACAACAGAATCGGAACAAAGACTTGATCGGCAATCTTGACAAGATGTTGAAGATGGTGTCTGGACAGAGTTGGGCCATATTGTTTGAAGGTTAATCAGAGATCGATGTGTATTTATAGCAATATATGGCAGTCATAGTTGAAGAACATTGGGCAGTCGTAGTTGAAGATATCGTTGCATCATATATGATTAATCAACACATACTCCTAAAATACAAACTCTGAAATCATAGAATTTAAAATTAAAATATATTAAAATAAAAGCAAAAGTGATATATAGTCTATTTGAGAGTTGATTTCTCAATCAATATTTTCAGCGGTGATTTTAAACAAAAAAACAAGTATTCTAATCGCAAAATCATTATATAGTTACAAGTATTACCTTCCGTGGAATCAACTGTAGACATTTCTATATTCATTTGTTCATCCGTAGACATTTTATTGTGAGTGTGTGTTAACGAGCGATTAAAAGGACGGAAAGTTAGGGTTTAGGAGGGCTGATTGAAATTTTTGAGAGAGAGAGGGGAATGTGCAGCTTTTGGGGCTACTTTGCAGCATATAGTGTGTGTGACTGTTTTTAAAGTTACCCGCGTCTAATAATTATATCATATTTTCAATTTTAGCGTTTTATTAAAATAACACCCCTTATTAAATTTTGTTGAATATTATTCATTTATATTTATTCAATTATATCACTCAGTTATAACGAGGAAGGAAATTTTATATTTTTACTTGGAAGAATATTTTACATTTTCATAAAATCATATATCTATTTAATTTAATTTTAAATCATCGATGATTAAACAGCATCATTGATTTTAAGAAACGAATTGTTTTATTAATCATCGATGATTAATGATAAATGATGATTAAACCGAACCTCAAAGTTTAATCATATATGATTAAACATATAGTCAAGATTAATCATCGATGATTAAACGGCATCTTTTATTTTAAAAAACGAATTGTTATATTAATCATCGATGATTAACGATAAAATGATGATTAACCCAACCTCAAAGTTTAATCATCGATTAAACATATAGTTTAATATAACATATAGTCAAGATTAATCATCGATGATTAAAAATATAGTCAAGATTAATCATCGATGATTAAACAGCATCTTTGATTTTAAGAAACGAATTGCTTTAATAATCATCTATGATTAATGATAAATGATGATTAAACCAAACCTCAAAGTTTAATTATCGATGATTAAACATATAGTAAAGAATAATCATCGATGATTAAACATATAGTCAAGATTAATCATCAATGATTAAACATATAGTCATGATTAATCATCGATGATTAAACACATAGTTAAGATTAATCATCGATGATTAAACAGCATTTTTGATTTTAAGAAACGAATTGTTTAATTAAATCATCGATGATTAATGGTAAAATAATGATTAAACGCAAACTCAAAGTTTAATCATCGATGATTAAACATATAGTCAAGATTAATCATCGATGATTAAACAGTATCTTTGATTTTTAGAATCGAATTGCTTTATTAATCATCGATGATTAATGATAAATGATGATTAAACCCAACCTCAAAGTTTAATCATCGATGATTAAACATATAGTCAAAGATTAATCATCGATGATTAAACAACATCTTTGATTTTAACAAACGAATTGCTTTATTAATCATCAATGATTAATGATAAATGATGATTAAACCCAACCTCAAAGTTTAATCATCGATGATTAAATATATAGTCAACATTAATCATCGATGATTAAACATATAGTCAATATTAATCATCGATGATTAAACATATAGTCAAGATTAATCATCGATGATTAAACAACATCTTTAATTTTTAGAATCGAATTGCTTTATTAATCATCGATGATTAATGATAAATGATGATTAAACCCAACCTCAAACTTTAATCATCGATGATTAAACATATAGTCAAGATTAATCATCGATGTTTAAAAAGCATCTTTGATTTTTAGAATCGAATTGCTTTATTAATCATCGATGATTAAACAGCATCTTTGATTTTAAAAAACGAATTGTTTTATTAATCATTGATGATTAAATCCAACCTCAAAGATTAATCATCGATGATTAAACATATAGACAAGATTAATCATCAATGATTAAACATATATTCAAGATTAATCAACGATGATTAAACATATAGTCAAGATTAATCATCCACGATTAAACATCATCTTTGATTTTAAGAATCGAAATCTTTAATTTAATCATCGATGATTAATGATAAATGATGATTAAACCCAATCTTAAAGTTTAATCATTGATTATTAAACATATTAGTCAAGATTAATCATCGATGATTAAACAGCATCATTGATTTTAAGAAACGAATTGTTTTACTAATCATCGATGATTAATGATAAATGATGATTAAACCGAACCTCAAAGTTTAATCATCGATGATTAACACAACATCTTTGATTTTTAGAATCGAATTGCTTTATTAATGATCGATGATTAATGATAAATGATGATTAAACCCAACCTCAAAGTTTAATCATCGATGATTAAACATATAGTCAAGATTAATCATCGATGATTAAACATCATCTTTGTTTTTTAGAAATGAATTGCTTTATTAATCATCGATGATTAATGATAAATGATGATTAAACCCAACCTCAAAGTTTAATCATCGATGATTAAACATATAGTCAAAGATTAATCATCATTGATTAAACAGCATCTTTGATTTTTAGAATCGAATTGCTTTATTAATCATCGATGATTAATGATAAATGATGATTAAATCCAACCCCAAAGTTTAATCATCGATGATTAAACATATAATCAATATTAATCATCAATGATTAAACAAATGGTCAAGATTAATCATCGATGATTAAATATATAGTCAAGATTAATCATCGATGATTAAAAAGCATCTTTGATTATAAGAAATGAATTGTTTAATTAAATCATCGATGATTAATGGTAAATGATGATTAAACGCAACCTCTAAGTTTAATCATCGATGATTAAACATATAGTCAAGATTAATCATCGATGATTAAACAACATCTTTGATTTTTAGAATCGAATTGCTTTATTAATCATCGATGATTAATGATAAATGATGATTAAACCCAACCTCAAACTTTAATCATCGATGATTAAACATATTAGTCAAAGATTAATCATCGATGATTAAACATATAGTCAAGATTAATCATCGATGATTAAACAGTATCTTTGATTTTTAGAATCGAATTGCTTTATTAATCATCGATGATTAATGATAAATGATGATTAAACCCAACCTCAAAGTTTAATCATCGATGATTAAACATATAGTCAAAGATTAATCATCGATGATTAAACAGCATCTTCGATTTTAACAAACGAATTGCTTTATTAATCATCGATTATTAATGATAAATGATGATTAAACCCAACCTCAAAGTTTAATCATCGATGATTAAATATATAGTCAACATTAATCATCGATGATTAAACATATAGTCAATATTAATCATCGATGATTAAACATATAGTCAAGATTAATCATCGATGATTAAACAACATCTTTAATTTTTAGAATCGAATTGCTTTATTAATCATCGATGATTAATGATAAATGATGATTAAACCCAACCTCAAACTTTAATCATCGATGATTAAACATATAGTCAAGATTAATCATCGATGTTTAAAAAGCATCTTTGATTTTTAGAATCGAATTGCTTTATTAATCATCGATGATTAAACAGCATCTTTGATTTTAAAAAACGAATTGTTTTATTAATCATTGATGATTAAATCCAACCTCAAAGATTAATCATCGATGATTAAACATATAGACAAGATTAATCATCAATGATTAAACATATATTCAAGATTAATCAACGATGATTAAACATATAGTCAAGATTAATCATCCACGATTAAACATCATCTTTGATTTTAAGAATCGAAATCTTTAATTTAATCATCGATGATTAATGATAAATGATGATTAAACCCAATCTTAAAGTTTAATCATTGATTATTAAACATATTAGTCAAGATTAATCATCGATGATTAAACAGCATCATTGATTTTAAGAAACGAATTGTTTTACTAATCATCGATGATTAATGATAAATGATGATTAAACCGAACCTCAAAGTTTAATCATCGATGATTAACACAACATCTTTGATTTTTAGAATCGAATTGCTTTATTAATGATCGATGATTAATGATAAATGATGATTAAACCCAACCTCAAAGTTTAATCATCGATGATTAAACATATAGTCAAGATTAATCATCGATGATTAAACATCATCTTTGTTTTTTAGAAATGAATTGCTTTATTAATCATCGATGATTAATGATAAATGATGATTAAACCCAACCTCAAAGTTTAATCATCGATGATTAAACATATAGTCAAAGATTAATCATCATTGATTAAACAGCATCTTTGATTTTTAGAATCGAATTGCTTTATTAATCATCGATGATTAATGATAAATGATGATTAAATCCAACCCCAAAGTTTAATCATCGATGATTAAACATATAATCAATATTAATCATCAATGATTAAACAAATGGTCAAGATTAATCATCGATGATTAAATATATAGTCAAGATTAATCATCGATGATTAAAAAGCATCTTTGATTATAAGAAATGAATTGTTTAATTAAATCATCGATGATTAATGGTAAATGATGATTAAACGCAACCTCTAAGTTTAATCATCGATGATTAAACATATAGTCAAGATTAATCATCGATGATTAAACAACATCTTTGATTTTTAGAATCGAATTGCTTTATTAATCATCGATGATTAATGATAAATGATGATTAAACCCAACCTCAAACTTTAATCATCGATGATTAAACATATTAGTCAAAGATTAATCATCGATGATTAAACATATAGTCAAGATTAATCATCGATGATTAAACAGTATCTTTGATTTTTAGAATCGAATTGCTTTATTAATCATCGATGATTAATGATAAATGATGATTAAACCCAACCTCAAAGTTTAATCATCGATGATTAAACATATAGTCAAAGATTAATCATCGATGATTAAACAGCATCTTCGATTTTAACAAACGAATTGCTTTATTAATCATCGATTATTAATGATAAATGATGATTAAACCCAACCTCAAAGTTTAATCATCGATGATTAAACATATATTCAAGATTAATCATCGATGATTAAACATATAGTCAATATTAATCATCGATGATTAAACATATAGTCAAGATTAATCATCGATGATTAAACAGCATCTTTAATTTTTAGAATCAAATTGCTTTATTAATCATCGAAAATTAATGATAAATGATGATTAAACCCAACCTCAAAGTTTAATCATCGATGATTAAACATATAGTCAAGATTAATCATCGATGATTAAACGGCATCTTTGATTTTTAGAATCGAATTGCTTTATTAATCATCGATGATTAAACAGCATCTTTGATTTTAACAAATGAATTGTTTTATTAATCATTGATGATTAAATCCAACCTCAAAGATTAATCATCGATGATTAAACATATAGACAAGATTAATCATCAATGATTAAACATATAGTCAAGATTAATCATTGATGATTAAACATATAGTCAAGATTAATCATCCACGATTAAACAGCATCTTTGATTTTAAGAATCGAAATGTTTAATTTAATCATCGATGATTAATGATAAATGATGATTAAACCCAATCTTAAAGTTTAATCATTGATTATTAAACATATTAGTCAAGATTAATCATCGATGATTAAACATATATTCAAGATTAATCATCGATGATTAAACAGCATCATTGACTTTAAGAAACGAATTGTTTTATTAATCATCGATGATTAATGATAAATGATGATTAAACCGAACCTCAAAGTTTAATCATCGATGATTAACACAGCATCTTTGATTTTTAGAATCGAATTGCTTTATTAATGATCGATGATTAATGATAAATGATGATTAAACCCAACCTCAAAGTTTAATCATCGATGATTAAACATATAGTCAACATTAATCATCGATGATTAAACATATAGTCAATATTAATCATCGATGATTAAACATATAGTCAAGATTAATCATCGATGATTAAACAACATCTTTAATTTTTAGAATCGAATTGCTTTATTAATCATCGATGATTAATGATAAATGATGATTAAACCCAACCTCAAACTTTAATCATCGATGATTAAACATATAGTCAAGATTAATCATCGATGTTTAAAAAGCATCTTTGATTTTTAGAATCGAATTGCTTTATTAATCATCGATGATTAAACAGCATCTTTGATTTTAAAAAACGAATTGTTTTATTAATCATTGATGATTAAATCCAACCTCAAAGATTAATCATCGATGATTAAACATATAGACAAGATTAATCATCAATGATTAAACATATATTCAAGATTAATCAACGATGATTAAACATATAGTCAAGATTAATCATCCACGATTAAACATCATCTTTGATTTTAAGAATCGAAATCTTTAATTTAATCATCGATGATTAATGATAAATGATGATTAAACCCAATCTTAAAGTTTAATCATTGATTATTAAACATATTAGTCAAGATTAATCATCGATGATTAAACAGCATCATTGATTTTAAGAAACGAATTGTTTTACTAATCATCGATGATTAATGATAAATGATGATTAAACCGAACCTCAAAGTTTAATCATCGATGATTAACACAACATCTTTGATTTTTAGAATCGAATTGCTTTATTAATGATCGATGATTAATGATAAATGATGATTAAACCCAACCTCAAAGTTTAATCATCGATGATTAAACATATAGTCAAGATTAATCATCGATGATTAAACATCATCTTTGTTTTTTAGAAATGAATTGCTTTATTAATCATCGATGATTAATGATAAATGATGATTAAACCCAACCTCAAAGTTTAATCATCGATGATTAAACATATAGTCAAAGATTAATCATCATTGATTAAACAGCATCTTTGATTTTTAGAATCGAATTGCTTTATTAATCATCGATGATTAATGATAAATGATGATTAAATCCAACCCCAAAGTTTAATCATCGATGATTAAACATATAATCAATATTAATCATCAATGATTAAACAAATGGTCAAGATTAATCATCGATGATTAAATATATAGTCAAGATTAATCATCGATGATTAAAAAGCATCTTTGATTATAAGAAATGAATTGTTTAATTAAATCATCGATGATTAATGGTAAATGATGATTAAACGCAACCTCTAAGTTTAATCATCGATGATTAAACATATAGTCAAGATTAATCATCGATGATTAAACAACATCTTTGATTTTTAGAATCGAATTGCTTTATTAATCATCGATGATTAATGATAAATGATGATTAAACCCAACCTCAAACTTTAATCATCGATGATTAAACATATTAGTCAAAGATTAATCATCGATGATTAAACATATAGTCAAGATTAATCATCGATGATTAAACAGTATCTTTGATTTTTAGAATCGAATTGCTTTATTAATCATCGATGATTAATGATAAATGATGATTAAACCCAACCTCAAAGTTTAATCATCGATGATTAAACATATAGTCAAAGATTAATCATCGATGATTAAACAGCATCTTCGATTTTAACAAACGAATTGCTTTATTAATCATCGATTATTAATGATAAATGATGATTAAACCCAACCTCAAAGTTTAATCATCGATGATTAAACATATATTCAAGATTAATCATCGATGATTAAACATATAGTCAATATTAATCATCGATGATTAAACATATAGTCAAGATTAATCATCGATGATTAAACAGCATCTTTAATTTTTAGAATCGAATTGCTTTATTAATCATCGAAAATTAATGATAAATGATGATTAAACCCAACCTCAAAGTTTAATCATCGATGATTAAACATATAGTCAAGATTAATCATCGATGATTAAACGGCATCTTTGATTTTTAGAATCGAATTGCTTTATTAATCATCGATGATTAAACAGCATCTTTGATTTTAACAAATGAATTGTTTTATTAATCATTGATGATTAAATCCAACCTCAAAGATTAATCATCGATGATTAAACATATAGACAAGATTAATCATCAATGATTAAACATATAGTCAAGATTAATCATTGATGATTAAACATATAGTCAAGATTAATCATCCACGATTAAACAGCATCTTTGATTTTAAGAATCGAAATGTTTAATTTAATCATCGATGATTAATGATAAATGATGATTAAACCCAATCTTAAAGTTTAATCATTGATTATTAAACATATTAGTCAAGATTAATCATCGATGATTAAACATATATTCAAGATTAATCATCGATGATTAAACAGCATCATTGACTTTAAGAAACGAATTGTTTTATTAATCATCGATGATTAATGATAAATGATGATTAAACCGAACCTCAAAGTTTAATCATCGATGATTAACACAGCATCTTTGATTTTTAGAATCGAATTGCTTTATTAATGATCGATGATTAATGATAAATGATGATTAAACCCAACCTCAAAGTTTAATCATCGATGATTAAACATATAGTCAACATTAATCATCGATGATTAAACAGCATCTTTGATTTTAAGAAACGAATTGTTTAATTAAATCATCGATAATTAATGGTAAATGATGATTAAACGCATCCTCTAAGTTTAATCATCGATGATTAAACATATAGTCAAGATTAATCATCGATGATTAAACAACATCTTTGATTTTTAGAATCGAATTGCTTTATTAATCATCGATGATTAATGATAAATGATGATTAAACCCAACCTCAAACTTTAATCATCGATGATTAAACATATTAGTCAAAGATTAATCATCGATGATTAAACATATATTCAAGATTAATCATCGATGATTAAACAGCATCATTGATTTTAAGAAAACGAATTGTTTTATTAATCATCGATGATTAATGATAAATGATGCTTAAACCGAACCTCAAAGTTTAATCATCGATGATTAAACATATAGTCAAGATTAATCATCGATGATTAAACAGCATCTTTGATTTTTAGAATCGAATTGCTTTATTAATGATCGATGATTAATGATGAATGATGATTAAACCCAACCTCAAAGTTTAATAATCGATGATTAAACATATAGTCAAAGATTAATCATCGATGATTAAACAACATCTTTGATTTTAAGAATCGAATTGCTTTATTAATCATCAATGATTAATGATAAATGATGATTAAACCCAACCTCAAAGTTTAATCATCGATGATTAAACATATAGTCAAAGATTAATCATCGATGATTAAATAGCATCTTTGATTTTTAGAATCGAATTGCTTTATTAATCATCGATGATTAATGATAAATGATGATTAAACCCAACCTCAAAGTTTAATCATCGATGATTAAACATATAGTCAAGATTAATCATCAATGATTAAACAAATAGTCAAGATTAATCATCGATGATTAAACATATAGTCAAGATTAATCATCGATGATTAAACAGCATCTTTGATTTTAAGAAACGAATTGTTTAATTAAATCATCGATGATTAATGGTAAATGATGATTAAACGCAACCTCTAAGTTTAATCATCGATGATTAAACATATAGTCAAGATTAATCATCGATGATTAAACAACATCTTTGATTTTAACAAACGAATTGTTTTATTAATCATTGATGATTAATGATAAATGATGATTAAACCCAACCTCAAAGTTTAATCATTGATGATTAAACATATAATCAAGATTAATCATCAATGATTAAACAAATAGTCAAGATTAATCATCGATGATTAAACATATAGTCAAGATTAATCATCGATGATTAAACAGCATCTTTGATTTTAAGAAACGAATTGTTTAATTAAATCATCGATGATTAATGGTAAATGATGATTAAACGCAACCTCTAAGTTTAATCATCGATGATTAAACATATAGTCAAGATTAATCATCGATGATTAAACAGCATCTTTGATTTTAACAAACGAATTGTTTTATTAATCATTGATGATTAATGATAAATGATGATTAAATCCAACCTCTAAGTTTAATCATCGATGATTAAACATATAGTCAAGATTAATCATCGATGATTAAACAGCATCCTTGATTTTTAGAATCGAATTGCTTTATTAATCATCGATAATTAAACATTGATTTAAACAAGTATAATCATTGATGATTAAACACCAAAAAAAAACATCATCAAAAACTTTAATCATCGATGATTAAACAACATAATTTTAAAAATTCAGATTATTTTAATCCTTAAAGATTAAAAAAGCATCACCGAATTTAAAACAAATTTTTTTTATTCGCGGTGAATATATTATGACGTAAAAAATTGCGTATATTCAAAATAATAGGAACCGTTTAAAAAAATTGCCTATTTAACAAATATTAATAGTAATAATATTAATAATAATAATAATAATAATAATAATACACATTAATTATTACTTTATTAAAATATGAGTCATTTTCAAGAAAGAGGTCATAATTGCAGTTTTTTTCTGTGCCGCCTGAAAATCTCTGCAAAAAATCTCTGTAAAAAATCTCTGAAAAATATCTCTGAAAAAAAATCTCTGCAAAAAATCTTCAACGAAAAAAGTAATCATCTTTTCTATCACATTTAAACCAAACACACGCATTATTGTTCAAAAATTGAAATACAAATACGAAGTAAATGAATACTTTCATTAGACTTGGAAATTGTTAAATTAAAAAGACATTGTTTGAAATTAATTGTTTTTGTACTTCGTAATGTTTTGCAATTAAACACAAATACCAAGTTTCATCGATGATTAAACAACAAAAAAGAATACAAACTAGTTTAATCATCGATGGTTAAACTTAAAAAGTCAAAATAATCATCGATGATTTAACAGTATCATATAGAGATTTAAGAATATAAAAAAAGAGACAATGTTAATTATCGATGATTAAACTGATTAATCATCGATGATTAAAAAAATGTCAAAAAATTAATCATTAGTAATTAAAGTGCATTTTATAAAAAGATTCAGCCTAGTTCAATCATCGATGATTAAACATTTTAATCATCGATGATTAAAAACATGTCAAATATTAATCATTAGTAATTAGAGTGCATTTATAAAAAATTCAGACTAGTTCAAATCATCGTTGATTAAAGATATAGTCAAGATTAATCATAAATAAATGATGATTAAACCAAACCTCAAAGTTTAATAATCGATGATTAAACATATAGTCAAGATTAATCATCGATGATTAAACACATAGTCAAG
This sequence comes from Calendula officinalis, assembly GCA_963853835.1. Lineage (NCBI taxonomy): Eukaryota > Viridiplantae > Streptophyta > Magnoliopsida > Asterales > Asteraceae > Calendula > Calendula officinalis. The sequence continues at coordinate 12,403 of OY970823.1, read as the reverse complement.
ATTAAGAAACGAATTGATTAATCATCGATGATTAAACACATAGCATCTTTGATTTTAAGAAACGAATTGTTTAATTAAATCATCGATGATTAATGGTAAATGATGATTAAACGCAACCTCAAAGTTTAATCAACGATGATTAAACATATAGTCAAGATTAATCATCGATGATTAAACAACATCTTTGATTTTAACAAAAGAATTGTTTTATTAATCAACGATAATTAAACATTGACTTAAACAACAAGTATAATCATTGATGATTAAACACCAAAAAAACACATCATCAAAAACTTTAATCGTCGATGATTAAACAACATAATTTTAATAATTCAGATTATTTTAATCATTATAGATTAAAAAAGCATCACCGAATTTAAAACAAAATTTTTTTATTAGCGGTGAACATATTATGACGTAAAAAATTGCGTATATTCAAAATAACAGGAACCGTTTAAAAAAATTGCCTATTTAACAAATATTAATAGTAATAATATTAATAATAACAATAATAATACACATTAATTATTACTTTATTAAAATATGAGTCATTTTCAAGAAAGAGGTCATAATTGCGCCTGAAAATCTCTGCAAAAAATATCTGTAAAAAATATCTGAAAAATATCTCTGAATAAAAATCTCTGCAAAAAATCTTCAACGAAAAAAGTAATCATCTTTTCTATCACATTAATTACCCCTACTAAACCAAACACACGCATTATTGTTGAAAAATTGAAATACAAATAAATGAATACTTTCATTAGCCTTGTAAATTGTTAAATTAAAAAGACGTTGTTTGAAATTAATTGTTTTTGTACTTCGTAATGTTTTGCAATTAAAATCTGACCATATCCTTTAAAGGTTTTAATCCAATAATTAAATTTTCATATCTAGTAATATTACTAATTATATAAAACAGAAAGACCCAAGGCTTCTAGCCTAGTGATATTGGTGAAAAGATAAGGTGTTGCTCATGGCCAAACCACTAAAATACTAACTTGCCGTTCAAAAAAAAAAAAAAAAAAAAAAAAAACCAGAAATATTTTATTATTATAATAAGGATTATATGTTTATAGAAATGACTAATAACTGTATTATTCTATGATTTAAACAGTACCTGTTGATCAAAAAAATTTAAAAACACACAATAGTTAAACCATCGATAATTATACATGCTACTATTTCAGAAAAATACATGCTACTATTTTTAAATTAAAAACATTGGAGAAATAAAAATAATTAAAATAAAAATAATTAAAGATATTTTTATTATGTATATGCGTCATTTAACGTCATCAGTTGATAAATGCACGTCTTCTCAGTGACCCCTAAAAACCTCTACAAATACTCTTCACCAAAATACAGATTATCATCCCATCTCTATCATTTCCGATCATTTTCATTTTCAAATTATTGTAAGTTTGTTCTATAAAAATCAGTCTATTTCGTATATTACTTATTTTGTTTTTTCTATATTATTATATATTAATTTTGGGGATGTTTGCATTATAGGTTAAAACCATGAACGAAGCTGTGTACTCAAGAGTAGTGATTAAAAAAATAGAAGTTGATTTTATTGAAAGAAGAAAATTAGATCATCAGATTTACAAGTTTTGCAAAAGAATAGACAAAGATTGGATTTGTTCAGTTGATTTTTTTTATATCACTTTTCAAGATTTGAGAAGTTTGATTTGGAGAAGGAGATAGAAGCCAAAAGACATCGAAATGTCACAGATTTCAAAAAATATTTTGAAATGAACAATAAGAGGCATAAGGCATCAAACAAGGTATATTTCTTTCGTGGGATAACCAAAAACGCACAAGATTTACTTAAAAACAGGTTGAAATGATGATGATGGTTCTTTCGTGGTGTCCCCATTGATGTACTCTCACAGTAATACTTTCTGTGAGAGTACATCAATGGGGAAATGCAACCTTTATCTTATTAGAGAAGGAGATAGAAGCCAAATGACAAGAAGCCATCTAATACATCTATCACCCCCCTACCAAATGTTATCAAAGATATCATTGAGAAGTTTGATTTGGAGAAGGAGATAGAAGCGAAAAGACATCAAAATGTCACAGATTTCAAAAAATATTATGAAATGAACAATAAGAGGCATAAGGCATCAAACAAGGTATATTTCTTATGTGGGATAACCAAAAACGCACAAGATTTACTTAAAAACAGGTTGAATTATGATGATGCTTCTTTCGTGGTGTCCCCATTGATGTACTCTCACAGTAATACTTTCTGTGAGAGTACATCAAAGGGGAAATGCAACCTTTATCTTATTAGAGAAGGAGATAGAAGCCAAATGACAAGAAGCCATCTAATACATCTATCACCCCCCTACGAAATGTTATCAACCCCATTGACATTGTAACACCGCATTTTTTTTTTTAATAAAGGCAATCAAGTATTAGTTTAAGTACAGAAGCATCTAGTTAGTTAAGTTTACAAAACGTGGTCCCACAAAATATTACAAACAAGGTTATTTAAAAGACGGTATTACTAGACACGGCTCATTTTACAAAACATAATTTAAGCATGGTCAAACTTCCCGTCCAAGCCCGACCCGTTCAAGCCATCCAACCTGAAATGTGTCAAAAAGGGAGGGATTAGCACAAAAGCTAAGTGAATGAATTCTTAACCCTACCAACTACACTAAACACTTTAACACGGAAGTTAAAGAACATCTCCGGTTTGGTAGTCACTTAAACGCGGAAGTTATAAAAACATCTCCGGTTTGGGTAATCACTTATTTGACAGGATCGGCGGCTTTGCGGGCCTTAAACCATGGTCGGCCAAAACCACGGTAACCGATAGCGTTTTGCATCCAACACCCAGGGCAATTCCCTCCCCTTAACACGGTAACATATACAGGTAAGGTCGGATACCCTATTAGTCGATACACTGTGCCCAGCCGTTATCCTTCCGACACTGACCTCATCCCGATGGTGCACCTAGTCATGTATGGTATTCCCTAACACTAGGCATACATAACAAGTCATCTAGCTACAAAAAACACCGCGAAAAACGTCAAAACTGAGTTCCCAATCGCGAACTCTAGTTCGCGATCGCGAACTAGGGTTCGCGTCGGGAACTCAGTCGTGAACTACTTCGCGACGATCAACAATTTTCTCTGGACCGACTTCGCGATCGCGAACTAAGTTCGCGTCGCGAACTCTCTTCATCTGGCGATTTTCTGCATTTTTCACCAACAAGACAATACCAAATGAAATAACCGAAACCCGAATTGAAGGTCGAATCCACTCACCTTACAACCTTCGATTCCTTAACTCAGTGAGCTAGTATCACTGAGTATCCTTCCCGGTTCCTGTCAACAACATACCGAGTTAGTGATAATCCACCGAATTGTCAAAATCATCAATTTCAACACTAACTACATAAGACTCATAAAATACACATTTTATGACATTTACAACTAGCCCAAGTCCTTCATCAATACAATTGACCATTTTGACCATTTAGCAAGTATTCACAACTAGTTGGCCCAAACGGGCCAAAAACCCGAACATGATCCTAACACTTCCACATTTCCATCAACTAGCAATTAATCTTTCAACTAGAAATTCACAATCATTTTCAATTTCACCAAGTTGGCACTATCAAAATTCCAAGTAGCATACTTGTATAATCACTAGATCACCATTTTGACAAAATCATCCAAACACTAGTTAAATTACTTCACCATTTAATTAATACTAGGTTTTTAACATCCATAACTTAACAAACTTGATTTCACAACCTAGTAAACAATTCTATCCAACCAAAACTCAAGAAATCTAAGATTTGTCAAAACCCACCTTCAACTTCCACCATTAATGGAGGTTGAAGGTGATTTTCACCAAATATTGTATTCCTTCAACAATCTACCATACAAATGATGTAAAAGCTTGCATGAACACATAAAACAACATCCATTCCAAGATTCATCCATAAAACACTAAAGATCACAAACCCTAGTTCACCACCAAACTCAAGAACAACAAGAACAAGTAAAGAAAAGATGTAGCTTACTTCTAGGGTTCTTCTACACAAACTTTGGTAAGAATTTCGGGTCCTAGCACCAAGAAATCACCAAGATCACTCAAGAACAAGTAGGAGGTTTTTGAGAGAAAAATGGGTGCAATGGAATAGTGGATAAGCTTTCAAAATGGAAGAGTGAAGAGGGTTTACCCTCCTCTCTCTCTTGGCCGGTCAACAAGGGTGGTGGGACCCCCTTGTTGTCTTTTCTTTTAATAAAACAATATATGTCTGAAAGTCCCTTTCGTAATTAATTTATTTAAAATAGCAAACGGGCTCCAATTTTAAAACTGAAAGCATTTCTGGAAACGATATTCAACAAAGAATCCATAAATATAAAAATCATGTTTTCATTCCAAATAAATCACCAGTCGGGTATTTTAACCCCTTGGTTAAAATACCGCAAAGGACAGCAGACTAATTAAATTAACTAAGCACTTAATCAGATAATCATTTAATAAAATACCTTAAGGTCAATAAACTATTAGGCCGGGTTTTGGGATGTTACAACTCTCCCCCACTTAAGAAGATTCCGTCCCCGGAATCCCATCTCGATCAAATAAGGAGGGATAACGTTCCCGCATATCGGGCTCGGTCTCCCACGTCATATTCGCCCCCAAACTGTGCTTCCACCTTACTAGAACTATAGGAATTTGTTTCTTTCTCAATTTCGTTACTTTTCGGTCTAGTAACTCCACCGGTTCTTCGACCAATCTCCTTTTCGTATCAACCCGCAACTCTTGCACCGGGAGAATTTGGCTCGGATCTTCGATATTACACTTTCTCAAGTAACAAATATTGAAAGTGTTGTGTATTGCCGACAACTCCGGGGGTAACTCGAGTGTTACCGATTGAGAATTCACCACCTTACTAATTCGGAACGGCCCAATAAAACTCGGGGCCAACTTTCCTCGTTTACCAAAACGAATAACGCCCTTCCAAGGTGAAACCTTCAAATAAACCATCTCGTTCTCCGAGAACGTAGCGGGTCTACGTCTCGGGTCGGCATACATCTTTTGTCGGTCACGGGCGGCTTTCAACTTTTCTCGAGCAATAGCAACTTTATCCGCGGTCATTTGTACGATATCGGGCCCCACATATTGTTTCTCACCCACTTCCAACCAACACGTCGGGGTTCGGCACCGACGCCCGTACAACATCTCGTACGGTGGCATCTTAATACTTGAGTGATACGAGTTATTATAAGCAAACTCGATCAACGGTAGGTGGGAATCCCACGACCCACCATACTCTAACACACAAGCCCGCAACATATCCTCAAGCGTTTGTATCGTCCTTTCCGATTGCCCATAGGTTTGGGGATGATACGCGGTACTCAAATTCACCCGCGTCCCCAATTCTCGTTGCAAGCTATTCCAAAAGTTCGAAGCAAAACGGGGATCTCTATCGGACACGATAGAAATTGGAATTCCATGTCGAGATACTACTTCGTCAATGTACAATTTCGCCAATCTACTAAGTGAGGCGGTCTCACTAGTAGCCAAGAAATGAGCACTCTTCGTTAATCGGTCAACTATAACCCAAATCATATCGTGACCCCTTTGTGTACGCGGCAATTTGGTCACGAAAACCATAGTAATCCGGTCCGACTTCCACTCGGGAATCGGTGATTGGGTTAAAGTTCCATAGGGCTTTTGGTGCTCGGCCTTCACTTGAGCACAAATATGACACTGACCCACAAAACGAGCAATGTCGGTCTTCATTGTCGGCCACCAATAAAGCGCTTTTAGATCATTATACATCTTCGTGCTACCCGGGTGAACCGATAACCGAGAATTGTGAGCCTCGGCTAAAATCAATTCTCGCAAACCCCCGAGTAACGGTACCCAAACCCGAGATTGATATGTCTTCAAACCCCGAGAATCTTCTTCTAAATCATCTTTCCTCTTTAATAAAATCTCAGCCTTCAGATGTTAGACTTTCAATGCTTCCATTTGTGAAATCTTCAACCGGGACACCAAATCCGACACAATTTCCATCCGCATAAATTGTACCCGTCCCGACTCTCCCTTTCTACTTAAGGCATCGGCCACCACATTTGCCTTCCCGGGATGATATCGGATTTCACAATCGTAATCCTTAATCAACTCTAACCATCTTCGTTGACGCATATTCAACTCCTTTTGCGTGAACACGTATTGCAAACTTTTATGATCCGTGCAAATCACGCATTTTGTACCGTACAAATAGTGTCTCCATAATTTTAGTGCAAAAACCACCGCCGCCAACTCTAAATCGTGAGTCGGGTAATTCTTCTCGTGATTCTTCAATTGCCTCGAAGCATAAGCAATGACCCGATCTCGTTGCATTAACACACAACCCAAACCCGCAAGTGAAGCGTCACAATAAACAATAAAATCCTCCGGGCCTTCGGGTAAGGCGAGAACCGGAGCTTGACACAATAATTGTTTTAGAGTTTGAAATGACTTCTCGTGATTTTCACCCCACCGAAACGGTACATCTTTACGGGTCAATCTCGTCATAGGACCCGCTATCTTTGAAAAATCCTTTATAAACCGGCGGTAATAACCCGCCAAACCCAAGAAACTCTTTATCTCGGTTGGGTTCTTCGGAGCAACCCAATTCATAACCGCTTCGATCTTTGCCGGGTCCACCTTGACCCCATTCGAACAAATAACGTGACCCAAAAAGTGAACTTCTCGAAGCCAAAATTCGCACTTCGAGAACTTCGCAAATAATCGTTCCCGCTTCAACGTTTCTAACACTTGCCTTAAGTGTTTTTCGTGTTCTTCTTCGGTCTTGGAATAAATTAAAATATCATCAATGAACACAATAACGAATTTGTCGAGATAGGGTCGACAAACTCGGTTCATCAAATCCATAAATATCGCGGGAGCGTTCGTCAACCCAAAGGCATAACCAAGAACTCGTAGTGGCCATAGCGAGTTCGGAACGCCGTTTTGTGAACATCGTTTTCATGAACCCGAACTTGGTGGTAACCCGATCTCAAATCAATCTTTGAGAAATAAGAAGACCCTTGGAGTTGATCAAATAAATCGTCAATACGCGGCAAAGGATACCGATTCTTTACCGTTCTTTTATTTAATTCTCGATAATCGATACACATACGAAGTGCACCATCTTTCTTCTTTACGAATAAAACCGGAGCTCCCCAAGGTGAGGAACTCGACCGAATAAAACCCTTATCCAATAAATCTTGGATTTGTGTCATCATTTCCCGAATCTCGGACGGTGCTAAACGGTACGGTGCTCTAGCCACGGGATTGGGACCCGGCACCAAATCAATTTTGAATTCTACCTCCCGAACGGGAGGTAACCCAGGCAAGTCTTCGGGAAACACCTCCGGGTATTCCGAAACCACCCGGAGATCGCCAACCACTTTCTTTTCCTTTTTCACATCAATCACATAAGCTATAAACGATTCACATCCCTTGGTCAAGGACTTACGGGCTTTCATCATGGTTATCATGGGTATGGTCGGGGTCGCACGGTCTCCCCGGGCCACGACGTGTGACCCGTCGGGTAATAGAAAAGTAATTAACTTTTGGTGACAATTTATGTTGGCCCTATTAGCACTTAACCAATCCATACCTAAAACCACATCAAAGCCGGATATCGGCATAACAAGTAAAAGAATCGAAAATTTCACGCCACCAATATCAATACTAGCCTCGGACACGGATGTCGTGACCGGAACCATTTCACCATCGGCCACCTCTACCTCTAGAGGTGTCGCGATCAAGGTAATAGGAAATTTCAATTTGTCACAAAAACTCTTTGAGGAAAACGAACTATTTGCACCCGAATCAAATAACACGCGAGCGGGTATCGAGTTTATTAGAAACATACCGGTGATGACATCGTCGGTGGTGGTGGCATCCTCCACCGTCATTTTGAATGCCCGACCCGTAGGTGGCGGATGACTCTTCCTCTTTTGACTTCCCGACGAAGCCGCTCCCCCGCCCGAACCCGAACCCGAACTCTTCTTCATCGGACAATGCATAGCCCTGTGACCCTCTTTCTGACACGTCCAACAAACACTATTCTCTAACTTGCATTCCGAGGACTCATGCCCGTGTTGCCCACACTTAAGACATTTTCGAGTTTGTGTCGTACACGGTCCGGCATGGGCGGACTTACACGGTAAGCACCACGGGTTCCTTTGGTTGGAACCTTGAAGGATTTGTTTTCGACGATCATTGGTTGACCTATGATTTCCTTAGGGTTTCTTGTGGTTGCTCGAGCTTGATTGATCATACTTTCCCTTGTGAAACGAAGTCTTCTCTCGACTAGCGACCTTTTGAGCCAAGAAATCGCTCTCGGCCGACTTGGCAAGATCATAGGCTTGCAAGAGAGTCCCCGCAAGCGTCGTTATATTCCGGTACTCGGGCAACAACGCCCCCACAAAGTGTTTGATTTGGGTGGACTCATCGGGCACCCATTGTGTCACAAATCGGAGCTTACCATTAAATTGGAGGATAAGCTCATCCACCGTCATCCGATCGGTCATCTTCAACATCATGAACTCATTCCGGATCTTATCCAACTCAAACGGGCTACAATACCGAGCCTCCACTTGCTCCTTAAATTGTTTCCACGTGACCGCATCCATCATTTCGTTGCTAAAGTTCGCGGTCAACCCATCCCACCAATCCATAGCCGGTCCCCCCAACATTCGGGACGCATACCGGACCTTCAAGTGGTCCTCACAATTACAAGCAATAAGAGCCCTCTCGGTGGCCCTAAGCCAAGTTAGAGTTTCCGCCGGGTCGGTACTTCCCCGGTACTCGGTTGGTTTACAATCGAGAAAATATTTGTAAGTGCACGGTTTCTTCTCAATCAGGAAAGGTTGGTAGAAGAATTGTTGGTGTTGGGCATTGGCAATTGGTACGGTGTGGGCGAGTGGCGGTTGTAGTATGCTTGTATTGGGAGATGAGGAGTCATTTTGGGGAAAGACGGGATTTTGAGTAGTCTGAGGTGGCGTTTGTTTTTTAACAAAAAGTCTTTTTGAGGTCTTATGTCTGCAGGCGGGAAGACATTTTGAAAAAAGACTGTTTGTTTTTTGGAAGTCAGAAGACGAGGAAAAGTCTTTTTGATGTCTGCTTGGAGAAGACTTGGACCACAGTCTTCCAAGTTTAGAAGACATTTTACTTACAGTTAAAAAAAGAGTTTATCCTCCACCACCACCACCTACCCCCACCACCACCATCACCCGCCACCCACCACCACCCGCCACCACCACCACCGCTGCCACCGCCACCACCACCACCTACTATCACCACTACCCACCACCACCACCATCACATACCACCACCACCCGCCACCCACCACCCATCACCACCTACCGCCACCACACGCACCACCTACCGCCACCACCAATTACCACAACCACCTACGCCACTACCGCCGACCACCACCACATACCGCCACAACCACCCACCGTCACCACTACCTACCGCCACCACCACCTACCACCACCACATACTGCCACCACTACAACCCGCCATTAGCCACCACTACTATTGCCACTTAATTTATTTTTATCAACGTGCAGACATTAAAAAACAAACAGTCTTTTTCTTATAGAGTGCAGACCTTTGGTCCACATCTTCTCTGCAGATGTGGTCCGCAGACTGCAGACATTTTACCTCTTTAAAAACAAACAGCACCTGAGTGAAGTGTGGGGGTGGGTTCACTTGGGTTGGAGGTGGCAAGGTAGACCGAGCCTCGGGTCGCGGCTCAGTCGGTTGATTTTGGCGAAGAGCCCTAATGGTATCCTCAAGTTCCATATTCCGTGTCTCCAACAACAAGATATATTCTTCATTCGGTATTTCGTCACCCCCCGAGCCCGTGGCTCCATCGTTCCCAAGGTTCGTGTTCGGTGGGATATTATCCAAGGTGTTTCCATCCGTAGCCATTCCTGCTACAAAACACAACATCTCACCAAGGCTTAGTTTAACTCGTTAGTACACATATACTAACTACTAAACCCAATTCACACTTGCTCTAATCCCCTTTGACCGGAAGGTTTGACCAACACACGAGCCATGATTTGGGAATGGAACACCAACCCCATGTATCCATCGCCAAACCGAAGCTCTGATACCAAGTTGTAACACCGCATTTTTTTTTTATTTTTTTTTTTAATAAAGGCAATCAAGTATTAGTTTAAGTACGGAAGCATCTAGTTAGTTAAGTTTACAAAACGTGGTCCCACAAAATATTACAAACAAGGTTATTTAAATGACGGTATTACTAGACACGGCTCATTTTACAAAACATAATTTAAGCATGGTCAAACTTCCCGTCCAAGCCCGACCCGTTCAAGCCATCCAACCTGAAATGTGTCAAAAAGGGAGGGATTAGCACAAAAGCTAAGTGAATGAATTCCTAACCCTACCAACTACACTAAACACTTTAACACGGAAGTTAAAGAACATCTCCGGTTTGGTAGTCACTTAAACGCGGAAGTTATAAAAACATCTCCGGTTTGGGTAATCACTTATTTGAGAGGATCAGTGACTTTGCGGGCCTTAAACCATGGTCGGCCAAAACCACGGTAACCGATAGCGTTTTGCATCCAACACCCAGGGCAATTCCCTCCCCTTAACACTGTAACATATACAGGTAAGGTCGGATACCCTATTAGTCGATACACTGTGCCCAGCCGTTATCCATCCGACACTGACCTCATCCCGATGGTGCACCTAGTCATGTATGGTATTCCCTAACACTAGGCATACATAACAAGTCATCTAGCTACGAAAAACACCGCGAAAAACGTCAAAACTGAGTTCCCAATCGCGAACTCTAGTTCGCGATCGCGAACTAGGGTTCGCTTCGGGAACTCAGTCGTGAACTACTTCGCGACGATCAACAATTTTCTCTGGACCGACTTCGCGATCGCGAACTAAGTTCGCGTCGCGAACTCTCTTCATCTGACGATTTTCTGCATTTTTCACCAACAAGACAATACCAAATGAAATAACCGAAACCCGAGTTGTAGGTCGAATCCACTCACCTTACAACCTTCGATTCCTTAACTCAGTGAGCTAGTATCACTGAGTATCCTTCCCGGTTCCTGTCAACAACATACCGAGTTAGTGATAATCCACCGAATTGTCAAAATCATCAATTTCAACACTAACTACATAAGACTCATAAAATACACATTTTATGACATTAACAACTAGCCCAAGTCCTTCATCAATACAATTGACCATTTTGACCATTTAGCAAGTATTCACAACTAGTTGGCCCAAACGGGCCAAAAACCCGAACATGATCCTAACACTTCCACATTTCCATCAACTAGCAATTAATCTTTCAACTAGAAATTCACAATCATTTACAATTTCACCAAGTTGGCACTATCAAAATTCCAAGTAGCATACTTGTATAATCACTAGATCACCATTTTGACAAAATCATCCAAACACTAGTTAAATTACTTCACCATTTAATTAATACTAGGTTTTTAACATCCATAACTTAACAAACTTGATTTCACAACCTAGTAAACAATTCTATCCAACCAAAACTCAAGAAATCCAAGATTTGTCAAAACCCACCTTCAACCTCCACCATTAATGGAGGTTGAAGGTGATTTTCACCAAATCTTGTATTCCTTCAACAATCTACCATACAAATGATGTAAAAGCTTGCATGAACACATAAAACAACATCCATTCCAAGATTCATCCATAAAACACTAAAGATCACAAACCCTAGTTCACCACCAAACTCAAGAACAACAAGAACAAGTAAAGAAAAGATGTAGCTTACTTCTAGGGTTCTTCTACACAAACTTTGGTAAGAATTTCGGGTCCTAGCACCAAGAAATCACCAAGATCACTCAAGAACAAGTAGGAGGTTTTTGAGAGAAAAATGGGTGCAATGGAATAGTGGATAAGCTTTCAAAATGGAAGACTGAAGAGGGTTTACCCTCCTCTCTCTCTTGGCCGGTCAACAAGGGTGGTGGGACCCCCTTGTTGTCTTTTCTTTTAATAAAACAATATATGTCTGAAAGTCCCTTTCGTAATTAATTTATTTAAAATAGCAAACGGGCTCCAATTTTAAAACCGAAAGCATTTCTGGAAACGATATTCAACAAGGAATCCATAAATATAAAAATCATGTTTTCATTCCAAATAAATCACCAGTAGGGTATTTTAACCCCTTGGTTAAAATACCGCAAAGGACAGCAGACTAATTAAAGTAACTAAGCACTTAATCAGATAATCATTTAATAAAATACCTTAAGGTCAATAAACTATTAGGCCGGGTTTTGGGATGTTACAGACATGCCTGTTACAAATACAAGAATAAACAATGAAACCCGTGCTCCGA
>OY970822.1:91425999-91815999 GCA_963853835.1 Calendula officinalis | reverse complement strand
TAAACCCTAAACCCTAAACCCTAAACCCTAAACCCTAAACCCTAAACCCTAAACCCTAAACCCTAAACCCTAAACCCTAAACCCTAAACCCTAAACCCTAAACCCTAAACCCTAAACCCTAAACCCTAAACCCTAAACCCTAAACCCTAAACCCTAAACCCTAAACCCTAAACCCTAAACCCTAAACCCTAAACCCTAAACCCTAAACCCTAAACCCTAAACCCTAAACCCTAAACCCTAAACCCTAAACCCTAAACCCTAAACCCTAAACCCTAAACCCTAAACCCTAAACCCTAAACCCTAAACCCTAAACCCTAAACCCTAAACCCTAAACCCTAAACCCTAAACCCTAAACCCTAAACCCTAAACCCTAAACCCTAAACCCTAAACCCTAAACCCTAAACCCTAAACCCTAAACCCTAAACCCTAAACCCTAAACCCTAAACCCTAAACCCTAAACCCTAAACCCTAAACCCTAAACCCTAAACCCTAAACCCTAAACCCTAAACCCTAAACCCTAAACCCTAAACCCTAAACCCTAAACCCTAAACCCTAAACCCTAAACCCTAAACCCTAAACCCTAAACCCTAAACCCTAAACCCTAAACCCTAAACCCTAAACCCTAAACCCTAAACCCTAAACCCTAAACCCTAAACCCTAAACCCTAAACCCTAAACCCTAAACCCTAAACCCTAAACCCTAAACCCTAAACCCTAAACCCTAAACCCTAAACCCTAAACCCTAAACCCTAAACCCTAAACCCTAAACCCTAAACCCTAAACCCTAAACCCTAAACCCTAAACCCTAAACCCTAAACCCTAAACCCTAAACCCTAAACCCTAAACCCTAAACCCTAAACCCTAAACCCTAAACCCTAAACCCTAAACCCTAAACCCTAAACCCTAAACCCTAAACCCTAAACCCTAAACCCTAAACCCTAAACCCTAAACCCTAAACCCTAAACCCTAAACCCTAAACCCTAAACCCTAAACCCTAAACCCTAAACCCTAAACCCTAAACCCTAAACCCTAAACCCTAAACCCTAAACCCTAAACCCTAAACCCTAAACCCTAAACCCTAAACCCTAAACCCTAAACCCTAAACCCTAAACCCTAAACCCTAAACCCTAAACCCTAAACCCTAAACCCTAAACCCTAAACCCTAAACCCTAAACCCTAAACCCTAAACCCTAAACCCTAAACCCTAAACCCTAAACCCTAAACCCTAAACCCTAAACCCTAAACCCTAAACCCTAAACCCTAAACCCTAAACCCTAAACCCTAAACCCTAAACCCTAAACCCTAAACCCTAAACCCTAAACCCTAAACCCTAAACCCTAAACCCTAAACCCTAAACCCTAAACCCTAAACCCTAAACCCTAAACCCTAAACCCTAAACCCTAAACCCTAAACCCTAAACCCTAAACCCTAAACCCTAAACCCTAAACCCTAAACCCTAAACCCTAAACCCTAAACCCTAAACCCTAAACCCTAAACCCTAAACCCTAAACCCTAAACCCTAAACCCTAAACCCTAAACCCTAAACCCTAAACCCTAAACCCTAAACCCTAAACCCTAAACCCTAAACCCTAAACCCTAAACCCTAAACCCTAAACCCTAAACCCTAAACCCTAAACCCTAAACCCTAAACCCTAAACCCTAAACCCTAAACCCTAAACCCTAAACCCTAAACCCTAAACCCTAAACCCTAAACCCTAAACCCTAAACCCTAAACCCTAAACCCTAAACCCTAAACCCTAAACCCTAAACCCTAAACCCTAAACCCTAAACCCTAAACCCTAAACCCTAAACCCTAAACCCTAAACCCTAAACCCTAAACCCTAAACCCTAAACCCTAAACCCTAAACCCTAAACCCTAAACCCTAAACCCTAAACCCTAAACCCTAAACCCTAAACCCTAAACCCTAAACCCTAAACCCTAAACCCTAAACCCTAAACCCTAAACCCTAAACCCTAAACCCTAAACCCTAAACCCTAAACCCTAAACCCTAAACCCTAAACCCTAAACCCTAAACCCTAAACCCTAAACCCTAAACCCTAAACCCTAAACCCTAAACCCTAAACCCTAAACCCTAAACCCTAAACCCTAAACCCTAAACCCTAAACCCTAAACCCTAAACCCTAAACCCTAAACCCTAAACCCTAAACCCTAAACCCTAAACCCTAAACCCTAAACCCTAAACCCTAAACCCTAAACCCTAAACCCTAAACCCTAAACCCTAAACCCTAAACCCTAAACCCTAAACCCTAAACCCTAAACCCTAAACCCTAAACCCTAAACCCTAAACCCTAAACCCTAAACCCTAAACCCTAAACCCTAAACCCTAAACCCTAAACCCTAAACCCTAAACCCTAAACCCTAAACCCTAAACCCTAAACCCTAAACCCTAAACCCTAAACCCTAAACCCTAAACCCTAAACCCTAAACCCTAAACCCTAAACCCTAAACCCTAAACCCTAAACCCTAAACCCTAAACCCTAAACCCTAAACCCTAAACCCTAAACCCTAAACCCTAAACCCTAAACCCTAAACCCTAAACCCTAAACCCTAAACCCTAAACCTAAAACCTAAACCCTAAACCCTAAACCCTAAAACCTAAAACCTAAAACCTAAAACCTAAAACCTAAAACCTAAAACCTAAAACCTAAAACCTAAAACCTAAAACCTAAACCCTAAACCCTAAACCCTAAAACCTAAACCCTAAAACCTAAAACCTAAACCCTAAACCCTAAACCCTAAACCCTAAACCCTAAACCCTAAACCCTAAACCCTAAACCCTAAACCCTAAACCCTAAACCCTAAACCCTAAACCCTAAACCCTAAACCCTAAACCCTAAACCCTAAACCCTAAACCCTAAACCCTAAACCCTAAACCCTAAACCCTAAACCCTAAACCCTAAACCCTAAACCCTAAACCCTAAACCCTAAACCCTAAACCCTAAACCCTAAACCCTAAACCCTAAACCCTAAACCCTAAACCCTAAACCCTAAACCCTAAACCCTAAACCCTAAACCCTAAACCCTAAACCCTAAACCCTAAACCCTAAACCCTAAACCCTAAACCCTAAACCCTAAACCCTAAACCCTAAACCCTAAACCCTAAACCCTAAACCCTAAACCCTAAACCCTAAACCCTAAACCCTAAACCCTAAACCCTAAACCCTAAACCCTAAACCCTAAACCCTAAACCCTAAACCCTAAACAACTTTGTTTCGGCATATAATTTCTTCACAATTGGTTACAGTTTGATTAAAAACAAAGGATTTGTGATAGGATTAATAACAAATTAAATTAATTAAAATAATTAATTAAATCAATTTAAAATAATTAATAAAAACAAATAAGAGTCCAATTAAACGAAGTTGTAATTTTATAAATGTTATTTAAATAAATAAATAAGGAATTATAAGGAAATTATTAAATAAGTACTTATTAAATAATTCAATAATTTAGAAAACATTATATTTATAAATGCCATCTAGATATTAATATGTGACAATGCAAATATCCAATTTTAAGACGCATGCATGGACTCAGTTGTTGAAACTAAATCCACTGGGCTTTAAATGAAACTGATGGGCTCGAAATAAACTGCTGGACTCATAAAAGTAAAATGTTTAATGGGCTTGGGTTAATAGAAAGCAAAAGACAGTCATCGTCTCCGGCAGTGACGGAAACAAGAACAACGTAGTTCGTCGATGACTCGAGTAACATGGCCAGAGAAGGAAACGCGGCTGGTGACAAGGAGACTCGAAAAAACAAAACCAGGTTACACACCAACGTATATATACGCTCGAACACAATATCGAAAAGAGAGAGAAAGAGAGAGTGAGCATGTTATACCTTCAAAGGGAGAGAGCCGCCGGATCAAGAAAGCTTGTCGCCGGAGGTAACTACAACCATCGGAATGCTGGTTCGTCACCGGAGATGGGGAGAAAAAACTTCGCCGAAACTTCACCGGTAACACCTACGGCTCGACGAACAGAAACAATGAAAATACGAGACACCAATTTATTTATAACGATGAAACGAAGAGAATAAAACATGTTATACCTTCGAATAGATAGAGAGCGGGACGTGGAACGGAAGAGATGGTTGTCGGCGGGTTCGCCGGAGATGTTGCTTCTGTGATCGTCGGAGTCTTACAGCCCATCGTCGGAGAGTTTGTTTGTTGTTTTGCACATCAACGAGATATAGTCGGCTGGGTTTCGCTGGCTGCCGAAGGTCTTGAGATGTCACCGGAGTATTTAATGGGTTTTTGAGGGTGTAAACGGTTGATCAGAGAGAGAAAACGGAGTTGATATAATAGGGTATAGTATACGGTTGGTGAAGATGATAGGCGATACTATGAGATGATTGACTAAATATATGAAATTCTTCCGCAAAAAAAGGGAAACCGTTTTAGAGGAGGAAGAGTTACCGGCTTTTAAGGGTATTTATAGAGAAAGAGTTACGAGGATGAAGAGTTTAGGCATTTATTACGCCCATTACAAACAATAAATATCCATTACAAACCATTTAATAAAAAAAACGCCTAGAACCCTTTTACTTGCCCCAAATCACGTTAATGGCATTTATTGTTTTTAATGCAATTTTAATCACAAATGTAAACTTTCGTATTTAGTTTCCAAAGTGTTTAAGTCAAGGAAATGCAAATGTATTAATTACTATGTAATAAAGGAAAAAATTATCAAAATTGGTTGCTAAAACTTAAAAATAAAAATAAAAAAAATTGATCAATATTTCTGACATTGTTCATCAAATTGGTAAATATCTATATTTTGTATATATTTAAAATGATTTAATCGTATCGGTATATTTACGATTCTAGATAAATTAAAAACGTAGCCTATAAATAATTAATATTAACCGTATGATTATAATTTTGGGACATGTAAGTGTAACAAATGAAAAGTGGAGGACTTTTTAGTAACTTTCTAAAAAGAACATGCACAGCATCTTTAGAGCGTAAATATAATTGGGTTATATTAGGGCTCTCAATTCGTGTTATCGTTTCGTGTTTTTGGGTAACACGACACGACACGATACGACACGAATTCGTTAAACACGAAAACGACACGACACGAAGTCGTGTTTTATTTTGCTAACACGAACACGAGACGATTAAAAAATGATAAACACGACAACACAAAATTAAGAACAAACATAACAAATTTTTTACTTATTACATGCTAAAAACACGACAAACACGACAAAATCATAACTATCGTATTAATTTCGTGTTAATCTTTAAACACGAACACGACACGACTTCGTGTTTGTTTTACACGACACGGACACGAATTCAAATTTTAATTTCGTCTCAATTTCGTTTCGTTTCGTTTCGTGTATTTTTGTCGTGCCGTGTTAGGTTTTGACAGCCTAGGTTATATAAGCAACAAAATTGCTGACATAATACATATAGTTACGTGTGATTTAGTGTTCATTTTAACGTAATTATATATATATAATATTTAATGGATTTTGAATACACAAAGCAAAATACATAAAATAAAAAGAAAGATTGAAAAAAAAAACGGTAAATAAAGTGGGAGAAAAAGAATTACGTAACTTTTTTTGGGAAATTTATAATGTAGCCTTATCAAATCAAAAAATCAACATAATTTTAAATCCTAAAATAAGTGGGGTTCTTTTAGTAGGATCCATGATTTATCTCTATCGGATATTGTATTTCAAAATGGAAAAGGGTGTAGCATGGGAAATGAAAAAGGTCGTGTGGATGGGTTTTCATTTGGTAAAAAGGACGTGCCAGTAAATGTTACATTAACTAGAAGAGTGTTACCCGCACGATGCAGCGAGGATTTTCATATGATGTACGTTCAAAAGATTGTTCGAATAAATAAATATTTTAGTTATACAATGCCTAAGTATATCATATGTTTTCCAGCTGATTGTATCTAAAAATATAAAATTATACGTAAGAACATCTAGCATTAGTCATTACGCATTTTTTCAAGTACCAGGACAAATATTAATCAAGTTAAAGGGGCTATTTATATACTAAGAAAATTCAAGGGACTATTAATGTATTTTAAAGTTAACCGTTAAAAGAAATGAGAATAAAAGAATACCAATCAAGTTAAAGGGGCTATTATGTACTAAGAAAATTCAAGGGACTATTAATGTATTATAGGGAAACCTGGTAAAAGTATTCAGTAAAAAAATCAAATATAGGATTCGAACTCGGGTATGTAGCGAGAGATATTAGCACTATAACCAATTGAGCTGAAAGACAAGTTTGAAACATTTTCCATCATGGGAATATAAATAAAATGGATTTTGTTGTGCTGGCAAATATTTATCAATCAATTTACTATTCACACGATGGTAAATGTTAGGTACGAACGTAGTAATTGCCGCGCTCCGCTACAAGTTTTTTTTCCTTCATTTATACATTTAACAATGTTGTAAACATCAAAATATAATTGATGTTATTAACATGTTATTATAGAAATGTAAGTCATAATTTTTTTTCATTACAAACATTGAAGTATATAATAATTTCAAGATTAAATTAGATCAAAAGTAAATTTTATAAAAAAATTGGTGTCAAAGTATATTAATTATAAAGGTTTAGGGAAGAAAGTATTTGTTAATAACAAAAATTAACACTCCGTAGAATAATTTAGTTTTGTAATCACAAAATACAATAAAGTTAATCACAAAATTATTAAACTATAAAATGATTTAATAACTAAATCCACTACTCCCTAACTTCTTAATCCAAGTAGGCCGAAGTTAACCCACCAAAAGCTAGTGGATCGCTCCAGCAACAAATCCATTCGGCTGAATGTTATCACTCCAACCCCTAATGTCAAGACTTTAACGCAACCCAAAGGAGGAATAAAGAATGGTCCGCATACAGGTAAACAAACATCCTTCTGTTTCTTTTTCGACTATGCCCAATAATATAGAATTGCAAGAAAACAATGAGAATAATTTTGATAATACAAATATTAGTCCGACTCCTAATGCTTGGAATCGGAAAATCCCTATTCTTGGGAATTCTTTTGCTAATGTCTTAATTCGCCCCAAAAAACACACTAGCGATAAGTTCCGGTATATACAAGAAAAAAATCATTTAGCGACATTTTCAGTGACATAAAATTAACGTCACAAAATTGCGACATATTTATTGATAGTTTTAGCGATAATCAAGTCTTCCACGTCATAAATTATGCCATAAAATACATAAAGCCATAAATTGTGTTGTTAATTGTGTCGCTAATTTTGCGACTTAGCTCAAATAAGTTACAAAACAAGTCGCTATTTTTGTGATTTGATTAAAGAGACACCAAACAAGTCGTTAATTTTATGACTTGCTTTAAAAGACACCAATCAAGTCGCTAATTTGTGACTTGCTCAAACAAGCCTCTAACCAAGCCACTAATTTTGTTACTTAACTCAAACAAGTTACAAAACAAGTCTTTAATTTTGTGACATGCTTAAAAAAGACACCAATAAAGTCGCAAATTATTGTAAGATAGACATATATTATATATATCAAAATACCATAATAATGTCATTTAAGTTTCATCCAAATTTATTTTATAGTGATAACAATTATAATAATAATAATAATAATAATAATAATAATAATAATATAAATATAAAAGGTCGGCTCAAAATATCTAGATTTGTAACACTTTCTCGTTTCAAAATAAGTGACACAAATTGGGTTTTACATATTTTGAGGCAAAGATTGTAATGGATCTTAAATTAGATTAAATTGGATGGTTAGTTAATGATGGGTCCCACATATTATGATTAAATTGAATTTAATGATGTATACAAGTAAAAATAAGAGTAAATGTGTCATTTCACTTTATTAAAAGAGATAATTAGTGGGTATGGATCCCCGCTATTTTTTACCAAATAAAGAAAATTTCAAAATTTATCATTTATTTTGAAACATCCCAAAATGAAAACTCTCATAGTTGGATCCTCGCCTTTTAAAATTCAAAATCTATCATTCATTTATGGATCCCCGCTTTTTAAACAAATGAAGTATGTATATTGGATTTGTTAGTGGGCTATGAAAAGCCCAATTCAAATCAATTAGATTTGAACGTACTCTCATAGTTTCGAATTCATGTTCTAAATCCAAATCGCCGCTAGTACTTAGCTCGTAGAGAATGCCCTAAATCCAAATCAAATTCAGATCGATCATAAGCTCGTAATATCAAATCGCCATCCTCTCGCATCTGTGAGTTCCTACTTGCAATCTCATCCACTCGTAATGTTTATACTGATTTTGTATTCATCCGCTCGCATTCGTAAAATGTTAATTATACGGACCTACATTTGATTAGATAGTTAGGAATGATTCACATTGAAATGATTTGTTGAGTTATATACTTCGATAATACACATATTACAATCTATGATTTCTATCTAATTTATCTCGGATCAGTGATGAGATATTGAGATCTATGATTTTCTCGGCAATTTTGGTTTAGGCGGTCAAATTTTGAAACGGTCCTTGCAGATTTTGTTTTGGCTGTCAAATTTTGCAGTTCATTGTATTTAATACAATGCATTGAAGAAATTTCTAGAAATGGAGTATAGTTTCAATATCTGAACCGTATTAGGCTTTAAATTTGTAAAATTATAATCACTAAATCCATCCAAATGCTTATATTAGATCAACCATTTTATATAAATGGCATCATGCTCTCCTTCCTCACCTTCTTCACAGGAACTGTATGTCTAATTAATCAAGCAAGCTATTGGAATTGGTTTTTAATGTATAATATTATTATGCAGGTTGATATATTTCATTTGGGAAAAACTCTCCCCACTTCAAATTGGAAAGATGACTACAGTCAAAACAACAAGGTAGTAAACTTTGTTATTTCCCCCTCTATGTGTGTGTGTTGACTTTTGGTGATCTCAGGTCAATGCTCGGATTCTGTTCATCGATCCGTCAACCAGAGCTGTTGCTTTGACCCTGAATCCCCATCTTGTTCATAACAACGCCCCACCTGCAGTAAGTTTGAATCTTTGCTTCATTATCATCTACTATACTATGCTTTTAACAATATCTGTTATTCAGCTTGTTAAAGTTGGAGATATATTCGATGAAGCAAAAGTGATTAGAGTTGATAGAGGATCTGGCTTGCTGCTGGAAATCCCTACTTGTCCAGTTCCAACTCCGGCGTATGATATTACAGGTTTTGATTAACAGATAATTGATATATTTATATTTTATCTGTTTGGTGTGATGTTAGGTGTCAGATTTGTCTGACAAGGAAGTTAAGAAGTGGGAAAAAGGGTTCAAGGAAAGAAGCCTTGTTCGTGTGAGAGTTTTTGGTTTCCGGCTTTTGGAGGGCCTCGCCACTGGTGTTGTGAAGGTATCCTATCCGTCTTTGTGCAATTGAATTTATTTTTAGAATTTAAAATTTTCATTTTGTGTAACAGAGTAGTGCATTTGAGGGGGCTGTTTTCACTCACTCTGATGTGAGACCTGGGATGGTGGTGAAAGCCAAAGTTATCATTGTTGATAGTTTTGGTGCAATTGTGCAATTTGCAAGCGGTGTGAAAGCACTTTGCCCTCTCCGTCATATGTCAGAATTTGAAATTCTAAAACCTAGAAAAAAGTTCCAGGTATGACCAGCTTCAATATGTACATGGAATCTTGTTTTGACATTTGATATGCAGGTTGGTGTTGAGTTGGTCTTCCGTGTGCTTGGTTGCAAGTCTAAAAGGATTACTGTTACACACAAGAAAACACTTGTATGTTAATTACCTAAGTTTAGTATTTGTTAGTGTAAAATTAACTAAGGATTCTGTTTCAGGTGAAGTCGAAGCTTCCAGCCCTTAGCTCATATACAGATGCAACGGAAGGATTACCTAACTTAGGATAACAAAGATTGAAAGTCATGGTTGTTTTGTTCGCTTTTACAATGGTGTGCAAGGATTTGCCCCCAAGTAACCCTATCTATCTAGATTTCTTTCATACACTTAATAATAATATTGTTTTGTTTTTGCTTTAGAGGTGAGCTTGGTCTAGACCCTGGGTCGGATGTGAACTCAATGTATCATGTTGAGCAAGTTGTAAAATGCAGAGTTACAAGTTCACTTCCTGCTACACGCAGGAACAATCTTAGTTTCTTAGTGGCTCCAGCGAGGTTTGCCTTCATTCATTCATGTTTGATGTGAGGTAAGGTGTTATTAATATAACATTTGCAGGACATGTGAAGAAGATGAGATGAAGCTGGGGAGTGTTGTATCGGGCACTGTTGAACGAGTTACCTATGGGCTACATGAAGGGCATCATTTCTCCTGAACATCTGGCAGACAATCATGGTAATCATTTTTTCTTTTCTTTTCTTTTAAGGACACACCTTTATTTGTACTTTCTATCATTGAATTGAATGTTCAGGGCTTGCTTCTATGATGAAATCAGTATTGAAGCCAGGATACAAGTTTGAAAAACTCCTCGTTCTAGGTATATCCCACATCAATTGAATATTGGTTTGCAGTTGGTGGATCAGCTGTAGATATTGGTTCACCTATCAAAGCCGCAGTTCTTGATGTAGCCAAAATGGACCACCTTGTGGACCTGTCTATGAAACCAGAGTTAGTTAATAGATGCACAAAGGTTGGTCATAATTAATATATCATTTACAACATTTAATGTGGTGATTAAATGTTGTTTTAATTTTGTTATGAAGATGCGAAAAAGGTCAGCTCACAAGGACTTGGAAGTGAATCAAACTGTTAATGCAGTAGTGGAAATTGTGAAGGAGAATTATTTGGTAAGTTTTGTATGCTGTTGAGGTTGATGCAATGAAATAATGTTTTCTTCTTCTTCTTCTTCTTCTTCTTCTTCTTCTTCTTCAGGTTCTTTCTATTCCAGATGCTAAATATGCAGTGGGATATGCCTCTCTAACTGACTACAACACTCAAGGATTTCAAACAAAACAGTTTGTCAATGGACAAGGGTAAATTACTCTACTAAAACAAACTAATACTTTGTTAATATATCTAAAGAAAGTAATTGCAGGGTGGTGGCATCAGTTATGGCTCTAACAGATTTGTCAACAGCAGAAAGATTACTATTGGTGCTTAGTGAGACTTGCAGCACAAAGAGGGCAAAAAAGAAATCTTGTCATGAAATTGGATCAACTGTAGAGGCAGAGGTTACAGAAATAAAGGCTTTTGAGGTTAAACTGAAATTTGGTTCTGGTTTAAATGGGCGCATACATATCACAGAGGTAGGTAACTAACATATTTGGGCTCGTTATTTATTTATTTAATTTCTGACAATTCATTTTGACAGGCAAGTGATCTGGAGAACCCGTTTAGTAGGATGAAAATTGGGCAGACAGTGACAGCAAAGATTGTGGGGAAAAGTAAAGCTGAAAATAGTAATAATATTCGGTGGGACTTGTCCCTCAGACCCTCTGTGCTTGCAGGTCAAACATGTTTTACATTTCTCGTTATTTTCATCATTATTTAACACTAGAGCTGGAATTTTTTTACTCAGAAATAGGCTGATTTTGGGTTATATAGGTTTAACTTAAATAACATCTTTAAAAATGGATCGCCTGCATGTTTCCATTTTGACTTGTTACATGTTGATCAGTATGCCTTGCTATTTAGACAAGATAATGATTTAGAGTTTGTTAGGTGTTCAGTAATTATTATTACTTAATAATACATCTAGATTTGGTTTTCTGATAGGGTTAGGTTTCTTATTGTTAGGACTTATTTGTTGTAAATAATAATCTAGGGGGTATTTAGTAACATTGCATATTGCATATTGTATTAGTTAGTCACTTAGGATTAAGTAAAGGTATTACCCTAACCCTAAACCCCAAACCCTAAACCCTAAACCATAGGATTATCAAAGATAAAAATGATGATAATGATACTTAATCACAGTTTAATCATAGGGGTTAATACCATGTTTTGGTATTTTTTAATTCTAATCCCGTTTATTTGTTTTTATTACTGGCAGAGGGGCAATTTGGTCATTTCCTGGGATTTTTTCAAGCTGAATTTTTTTACTCAGGGCTGGAATATGTTTTTATATTTTTCTGGATTTTATGGTATTTTTATGAATTTTTTTGAAGAGTTTGGCCACTGGTACCCTTTTTTCTACTTTTATAAGTGGAATAAGGGCATTTTGGGCAGTTCTGATGATCTTTTCAGCCCAAGTTTTCTTATGCAGCGGTGGAATTATATTTTCCAATTTTCTGGATTTTTTGGGATTTTTCCTAATTTATTTGGAAGTGATGGCCTTTTGGGTTTCTATAACCCTAATTGCACGGACAAAATGAGGATAAAGGGAAGTATCAATTTATTGATTTTGTGCGTTGCAATTGTGAGCTGCAGTTTCTTTGTCTTGTATTTTGCAGGTGTTTTATTTGACGCTTTATGGATCAATCTCTGGATTTATGAAGCTAGCATGTTGAGTTCCACTAAGAATGGTCAAAGTCAGGACACTAATAGTCAAAGATGTGATTTGGCCTTCTTTTTGTGGACTCAAATTCTGCTTATTTGGATGATGATGGGAAGCAGAATTATGTGCTGGAATTTAAAGATCAAATGCAAAATGAGGATTGTGGGTGCTGACTTTTTAAAAGTCAAAGATGGTCATCTCGGAATGAAGGTCAATTCTATGAGGATTTTGGTTTACATTGAATTAAAGTCCTGCATTGCTTCCATAATTCTCTGTTATGTAAGTAATGTCCATAGATTTCATATTTTAATCACTTTGACTTTTGGTGGGTCAAAGTTGGATATTTTTGTTACTGCTTTGGCTAAGTTCTATGGTTTTGTGGTCAAAGTGGTCATATTTTTGGGGGTTTTATTTTGGGTCAAACTTGGTCAAGTTTGGATCTATTGCGATTTTTGGAGTTGGGTTTTGACTTTTGTTAAGTCAAAATCAGTTTTTATTGTTAAGGATTATAATAGTGTAATGCATTGTTACACTATTATGGGTATAATTTTGACCTACAATGGGTCAAAATTATGTCTC
This sequence comes from Calendula officinalis, assembly GCA_963853835.1. Lineage (NCBI taxonomy): Eukaryota > Viridiplantae > Streptophyta > Magnoliopsida > Asterales > Asteraceae > Calendula > Calendula officinalis. The sequence goes on along the minus strand of OY970822.1, from coordinate 91,802,969 downwards.
AATCCTTGGATTGGTTTTAAAACCGAGAAGAATTGCTTGGAAGTCGTTGATGATATGGATCATGAAGATAATATGAAGGTCAAATGGGCTAAAAGCAATTTTTTCCAAGAAGTCAAAGATTTTAGAGGTTGGATTTATTTGTACTATTGTCTTTGTTTTATTTGGACTAGTGATGTGTTAGGCTACTTTAGTGTAGTTTTTTTATTGGCCATTTTTCCAAAACATGTATTGGATGGTCAATTTAGGATTAGAGTTTATGGTGGGTATGCCCACTTTACAATTTTGTAAACTCTTTTCTTTTTGATGATATAAATTTTGCCGGGCCTAGCCCTTTATCAAAAAAAAAAAAAAAAAAAAAAAACCCTAACCCTAAACCCTAAAACCCCGGCGATTTCCGAGAGGAGGGTGGCTGGCCGGCGGGATTCCTTTTCCGGCGAGATCCACCGTTAGAGTTGGCTAGGTTTTTGAAGTGTTGCTCGGAATATTTCCTGCTCACTAAAGATTGTTGCATTCCTGGAATCTCACTCTTATGGCTAAACATGTGTGGAATTTAGTGAGCAGGAAAGAATCTTTATGGGTGAAGTGGATTAATGAGGTGAGGCTCAAAGATAGGAATTTTTGGTCTTTACCATCTCCTGGTAATGCTTGTTGGAGCTGGAGATGTATTCTGAGATCTAGGAAAAATCTTAGAGATAAGTTTATCTGTATAACAATTTCTATATCATATATCTATATGCAAATAGAGAGATTTGTTGCCCACGTCGACGACCTGCTTCCTCTCCTCCGATGGCAAAGTTGTTGCCACCTTTCTTAACTTATACGGAAAATCACCCGCCGGCCATGCTTATTCTCCACCGCCTTTCCTCCACCGCCTCCGTCCAGATTGAATAAGAACACGACAACACAAAATTAAGAACAAGAATACAAATTTATTACTTATTACATGTTAAAAACACGACAAACACGACAAAATCATAACTATCGTATCAATTTCGTGTTAATCTTTAAACACGAACACGACACGACTTCGTGTTTATTTACACGGACACGAATTCAAATTTTAATTTCGTCTCAATTTCGTTTCGTTTCGTGTATTTTTGTCGTGTCGTGTTAGGTTTTAACAACCTAGGTTATATAAGCAACAAAATTGCTGACATAATACATATAGTTACGTGTGATTTAGTGTTCATTTTAACGTAATTGTATATATATAATAATTAATGGATTTTGAATACACAAAGCAAAAAATATAAAATAAAAAGAAAGATTAAAAAAAACGGTAAATAAAAGTAGGAGAAATCAATATAATTTTAAGCATCCTAAAAGGTCGTGTGGATTTTGAATACCCATGATTTATCTTCATCGGATATTGGATTTCACAATGGAAAAGGGTGTAGCATGGGAAATGATAAATGTTGTGTGGATGGGTTGTCATTTGGTAAAAAGGACGTACCATTAAATGTTACATTAATTGGAGGAGACAACTATTCACCTAATTTATTTGGAAGGACGAGATGTGTGTATCATGTTTAAAACTCAGTTAGACTATTGTCATTAAATGTTGTCTGTATGAAAGGACGTACCCTAAACCCTAAACCCTAAGTCATTTAACCCATAACAATAGTCTAACTGAGTTTTAAACATGATACACACATCTCGTACCCTACTCAATTTGTGGAAAAACAATCGGTTAACAACTTACCATTCAATTCGCCGTCCCATTCGGTCCAACCTAATTCTGTTCGTGTTCAGTCCTATCTTTGTCTCCCTGGATGTCGTAGATTGTGGATCACAAGTCTCGTATTTCATACAGACATTAAGGTATTCGTATCAACCGTAATTCTTATAAACTACTGAAATGTAAACTGTTATTTTCCTAATTTTTTTCGGTAGGTAACTGTTGTGTTACTCTAAAATTTACCATTTTGTTGTGTTTATTGTCTTCTAATCATTATATGATCCACAAAATAGAAACGAAGAATTTGAGCTACCTAAAAGATTGAAAAGTCGTCGGTTTTTAATATTGAATAGGGTTGGAATAGACTTGATTATATGCTATTATAGAATAGGGATCGATTTTGCACCCGTCTATATTTCCTAAAAGACATTTTCGATCAATATCGATCAATGAGGATGAAAAAGACATTTTCTCTCATATATCTTTACAAATAATCATAGATTTTACCTTAGTGAAGTTGGAAGCAATATGATGAAGATCCAAATATGGTTTGGCGGTGCCAAAGCTAGCCACACCATACCGTGTATGCTCGTCAAAGCCCAGCCGCCATCACTATGGCGTCCGCAAAAACCACATTTTCTTTTTCATTTTTTATTTTGTAAATTGTGATTAGTTTGTGATATTTTTTGTGAGTCTCTAAGAGGTATATATTGTAGAAAATTGTTAAACAAAGAAGAATAACTTTGAGGTGAGTGTTAAAAAAAACACAAAAAAACCTTTAACCTTGGTTTAACTTGTCATCATACCTTAGTTATAGTCGGTGATTTTACTAATAGTCAAAGATGTGATTTGGCCTTCTTTTTGTGGACTCAAATTCTGCTTATTTGGATGATGATGGGAAGCAGAATTATGTGCTGGAATTTAAAGATCAAATGCAAAATGAGGATTGTGGGTGCTGACTTTTTAAAAGTCAAAGATGGTCATCTCGGAATGAAGGTCAATTCTATGAGGATTTTGGTTTACATTGAATTAAAGTCCTGCATTGCTTCCATAATTCTCTGTTATGTAAGTAATGTCCATAGATTTCATATTTTAATCACTTTGACTTTTGGTGGGTCAAAGTTGGATATTTTTGTTACTGCTTTGGCTAAGTTCTATGGTTTTGTGGTCAAAGTGGTCATATTTTTGGGGGTTTTATTTTGGGTCAAACTTGGTCAAGTTTGGATCTATTGCGATTTTTGGAGTTGGGTTTTGACTTTTGTTAAGTCAAAATCAGTTTTTATTGTTAAGGATTATAATAGTGTAATGCATTGTTACACTATTATGGGTATAATTTTGACCTACAATGGGTCAAAATTATGTCTCAATCCTTGGATTGGTTTTAAAACCGAGAAGAATTGCTTGGAAGTCGTTGATGATATGGATCATGAAGATAATATGAAGGTCAAATGGGCTAAAAGCAATTTTTTCCAAGAAGTCAAAGATTTTAGAGGTTGGATTTATTTGTACTATTGTCTTTGTTTTATTTGGACTAGTGATGTGTTAGGCTACTTTAGTGTAGTTTTTTTATTGGCCATTTTTCCAAAACATGTATTGGATGGTCAATTTAGGATTAGAGTTTATGGTGGGTATGCCCACTTTACAATTTTGTAAACTCTTTTCTTTTTGATGATATAAATTTTGCCGGGCCTAGCCCTTTATCAAAAAAAAAAAAAAAAAAAAAAACCCTAACCCTAAACCCTAAAACCCCGGCGATTTCCGAGAGGAGGGTGGCTGGCCGGCGGGATTCCTTTTCCGGCGAGATCCACCGTTAGAGTTGGCTAGGTTTTTGAAGTGTTGCTCGGAATATTTCCTGCTCACTAAAGATTGTTGCATTCCTGGAATCTCACTCTTATGGCTAAACATGTGTGGAATTTAGTGAGCAGGAAAGAATCTTTATGGGTGAAGTGGATTAATGAGGTGAGGCTCAAAGATAGGAATTTTTGGTCTTTACCATCTCCTGGTAATGCTTGTTGGAGCTGGAGATGTATTCTGAGATCTAGGAAAAATCTTAGAGATAAGTTTATCTGTATAACAATTTCTATATCATATATCTATATGCAAATAGAGAGATTTGTTGCCCACGTCGACGACCTGCTTCCTCTCCTCCGATGGCAAAGTTGTTGCCACCTTTCTTAACTTATACGGAAAATCACCCGCCGGCCATGCTTATTCTCCACCGCCTTTCCTCCACCGCCTCCGTCCAGATTGAATAAGAACACGACAACACAAAATTAAGAACAAGAATACAAATTTATTACTTATTACATGTTAAAAACACGACAAACACGACAAAATCATAACTATCGTATCAATTTCGTGTTAATCTTTAAACACGAACACGACACGACTTCGTGTTTATTTACACGGACACGAATTCAAATTTTAATTTCGTCTCAATTTCGTTTCGTTTCGTGTATTTTTGTCGTGTCGTGTTAGGTTTTAACAACCTAGGTTATATAAGCAACAAAATTGCTGACATAATACATATAGTTACGTGTGATTTAGTGTTCATTTTAACGTAATTGTATATATATAATAATTAATGGATTTTGAATACACAAAGCAAAAAATATAAAATAAAAAGAAAGATTAAAAAAAACGGTAAATAAAAGTAGGAGAAATCAATATAATTTTAAGCATCCTAAAAGGTCGTGTGGATTTTGAATACCCATGATTTATCTTCATCGGATATTGGATTTCACAATGGAAAAGGGTGTAGCATGGGAAATGATAAATGTTGTGTGGATGGGTTGTCATTTGGTAAAAAGGACGTACCATTAAATGTTACATTAATTGGAGGAGACAACTATTCACCTAATTTATTTGGAAGGACGAGATGTGTGTATCATGTTTAAAACTCAGTTAGACTATTGTCATTAAATGTTGTCTGTATGAAAGGACGTACCCTAAACCCTAAACCCTAAGTCATTTAACCCATAACAATAGTCTAACTGAGTTTTAAACATGATACACACATCTCGTACCCTACTCAATTTGTGGAAAAACAATCGGTTAACAACTTACCATTCAATTCGCCGTCCCATTCGGTCCAACCTAATTCTGTTCGTGTTCAGTCCTATCTTTGTCTCCCTGGATGTCGTAGATTGTGGATCACAAGTCTCGTATTTCATACAGACATTAAGGTATTCGTATCAACCGTAATTCTTATAAACTACTGAAATGTAAACTGTTATTTTCCTAATTTTTTTCGGTAGGTAACTGTTGTGTTACTCTAAAATTTACCATTTTGTTGTGTTTATTGTCTTCTAATCATTATATGATCCACAAAATAGAAACGAAGAATTTGAGCTACCTAAAAGATTGAAAAGTCGTCGGTTTTTAATATTGAATAGGGTTGGAATAGACTTGATTATATGCTATTATAGAATAGGGATCGATTTTGCACCCGTCTATATTTCCTAAAAGACATTTTCGATCAATATCGATCAATGAGGATGAAAAAGACATTTTCTCTCATATATCTTTACAAATAATCATAGATTTTACCTTAGTGAAGTTGGAAGCAATATGATGAAGATCCAAATATGGTTTGGCGGTGCCAAAGCTAGCCACACCATACCGTGTATGCTCGTCAAAGCCCAGCCGCCATCACTATGGCGTCCGCAAAAACCACATTTTCTTTTTCATTTTTTATTTTGTAAATTGTGATTAGTTTGTGATATTTTTTGTGAGTCTCTAAGAGGTATATATTGTAGAAAATTGTTAAACAAAGAAGAATAACTTTGAGGTGAGTGTTAAAAAAAACACAAAAAAACCTTTAACCTTGGTTTAACTTGTCATCATACCTTAGTTATAGTCGGTGATTTTACTAATAGTCAAAGATGTGATTTGGCCTTCTTTTTGTGGACTCAAATTCTGCTTATTTGGATGATGATGGGAAGCAGAATTATGTGCTGGAATTTAAAGATCAAATGCAAAATGAGGATTGTGGGTGCTGACTTTTTAAAAGTCAAAGATGGTCATCTCGGAATGAAGGTCAATTCTATGAGGATTTTGGTTTACATTGAATTAAAGTCCTGCATTGCTTCCATAATTCTCTGTTATGTAAGTAATGTCCATAGATTTCATATTTTAATCACTTTGACTTTTGGTGGGTCAAAGTTGGATATTTTTGTTACTGCTTTGGCTAAGTTCTATGGTTTTGTGGTCAAAGTGGTCATATTTTTGGGGGTTTTATTTTGGGTCAAACTTGGTCAAGTTTGGATCTATTGCGATTTTTGGAGTTGGGTTTTGACTTTTGTTAAGTCAAAATCAGTTTTTATTGTTAAGGATTATAATAGTGTAATGCATTGTTACACTATTATGGGTATAATTTTGACCTACAATGGGTCAAAATTATGTCTCAATCCTTGGATTGGTTTTAAAACCGAGAAGAATTGCTTGGAAGTCGTTGATGATATGGATCATGAAGATAATATGAAGGTCAAATGGGCTAAAAGCAATTTTTTCCAAGAAGTCAAAGATTTTAGAGGTTGGATTTATTTGTACTATTGTCTTTGTTTTATTTGGACTAGTGATGTGTTAGGCTACTTTAGTGTAGTTTTTTTATTGGCCATTTTTCCAAAACATGTATTGGATGGTCAATTTAGGATTAGAGTTTATGGTGGGTATGCCCACTTTACAATTTTGTAAACTCTTTTCTTTTTGATGATATAAATTTTGCCGGGCCTAGCCCTTTATCAAAAAAAAAAAAAAAAAAAAACCCTAACCCTAAACCCTAAAACCCCGGCGATTTCCGAGAGGAGGGTGGCTGGCCGGCGGGATTCCTTTTCCGGCGAGATCCACCGTTAGAGTTGGCTAGGTTTTTGAAGTGTTGCTCGGAATATTTCCTGCTCACTAAAGATTGTTGCATTCCTGGAATCTCACTCTTATGGCTAAACATGTGTGGAATTTAGTGAGCAGGAAAGAATCTTTATGGGTGAAGTGGATTAATGAGGTGAGGCTCAAAGATAGGAATTTTTGGTCTTTACCATCTCCTGGTAATGCTTGTTGGAGCTGGAGATGTATTCTGAGATCTAGGAAAAATCTTAGAGATAAGTTTATCTGTATAACAATTTCTATATCATATATCTATATGCAAATAGAGAGATTTGTTGCCCACGTCGACGACCTGCTTCCTCTCCTCCGATGGCAAAGTTGTTGCCACCTTTCTTAACTTATACGGAAAATCACCCGCCGGCCATGCTTATTCTCCACCGCCTTTCCTCCACCGCCTCCGTCCAGATTGAATAAGAACACGACAACACAAAATTAAGAACAAGAATACAAATTTATTACTTATTACATGTTAAAAACACGACAAACACGACAAAATCATAACTATCGTATCAATTTCGTGTTAATCTTTAAACACGAACACGACACGACTTCGTGTTTATTTACACGGACACGAATTCAAATTTTAATTTCGTCTCAATTTCGTTTCGTTTCGTGTATTTTTGTCGTGTCGTGTTAGGTTTTAACAACCTAGGTTATATAAGCAACAAAATTGCTGACATAATACATATAGTTACGTGTGATTTAGTGTTCATTTTAACGTAATTGTATATATATAATAATTAATGGATTTTGAATACACAAAGCAAAAAATATAAAATAAAAAGAAAGATTAAAAAAAACGGTAAATAAAAGTAGGAGAAATCAATATAATTTTAAGCATCCTAAAAGGTCGTGTGGATTTTGAATACCCATGATTTATCTTCATCGGATATTGGATTTCACAATGGAAAAGGGTGTAGCATGGGAAATGATAAATGTTGTGTGGATGGGTTGTCATTTGGTAAAAAGGACGTACCATTAAATGTTACATTAATTGGAGGAGACAACTATTCACCTAATTTATTTGGAAGGACGAGATGTGTGTATCATGTTTAAAACTCAGTTAGACTATTGTCATTAAATGTTGTCTGTATGAAAGGACGTACCCTAAACCCTAAACCCTAAGTCATTTAACCCATAACAATAGTCTAACTGAGTTTTAAACATGATACACACATCTCGTACCCTACTCAATTTGTGGAAAAACAATCGGTTAACAACTTACCATTCAATTCGCCGTCCCATTCGGTCCAACCTAATTCTGTTCGTGTTCAGTCCTATCTTTGTCTCCCTGGATGTCGTAGATTGTGGATCACAAGTCTCGTATTTCATACAGACATTAAGGTATTCGTATCAACCGTAATTCTTATAAACTACTGAAATGTAAACTGTTATTTTCCTAATTTTTTTCGGTAGGTAACTGTTGTGTTACTCTAAAATTTACCATTTTGTTGTGTTTATTGTCTTCTAATCATTATATGATCCACAAAATAGAAACGAAGAATTTGAGCTACCTAAAAGATTGAAAAGTCGTCGGTTTTTAATATTGAATAGGGTTGGAATAGACTTGATTATATGCTATTATAGAATAGGGATCGATTTTGCACCCGTCTATATTTCCTAAAAGACATTTTCGATCAATATCGATCAATGAGGATGAAAAAGACATTTTCTCTCATATATCTTTACAAATAATCATAGATTTTACCTTAGTGAAGTTGGAAGCAATATGATGAAGATCCAAATATGGTTTGGCGGTGCCAAAGCTAGCCACACCATACCGTGTATGCTCGTCAAAGCCCAGCCGCCATCACTATGGCGTCCGCAAAAACCACATTTTCTTTTTCATTTTTTATTTTGTAAATTGTGATTAGTTTGTGATATTTTTTGTGAGTCTCTAAGAGGTATATATTGTAGAAAATTGTTAAACAAAGAAGAATAACTTTGAGGTGAGTGTTAAAAAAAACACAAAAAAACCTTTAACCTTGGTTTAACTTGTCATCATACCTTAGTTATAGTCGGTGATTTTACTAATAGTCAAAGATGTGATTTGGCCTTCTTTTTGTGGACTCAAATTCTGCTTATTTGGATGATGATGGGAAGCAGAATTATGTGCTGGAATTTAAAGATCAAATGCAAAATGAGGATTGTGGGTGCTGACTTTTTAAAAGTCAAAGATGGTCATCTCGGAATGAAGGTCAATTCTATGAGGATTTTGGTTTACATTGAATTAAAGTCCTGCATTGCTTCCATAATTCTCTGTTATGTAAGTAATGTCCATAGATTTCATATTTTAATCACTTTGACTTTTGGTGGGTCAAAGTTGGATATTTTTGTTACTGCTTTGGCTAAGTTCTATGGTTTTGTGGTCAAAGTGGTCATATTTTTGGGGGTTTTATTTTGGGTCAAACTTGGTCAAGTTTGGATCTATTGCGATTTTTGGAGTTGGGTTTTGACTTTTGTTAAGTCAAAATCAGTTTTTATTGTTAAGGATTATAATAGTGTAATGCATTGTTACACTATTATGGGTATAATTTTGACCTACAATGGGTCAAAATTATGTTTCAATCCTTGGATTGGTTTTAAAACCGAGAAGAATTGCTTGGAAGTCGTTGATGATATGGATCATGAAGATAATATGAAGGTCAAATGGGCTAAAAGCAATTTTTTCCAAGAAGTCAAAGATTTTAGAGGTTGGATTTATTTGTACTATTGTCTTTGTTTTATTTGGACTAGTGATGTGTTAGGCTACTTTAGTGTAGTTTTTTTATTGGCCATTTTTCCAAAACATGTATTGGATGGTCAATTTAGGATTAGAGTTTATGGTGGGTATGCCCACTTTACAATTTTGTAAACTCTTTTCTTTTTGATGATATAAATTTTGCCGGGCCTAGCCCTTTATCAAAAAAAAAAAAAAAAAAAAAACCCTAACCCTAAACCCTAAAACCCCGGCGATTTCCGAGAGGAGGGTGGCTGGCCGGCGGGATTCCTTTTCCGGCGAGATCCACCGTTAGAGTTGGCTAGGTTTTTGAAGTTGGAGCTGGAGATGTATTCTGAGATCTAGGAAAAATCTTAGAGATAAGTTTATCTGTATAACAATTTCTATATCATATATCTATATGCAAATAGAGAGATTTGTTGCCCACGTCGACGACCTGCTTCCTCTCCTCCGATGGCAAAGTTGTTGCCACCTTTCTTAACTTATACGGAAAATCACCCGCCGGCCATGCTTATTCTCCACCGCCTTTCCTCCACCGCCTCCGTCCAGATTGAATAAGAACACGACAACACAAAATTAAGAACAAGAATACAAATTTCTTACTTATTACATGTTAAAAACACGACAAACACGACAAAATCATAACTATCGTATCAATTTCGTGTTAATCTTTAAACACGAACACGACACGACTTCGTGTTTATTTACACGGACACGAATTCAAATTTTAATTTCGTCTCAATTTCGTTTCGTTTCGTGTATTTTTGTCGTGTCGTGTTAGGTTTTAACAACCTAGGTTATATAAGCAACAAAATTGCTGACATAATACATATAGTTACGTGTGATTTAGTGTTCATTTTAACGTAATTGTATATATATAATAATTAATGGATTTTGAATACACAAAGCAAAAAATATAAAATAAAAAGAAAGATTAAAAAAAACGGTAAATAAAAGTAGGAGAAATCAATATAATTTTAAGCATCCTAAAAGGTCGTGTGGATTTTGAATACCCATGATTTATCTTCATCGGATATTGGATTTCACAATGGAAAAGGGTGTAGCATGGGAAATGATAAATGTTGTGTGGATGGGTTGTCATTTGGTAAAAAGGACGTACCATTAAATGTTACATTAATTGGAGGAGACAACTATTCACCTAATTTATTTGGAAGGACGAGATGTGTGTATCATGTTTAAAACTCAGTTAGACTATTGTCATTAAATGTTGTCTGTATGAAAGGACGTACCCTAAACCCTAAACCCTAAGTCATTTAACCCATAACAATAGTCTAACTGAGTTTTAAACATGATACACACATCTCGTACCCTACTCAATTTGTGGAAAAACAATCGGTTAACAACTTACCATTCAATTCGCCGTCCCATTCGGTCCAACCTAATTCTGTTCGTGTTCAGTCCTATCTTTGTCTCCCTGGATGTCGTAGATTGTGGATCACAAGTCTCGTATTTCATACAGACATTAAGGTATTCGTATCAACCGTAATTCTTATAAACTACTGAAATGTAAACTGTTATTTTCCTAATTTTTTTCGGTAGGTATCTGTTGTGTTACTCTAAAATTTACCATTTTGTTGTGTTTATTGTCTTCTAATCATTATATGATCCACAAAATAGAAACGAAGAATTTGAGCTACCTAAAAGATTGAAAAGTCGTCGGTTTTTAATATTGAATAGGGTTGGAATAGACTTGATTATATGCTATTATAGAATAGGGATCGATTTTGCACCAGTCTATATTTCTTAAAAGACATTTTCGATCAATATCGATCAATGAGGATGAAAAAGACATTTTCTCTCATATATCTTTACAAATAATCATAGATTTTACCTTAGTGAAGTTGGAAGCAATATGATGAAGATCCAAATATGGTTTGGCGGTGCCAAAGCTAGCCACACCATACCGTGTATGCTCGTCAAAGCCCAGCCGCCATCACTATGGCGTCCGCAAAAACCACATTTTCTTTTTCATTTTTTATTTTGTAAATTGTGATTAGTTTGTGATATTTTTTGTGAGTCTCTAAGAGGTATATATTGTAGAAAATTGTTAAACAAAGAAGAATAACTTTGAGGTGAGTGTTAAAAAAAACACAAAAAAACCTTTAACCTTGGTTTAACTTGTCATCATACCTTAGTTATAGTAGGTGATTTTACTATATATCCATGAGTTCAAATGAAGGTCAAGTTTATACGATAAAATAGGTAGCCAACGAAAAAATAAAAGTATTTACAAAGATCAAAGAGGGCATACCCTCTTTACACTAATTGGCCTCCCAATACATGTTTTGGGAAAAAAACCAATATAAAACTCATAACTCTAAAACCTACAACTAAACAATTATTAAACCTAACATTAAGAAATACTTAGACCAATAAAATCTGATGTAGACACCTTTGATGGTATGTGCCCACGCCAGCAGCCCGGCAATAGATCTGCAGCCCAAAATACTTATCTTTAAGCACAATTTTAATAACTTTGACTTCTAAGCCCACAGCCAATATCATTAAATCACTCGAGCCCAAATCTGCACAGCCCATCCGCAAGGTACTGCAGCCTTTAAGCCCAATTTTATTATCCAAGCCTTTATAATCTTCATTTGAGCCCAAATCCAATCTGAAAATCGCAGCCTCCAAAGTAAACCCAATATAAAAACGCTTAAAAATATGATGTTATTTTGGCGTATAGTTAGGCATTTCGAAAATATGCAATATTATTGAAAATAGCAAAATAAGCGTGTACCCGGGGTACACGCTCCTGGGTGAAATATTGACATTTTAACTTAGCTTTTCAGAAATCCTCTAAAATGCCTCGGTAAATATATATTAATATGAAGTGTCTAATATTAATGTCAATTTGTATAAATGAATAGGAATGGATAGTTTTTTTTGACGTTTTATAGGTTTTTTACAACTTATAGCATTTCACTGTAATACACCGTTTATGCGCAAAGAATTGTTAATATAAATGACAAGGCTTAATTAAATGACATCATTATACCTAGATATGTGTGTGTTAACATTTATTTTGGCGTATAGTTAGGCATTTCGAAAATATGCAAAATTATTGAAAATAGCAAAATAAGCGTGTACCCGGGTACACGCTCCTGGGTGAAATATTGACATTTTAACTTAGCTTTTCAGAAATCCTCTAAAATGCATCGGTAAATATATATTAATATGAAGTGTCTAACATTAATTTTACATGAACGAAATTATTTGTCTACGATATGATTATGAATATTGAGTCTTATGCGACTAATGGATTGTACATGAGGTACTAAATTATTTGATGTCTATCGTATAGACCTGAACGAAAGAAAATGGTGAATACTCGTAGAAGTGGAAAGACTCCACAAGATCAAGGGGATGAAATACCCCGTGTTGAGTTTGTGGTTGAACAAGAAAATCAACCGTCGATGCATGATGAATCGGAGGTCGGAGCTAATAAAACTCCGGTAACCATGGCGGATCTCCAAACTATTATTAATCAAATCAAAGGGACGGTGGCCGAAGAAGTGCACTGTATTATGAGAAACCATGAAAAGTCGGGAAGTGATCGTGAATCCGAAGCTAGGTCGGATGAGAGGACCGGGGGTAGTGGTACCCGAGAGGATAAGTCCTCAACCGGTGGCGGCGGTGATGCTAGGGCAAGGCCCGATGAAAAAGATGGTTGTACTTTTAAGTCTTTCATGGCTTGTAAGCCAAGCGTGTACACGGGTAGTTCGGACCCGAAGGTAACTATGAGGTGGATCCGAGAGACCGAACGGGTCATCGGAAGTAGCAAATGTAAGAAAGCCGATATGGTGACGTATGCGTCACAATTGTTTATAATATAGTAAAGATAAAGATATATTCTGAAGGTATAAAAGTCAAACAACTTTAATTTTTCTTAGATAAAATAATAGTTGCTTTGGACAAATCAGTTTCTTATCCATAATTAATCTTTACTAATAATAAAGCATTTAGGCCTACCACTAATGAAATGTCTTAATTTCCCCTTTCTACTTTGGGAAATGTCTTAAACACTTAAGACACCCAAAATATTAAAACGCAGCATACGGGAATCGAACCCGTGACCATTCCAGAGTTAGGCGTGCGTGTTAACCACTTCAGCTACTTGCTTACTTTGCTTTATTGCAGCCCCTCATTTATATAACCTATACGTTTGTTACAACCCACCACCAACTTTACCTTTTTTAACCAGCCCAAATGTAGTTTTAAAAAAAGGCTCAAATTCGTTGTTTTGGGCTTTTAACCGTTGTTTTAGGCTTTTAGCCGTTGTTTTAGGTTATAAAATCTTAAGAAATTGAAAGTACTGCTACTACCCACCGCGGACACCTATATCCACCCACCAGCCGCCGTCACTACCGCCGCTAACACCCACCAGTTGGCCGTTGTTGATAAACCCTAAACCCTAAACCCTAAAGTCAAGTGAACCGAATGGTATTGATAAAGACAAGGTTATTGTTGTTGATAATATGGAAGTCCCTATTTCTAACAAGTTTGCTTTAATTGATAATGATGATGAAGAGTATGAAGATGGTTGGGATGCGGTAAGCCATCTTTATGATTTTCAGAAAAAGGCAGTCTTTGAGCTTTTGAAAGCTAAACAAGTTCCGGATGAGGAAGTTTTGAAAGATTGGTCTACGGCTCAGTTGGATTTTTTTAGAGATAATTGTGCTGATTTTGGTATGGATCCGGATATGTTGTTTGATGATGTTGATTCTGAAAATGATGGTACGGCTCAAGATATGAAGGATATTGATAACCGAATTGATGGTGAGGTTAAGGGTTGTGAAGGGGCTTCATCTTCTAAAACAGTTTAATGATGTTAAAAACCATGACTTGGAATGTGAGAGGGCTGAACAAGTTCTCTGCTCAAAGTGAAGTCTCTCAAATTATTCGGGAGGAAAAGTTTAGTATTTGTGCTATTTTAGAATCTCATGTGAAGAAGAAGAATCTTAATTGGGTGTGTAGTAGGGTGTTTGGCTCTTGGAATTGGGTTTCCAATACTAATTTCTGTTTTGGGGGTACTAGAATCATTGTTGCTTGGGATCCTAGTGTTGCTAATGTGATGGTTTTAGAGCAACATCCTCAAGTAATTCACTGTTTTGTTAAAATGGTGACGGGTGATAAAGGTTACTTTTGTTCTTTTGTCTATGGTCATCATAGAAAGCAGTTTAGGAATCAGTTATGGGATGATTTGAAGAAGTACAGTGCTACGGTTAGAGATAAACCTTGGGTTTTAATGGGTGATTTTAATTCTGCTTTGGATCCTGATGATGTGTCTACGGGTTCTTTTAAAATGTCAAAAAGCATGTCTGATTTTGCTGATTGTGTTGCTGAAATTCAAGTTACTGATTTAACTGTTTCTGGTCTTAAGTTTACTTGGAAAAAGAGCCCGAATAGGGAGGATAGTCTGTTGAAGAAGCTTGATAGAGTTATGTGCAATTTTGAGTTTTTAAGAGATTATCCCAGCTCTTATTCTCATTTTTTGCCTTTTCTCTCTTCAGATCATAGCCCATGCAGTTTGATCATGCCTTCGGTTAAAAGGAATTATGTTAAGCCGTTTAAATTTCAGAATTTCTTAGTTAGGAAGGATGGTTTTCTCCCTATTGTTAAACAAAATTGGGGAGTGGATGTTGATGGTGTTGAAATGTTCAAGATTGTGTCAAAGTTGAGATCTTTGAAAAAACCGTTGAGAGCTTTATCTGCTAAACAGGGTAATTTGCATCAAAATGTGTTAAATTTGAAAGATGAATTGGGCAGAATTCAAGCTGAGATGGTGGCAAACCCGTATGATAAAGATTTAAGGGATAAAGAGGTTATTAGTTTGAAGAATTATAATGAGGCTTTGTTGGATGAGGAGCTTTTTCTTAAACAAAAAGCTAAAGTTGAGTGGTTGAAAGAAGGGGATCAAAACACCAAGTATTTCCATAAAGCAGTTAAGGAGAAGATTAGTAGAGGGAGAATTGAGATGATCAAGGATATGAATGATAATGTGTTTCATGGTGAAGATGTTCCTGGTCAGTTTATTTCTCATTTTGAGAAAGTTTTGGGATCGGCTTCTAATGTTAATCCTATATCTGATCATGAGGATTTGTTTATCAGAAAATTGTCTGTTTTTAGTGCTGATTTTATGGTTAGGGCTGTCACTTTGGAAGAGGTCAAAATTGCTATGTTTGACATTTCTGATGATAAGGCTCCTGGTCCAGATGGTTATTCTTCTAAATTTTTTAAAGCTTCATGGGGTATTATTGGGGAAGACATCTTTAAAGCTGTTAAACAATTTTTTGAAACTGGGAGGTTATTAAAAGAAATAAATGCTACCAGTATTGCTCTTGTCCCTAAGGTGAGTGCTCCTTTGAATGTTTCTGATTATAGGCCTATTGCTTGTTGCAATGTGGTTTATAAATGCATAAGTAAAGTTTTAACTAATAGAATCAAAGGGGTGCTTGATGATCTGGTTGATGAAAATCAGAGTGCTTTTGTTCCTGGAAGGCAAATTAGTGATAATATTTTGCTTTCTCAGGAATTGTTGAGGAATTATCATAGAAATAGAGGGCCTCCTAAGTGTGCTTTAAAAGTTGATATTCAAAAGGCCTATGATACTGTTGAATGGGGCTTTTTGAAGAATATTTTGATTTATTTTGGGTTTAATCCGTGGTTTGTGCATCTGATTATGGAATGTGTGTCTACTACTTCGTTTATGATAAATATTAATGGTGAGTTTAAGGGTTACTTCAAGGGTAGGAGAGGTTTAAGGCAGGGAGATCCTATGTCTCCTTATTTATTTACTTTGGTGATGGAAGTGCTCAACCTTATTCTCAAAAGACGAATTAGTAATGATGAGAGTTTTAGATATCATTGGAGATGCAAAGAGCTAAAGATAACTCATATTTGCTTTGCGGATGATCTCTTGGTTTTTAGTCATGGGGATAGCAATTCTGTTGGTGTCATAAAGGCTGCCCTTGAAGAGTTTAGTTCGGTTTCTGGGTTAATTCCTAGCATGGAGAAAAGTACTTTGTTTTTTGGTAATGTCAAGGCCCATACTAGTGCTAATATCTCGGCTATTTTACCATTTAAAGTTGGTGAATTACCTGTGAAGTATTTGGGTGTTCCTTTGATTTCTACAAGATTGTTTATTAAAGATTGTTATATTTTGGTTGAAAAAGTTAAGAAGAGGCTCCTTGATTGGAAGAATAAATCTTTGTCTTTTGCTGGGAGATTACAACTGATCCAGTCAGTTTTAAGCTCTATGCAAATTTATTGGGCTTCCATGTTTGTTCTTCCCAAATCGGTGACTAAAGATATTGAAAGATTGGTTAGAGGTTTTTTGTGGTGCCATGGTGAGTTGAGGAAAGGCATGCCAAAGGTCAAATGGGATAATGTTTGTTTACCTAAGAGTGAAGGTGGTTTGGGTTTAAAGTCTTTGCACACTTGGAATTTAACTTTAATGTCAAAACATATTTGGAACATAGTTTCGAACAAAAATTCCTTGTGGGTGAAGTGGGTGAATGAAATTAGGTTAAAAGATAAAAGCTTTTGGTCCCTTCCTAAACCGGATAGTGCTTGTTGGAGTTGGAGGTCTATCTTGGGAAGTAGAGATCTAGTTAGGGATAATATTGTTCATAGAATTGGGAATGGTTTAAATACCTCGGCTTGGTTTGACAATTGGCACCCGAATGGTCCGTTATGTAAGTTTATTACTTATAGAGATTTGTATGAGGGTGGTCTTAATGTTAACTGTGTGGTTCGGGATATTGTTCATAATGGTGAGTGGAAAATTCCGGAAGGATGGGATGGGATTTTTCCTAATTTTTTTGATATTCCCCCTCCTTTAATTTTGAGACAAATTGAAGATAAGGTTTTTTGGAAATCGGTCAAGGGTAGGAAAATCGACTTCGCGGTGTCTGAAGCTTGGGAAGTTATGAGGGAAAGTGGCAATGAGGTTTTTTGGTCCAAATGGGTTTGGTTTAGTCAAAATATCCCTAGACATTCTTTTATTTTATGGTTGGTGTTTTTAGAGAAATTAAAGACACAAGACAAATTTATGAACAATGATGGAGGTGATGATTTGAAGTGTGTGTTCTGTAAAGAACAGATGGATACTCATGATCATTTATTTTTTGAGTGTAATTTTAGTGAGACTGTTTGGGATGTTATGAAGCATTTGTGTAGGCTTGATCATGCTCCGGGAAAATGGTCATATTTAGTTATGATGTTGGAACGATTGCCGGTCAGTAAATCTGTTTGGAGCATAATTCAGAGGCTTGTCTTGGCTGCCACTGTGTACTATATTTGGCAAGAGAGGAATCTTAGATTATTCCAAGACAAGAGGAGGAGAGTTGATGAAGTGTGTAATTTGATCAAAAATTCGGTTAGATTGAGGCTTCTTGGTTTGAATATCAGAATGTCTAAACAAGCTTGTTTAGCTGCGGATGTGTGGGATTTTAGCCTTGTTCATGATAAGGGTGGCCATTCAATTACTGGTTTTGATGATAGTGGAAGAAAGTAATTGGTTGGGTTGTCCGAGGTGGAAGTGGTGCTTTTGTTTGTTGTTTTTTATTGAAAAAAGCATTCTGTTTTGGTGGATTTTTAGCAGCTGTATAAGTCTGTTTGAGCTGAATTTTTTTGTGGGAATTGGTAACATTATTTCCTATTTTTCAGATTTTTTTGGTATTTTTCTGAATTTTTTCGGAAAAATGGGCCATGTGGGTCAAAATAGGCTGCAGAAGGGCAGTTTTGGTACTTTCTGTGGGATTTTTTATCTGAATTTTTTAGAGCAGCATGGAAACATAATTTCCCAATTTTGGAGATTTTATGGGATTTTTATGATTTTTTTCTGGGGCAGTTGCTGTTTGGAGCAGTTTTTAGGGTTTATAAGGCTGCAGAAGGGCAGTTATGGTATTTCCAGGGGGTATTTTGGCCTGATTTTTTTGGAGCAGCCTGGAAACATCACGTTACAATTTTTGAGAATTTATGGTATTTTTTTGATTTTTTTCTGTTGGTATTGCGTTTTGGTGGTTTTTTTCGGTATAAAATGGCAGCAGCAAAACAGATTTGGATCCAGTGGGCTGTTTGATCTGAATTTTTTGGAGCAGATTGGTATTAGTATTTCAAAACTTTGGAGAATTTATGGAATGTTTCTGCTTTTGTCTGGTAGAGATGGCCTCTTGGGTATCTTCTCTTCTTTTTGGGGTGGTTTTGGTTTGGGGCAAAATTGGTGTTATAAGGGGGTGTTGGGAGGTTTAGTTGCTATGATTATTATAGGCATTAAATGGTGTTATAAGGTGGCACAAAATCTTCGCACACACGCACTAACATCCCTTTTAGATTCTAATCATAGCTATAGGTTAGTTTTGGAGAAATTTAATGAAATGCAGGAGTGTTGCATACGTTTTTGTAGCCCAAAAGTAGAAGGAGTTTTAACCCATCTTGGCTTGCATGCTTTCTTTCATATTATAATGCAGGTCCTTCGTTTCAAGCCCGATTTTGTTAATATTTCATATATATATATATATATACTTATGGGTTGGAATGGGTTGGGTTGAAGAAGGAAGGTGGTGTATGGGTAGTCTAGATACTATGGTTAACTCAGTGCATAAATTTTTGGAGCAGGTGGCACACGTCTTTTGCACACACTCACTGACTCCCCTTTTAGGTGTTAACCATAGTGTTAGGTTAGGCTTGGAGATTATTATGGAAATGCAGGAGTGTTGCATACTTATTTGTAGCCTTATTGTAGATGATGTGATATACCCTTTTGACCTGTACACTTCTTTTGTTTATTTGGTACAGGTTGGTCATTTCAAGCCCGATTTTGATTATTTTATATTTATATATTATCTTTGGGTTGGAATGGGTTGGGTTGTTGCAGGTTGGTGGAGAATGGTAGGGATAGGTTCCACGGTTAATTTAGTTCATAAATATTTGGAGCAGGTGGCACTCATAATTTGCACACACTCACTGACTTCCCATTTAGGAGTTAACCGTGGTTGTAGTTTAGATATGGAGGATATTATGGAAATGCAGGAGGTTTGCATTCTGTTTTGTAGCCCAAAAGAAGGAGAAGTTACTTACCCTTTTGATCTGCACTTTTCTTTTCTTTATTTTGTGCAGGTTCTTCAATTCAAGCCAGATTTTGTTATTATAACTTACTTATTGGGTGGAATGGGTTGGGTTGAAGCAGGGTGGAGGTGTATGGTAGGCATAGGAGTTATGGTTAAATTAGTCCATAAATGTTTGAAGCAGGTGGCACACATATTTTACACACACGCACTGACTTCCCTCTTAGGATTTAACCATAGCTATAGTGTAGTTTTGGAGTTATTTGTGGAAATGCAGGAGTTTTGCATAACTATTTGTTGCCTAAAAGTAGATGAAGTGTTTCATAAAACCCCCTTTGACTTGTACAGTTTTCTTGGTAGTAGTGTACAAGTCCTTCTTTTCAAGCCAAATATTTGCTTAGGTACATTATTATACATGGAATTGACGGTTTTGGAATTGACGGATATTTTTATCGGGTTGAAGAAAGGTGATGGTTGGTTAATGTCCATGGGATCTGGTATTGTTGATGATCTGGACTGTAGTATGCACTTTATTGGGATTGACCACCCCAATTTAGTGCTTCTTATAGGTCTTATCATTAGTTTTAAGGATATGATGATATGGCCTAGTTTTTCCCATTTTTCGGGATTTTTAGTAATTTTTTCCAATTTTTCTGGAAATTATTACATATGGCAGCGGATTTCAGAGTATTATTGCTGCCAAAAGGGTACTATTGGCTCCTCTGGTGGGATTTATTGCATGGATTTTTGTATGCAGATTTGGGAGGCCATTTTATATATTTGTGGATTGTATAGGATTTTTCATATTTTTTATGGAAAATTTGGCCTCTTGGGTATTTTAAAGAGGATTCTAGTTTGTGTTATTTACAGTTTGAGTCTGGACAGGAAAGGTCAAAGTCAGGACATATTGTGTCAAAGATGTGATTTGATTTTTTCTGTTGGGGGCTGCAGTTTGACTTTTCAAAAGTCAAAGTTCGGGTTTTTGTATAGAAGCAATGATCGGTTTAGCTGCTACTTATTTGGTTGTTTGGCATATCTTGGTCAACTGATTTACTCTAAAATGGTTGACTTTGATATGCCTTTGGTGCAGCCTTGGTTTGTAAAGATTTTAGAGGTTGTGTTGTTTGACGGTTTGACTTTTTTGCATTCAAAGTCAAACTGTTGGGGCTGCTGGAATTATAGGTCAAGATATAGTCAATTTTTTTGTAATTTCTTGGAAATTAATTGGCAATGGTTACTGATTGTGCTTGGGATTGGGTGTATTGTTATTACTAACTTTTATGTTTCGGATTTGATGATTCATTATGTTCGGTGTTTGAGAACTTGTGTTTGGCATGGGATTATGTTTAAAGATATAAGGTTTGAAGATTTTAAGAGATGGAGGTTTCAATTTGGATTGAATGCTGCTCAAATTTTAAGTGATGGTTTGACTGTTTTAAAGTCAAAATTGATCGGATTTGGTAGTAGCGGGGTTCGGCCAGGAGTGGATCGGGATGGAATTACTATGAAAGATTTGTTGTTCGATCTTGCTGTTGTGTTTCTTGATATCGCCGGAATTGGGGAGAGGTTTAAACAGATTGTAGGACGCAATTGGATGAAGATTTATATGATGATTTCGGTTAATTTTTTGAAGATTGTGGAAGATATAGGATCGGGAATTGCGGGAATCAAGGTTCATTTTCAGAGAATTGCGAATAAGAATATACAGATTGAACGCTGCAATTGTTCGGTTCTTGTGATGATTTCTGGTAATTTTTTGAAGATTGCGGAAGATTTAGGATTGATGTTCAGAGGTTTGGAGCTGCTCTATTGTTTGTCTGGTAAAGATCTCAGATCGTGGGCTAATTTTATGATGAATGATGGTTTTAATTCATGGGCTAGAAAGAAAGAGATAGATATGGGCTTGAAGGATGGTGGGCTTCGGCCTATGGATTTAAAAGGGAAAAATTTGGATAGCAGGATAAAAAGTTTGGGCTTCGTTGTTTTATTTGATTCGGATGTGGGCTCTATTGATAAAAAGATTGAAGTTGGGCCTAATGATTATTTGCTGGGGCTGAGATTGGGTTGCTGGATGGGCTGCTGGAATGAGGATCATCACAAGGCTCATTATCAACAATTTGGGTCTATGTCTTTTTATATTTCTCGGTTTATGGTTTTGAAGTATTTTGATCTCTATTGTTTTAGTGTTTCTTTGGATTGTTTAGTATTTGGATTCTTTTTTGGCCTTTTTTCCAAAGCATGTTTTGGGAGGTCAAGTAGTTATTTTTAAGATGTGGTAATTTTACACATCTTTGTTTGTAAATAACTTTTCTTTTGGATGATATAATATTTGCCAGGCTTAGCCTAAAAAAAAAAAACCCTAAACCCTAAACCCTAAACCCTAAACCCCAAACACCAAACCCCAAACCCCAAACCCTAACCCTAAACTCTAAACCCTAAACCCAAACCCTAAACCCTAAACCCTAAACCCTATGGTTTTTTCATTTGGCATTTTCATTCTCTCTCTAAAAACACATAGTTAAGAGGTGCGATTTGGGTTTCCTGCGCTGTTCTAGTGATTCCGGCGAGGTCCGGTGTCCGTTGGCCGTGAAACTTTGTGAGGGTGTTCGTCTTGTTATTGCGATTCCAACGGTGGCTCCCGACCGTCCACCGGAGCTGCCACGCGCCTCCACGCGCCGGGGAGAGCGGGCGGCGGAAATGGAAAAATCGCCGTCTGAACTGCGGCGGCCGGAAAAGTTGATCGGAAATGAAAATTGTTTACATGGTTCGACTCAGCAAGGTGAGACGAACAAGGATCCGTTGAGCATGGGTTCGATTGCGTTCGGTTATAGTGCAGATCGGAATCAGTTGCGTGCGTCAGATACGTCAGATGTTCGCCGGCCGGAAAAACGCGTTTCCGGCGATGGAAATGATCGTGCTAGTGGAGGTTCTGCTCGGAACAACATGGGGAATAATAACTCCATGTCAATTGCAGCTCCTGGATTCGTTTGTGATGATCAATTAGTTGGATCGAATTCTGGCTCACCAAGTGTTCGACGAAATGCCAAGGTCGACTCGGGATCGATTGAAGGGTCTGGTTTGGTGCATCCTAATCAGACTAATATGGGAAGTGAATCCCCCATGTCAATTCCTCCTTCTCCATCGATTGACAAGAATCAAAATACTCCCATTGTCACACACATTTTGAAACGGTCGGATAAGGTTCAAGTGGGAGGTGATGGCGTTGTTGTGGGGCTGCAGAGGGGTGTTCCTATTGTTGAGTTTGGTAGTAAGCAACAATCTAACTCTAATTTGAATTCTGAGATGGAGAAAATAGTTGCTTCAGTTCGACATGTGCTTGGTAAAATTGGTGATGATATGAATATTGTGTATGATGATCCAGAGACGGTGAGAAGAATTCATATTATTAAGAAGGCAATCAAGAAAAAACTTCTTGATAAGATGACTCATTTGGGTTTGATTGAAGAAAGTGAGGTTACCCGGATTGTCTCTTGTATTTCTGCAAAAAACAAAGGTTTTAAGAATATTGTTTCTACTTATACTCCATCGTCTAGTACTGATGGTGAAGCTGGATTTGTTACTCCTCCCCAAAGTCTTGCAGGTATTCCCTCCCCTGTTCCTAGTTGTCCTCGGGTGTCTCTTACTCAACTTAGGAAACAGGTCAAAACTAAGGTTCTTGCTTCTGTTGGGGCTGATAGTAATCAGGATATGGAGATTTCTGTGGATAAGAAAAGAAAATTGGTTGAGCAGAATTTTAAGAGTTCTAAAACTGCTGTAATTGAAGAGGATGATTCGGATGAGTCTGAAACAGAGGATGTTTATATGGAGAGGCTTGATGAGTTAGATAGTGCAGCTTTGTATCCTGATCAAGATGTAACTGGGTTGGGTTTGGAGGTGGATGATAGCCTTGTAAAATCCCCGGTTGCAGTTGATGAAACAGTTATTGAGGCATTGGATTCTGTTATGGATATACCGGCTAATGAGGATGATTCTGAGATGGATGGTGGGCTGGATAATACAGTGATTGGGGCTGCCAAAAGTGATGATAAAAGTCCCGAAAACAGTGTTGATTCTGCTGTTAAGCAGACTGTGGATAACAGTAATGTTGTTAAAGACTCGGTTAATGTTAGTGCTCCTATTCCTTCTAAACTGAGTGATGGGAATAATGGTGGTGTGAATTCTGCTAGGGAAAAAGCTAAGGTTCAGAATGCTTGGGATAAAAGTAAAAATGGTGGTATTTCTTTTGCTGAAAAAATTAAATTGAATAGTGAAAATCCTGTGTTAAGTTTGGATTTTGTGCCACCTCAGATTATGGATAATGGAAAAATGAGAGTTGCTATGATTAGTGATGACTTAAAGAATGTTAAGGCAAATTTTTCTCTTATGTTGTATGGATATTTTGTTGGCACATCTATGGATTTTATCAAGGTTAATGCTAGTCTGAGAAGGATGTGGAGGGGCCATGACCTTGTTGAGGTCACAAAAAATGGAGCTGGCTTCTTCTTTTTTAAGTTTAAAAGTGAGAAGGGTATGAATGCAGTTTTGGAAAATGGAACTTGGTTGGTTGATAATGTTCCTATGATTGTTTGTAAATGGGAACCAGGTGTGTGTTTACAAAAGATTGAACCTTCGAAGGTTTCAATCTGGGTTTGTGTTCATGATGTGCCTATTGAAATGTGGTATGGTCCTGGATTGGGGAGGATTTTTAGTGCCATTGGTAGGCCTATTATGATGGATATGATGACTCAAGAAAGATGTTTGAAGAGGTCTGGCAGAATGGGGTATGCCCGTGTTTTGGTTGAAGTTGATGCTGTTAGAGAATTACCTGATGATATTGAGTTAGCTTATCCAGATGTGGGGCCCAATCCTGGAAAGGTTATTTCTCTTAATGTCACATATCAATGGAAGCCCCCGTTGTGTGTTTCTTGTAAAGTGTTTGGACATACGTTTAAAGTGTGTAAACATAGGCCTAAATCTGATGAAGAATTAGCAATGAAAGTGGTGAATATTGTTGAAGTTAATGGGCAAGAAAAGGGGGTTGTTGATTCAGATGGTTTTCAGACGGTTGGGAGGAATAACAAAGTTGTTAAGAATAATAATAACAATAATAATCAGAATGCTCAAGGAAGAAGAAGTGTTTTTTCTAGATTGAATACTGGAAATCGGGGAAATGGGTATAAGTATGCTGAAAAAAGAGGCCCGGTTGTGTAGAATAGACAAAATGAAGGTAAAAGTCCATCTGGTAATGCTAGGTATGTTGTGAAGAAAAATGTTCAAGAGAAGAGCCCTGTCACTGATTCGGTTTTGAAAAAGAATGATGATAATGTTGGTAAAAAGTCGGATAAAAACAGTGTTTCCAAAGATAAAGGGAAGGGAAAGGATGATGATGTTCCTCTTGCTAACAGTTTTTGTGCCTTAGATGATGAAGATGAAGAATATGAGGATGGTTGGGATAGCAAATACCACATTTATAAGGAGCAAAAAGAGGAGGTTCTAAAATATTTAAAAGGTAATGTTGATCCTGAGGATGAGGTGTGTAATGCTTGGTCAACGGGTCAATTGGAGTTTTTTAGGGATAAATGTGGAGAATTTGACATGGATCCGGATTTGTTGTTTGATGATGTTGGTTCGGATACCAATGGAGTTGCTCAAAGCATGAAGAATGATCATGTTAAGAATGTGGGAAAGAAACAGAGTGGTGTGGGTGCTTCATCTTCAAAGACTGTTAAATGATGATGAAATCTATGATTTGGAATGTGAGAGGGCTGAACAAGACTGTTAGCCAAGATGAAGTTGCTCAATTTATTGGTGAGGAGGGTGTTAGTTTATGTGCTGTGTTGGAAACTCATGTCAAGAAGAAGAATCTTGAGTGGGTGTGTAGAAGGGTTTTTGGTAATTGGAGTTGGGTTTCAAATTCTGATGTTTGTTTGGGTGGAGTCAGAATTGTGGTGGCCTGGAATTCCAATGTGGTGGATGTTATGGTCCTTGAACAACATCCACAAGTTTTGCATTGTTTTATTAAACCTGTTAATGGTGGTGGTGGTTACTTTTGTTCTTTCATATATGGCCATCATAGAAGACAATATAGGCCCCAAGTTTGGAAGAATATTAAGGCTTATAGTAGAACTGTTAAAGATAAGCCGTGGGTTATTATGGGGGATTTTAATGCTTCATTAGATCCTAGTGAAGCTTCTACTGGTTCTTCTGTTATGTCAAAGAGTATGGTGGATTTTGCTGAGTGTGTTGCTGACATTTAGGTGGATGATATTTGTTCTTATGGTTTGAAATTTACTTGGAAGAAAAGCCCTAATAGAGATGATAGTTTATTAAAGAAGCTTGATAGGGTGATGGGGAATTTTGATTTCTTAAGAGATTTTCCGGGTTCTTATGTTCAATTCAAGGCTTTTATGTCTTCTGATCATACTCCTTGTGTGTTGGTGATGCCTGAATTTAAAAGGGCAAAAGCAAGACCTTTTTAATTTTCTAATTTTTTAACAAGGAAAAAAGAATTTATTCCCACTATTAAAGAAAATTGGAGCAAAGACTTACAAGGTTTTGAGATGTTTAAAGTGGTTAAAATTTTGAAGAACTTGAAAAAGCCTTTAAGAGCTCTTGGAAGAAAACAGGGGAATATTCATAAGAAGGTTGTTGATTTGAGGAATGAGGTGGTGAATATTCAAGAAGAAATGGTTAATAACTTGGATGATAAGAATTTGAGGGAAAAAGAGGTTGTTAGCTTGAAGAAGTACAATGATGCTATGATTGATGAAGAATTGTTTTTAAAGCAGAAGGCTAAGGTGGAATGGTTAAAAGAAGGTGATCATAATACTAAGTTTTTCCACAAAGCCATTAAGGGGAGAATCAACAGAAATAGAGTTGTTATGGTGGAAGATGTTAATGGGACTGTTTTTCATGGTGCTGAGGTGGCAGATCTGTTTGTTGGCCATTTTAAGAATATCCTGGGAACTTCAGTTGCTACTTGTCCCATTATTGATCCTGGTGCTTTATTTGGTAGAAGGTTGTCTGCTGAAAATTCTATGTATATGATCAGAGATGTGTCTAAGGAAGAAGTTAAAGAGGCAATCTTTGATATTTCTGATGATAAGGCCCCTGGGCCTGATGGTTTCTCTTCTAAGTTCTTTAAAGCTTCCTGGGATATTGTTGGTGATGATATTTTTAGAGCTGTTAAGCAATTCTTTGATTCTGGAAAATTGCTTAAAGAAGTGAATGCCACTGGGATTGCTTTGGTGCCTAAGATGAGTTCTCCTGTTAAGGTTTCTGATTATAGACCAATTGCTTGTTGCAATGTGGTCTATAAGTGTATTAGCAAGATTATAACTAACAGGATTAAAGGTTTTCTTGATGATTTGGTTGAGGAGAACCAATGTGCTTTTATACCGGGAAGGCAAATTAGTGATAATATTTTGTTGTCTCAGGAGTTACTTAAAGGCTATCATAGAGACAGGGGCCCTCCCAAATGTGCTTTGAAAGTTGATATCCAAAAAGCTTATGATTCAGTGGAATGGGAGTTTCTAAGGAATATTCTGGGTTGTTATGGTTTTCACCCTTGGATGATACATTTGATCATGGAGTGTATCACTTCCACCTCATTTATGATTAATGTTAATGGGGATTTTAATGGGTTCTTTCAAGGAAAAAGGGGGTTGAGACAGGGTGATCCTATGTCTCCCTACCTTTTCACTTTGGTCATGGAAGTCTTGAATTTGATGCTTAAGAGACAGATTATTGAAGATGGGGGTTTTAAGTATCATTGGAAGTGTGCAGATCTGAAGATAACCCATCTGTGTTTTGCAGATGATTTGTTGTTGTTTTGTAATGGTGATAGCAGATCTGTCACTGTCATTAAGAAAGCCCTGGATGAATTTAGTTATGTCTCTGGTTTAAAGCCTAGTATGGGTAAAAGCACTTTATTTTTTGGGAATGTGAAGGAGCATACGAGGTTAAATATTTCTAATATTCTGCCTTTTGAGATTGGTCAGTTGCCTGTTAAGTATTTGGGAGTGCCTTTAATTTCTAATAGATTATTTGTTAAAGATTGTGGTATTCTGGTTGATAAAGTGAAGAAAAGGCTTTTGGATTGGAAGAATAAGTCTTTGTCTTTTGCTGGCAGATTGCAACTTATACAATCTGTTTTGAGCTCTATGCAGGTTTACTGGGCTTCTGTTTTTATTCTCCCCAAGTCTGTTTCTAAAGACATTGAAAGATTGCTTAGAGGATTCCTTTGGTGTCATGGTGATATGAAGAGGGGCAAGGCTAAGGTCAAATGGGAGGACTTGTGTGTGCCTAAGTGTGAAGGTGGTTTAGGTCTTAAAATGCTTCATACTTGGAATATGGCTTTGATGTCCAAGCATATCTGGAATATTATTAGTGATAAAGATTCGTTGTGGGTGAAGTGGTTAAAAGAGTCTAGATTGAAGAATAAGAATTTCTGGTCTTTACCTTCTCCTAGGAGTGTTTGTTGGAGTTGGAGGAGTATTTTGAAATGCAGAAAAGGAATCAGGGAGAATTTTGTTTACAAAATTGGGGATGGTTGTAGTACTTCTGCTTGGTATGACAATTGGCACCCTAGAGGTCCCCTGTGTAATTTTATTACTCCTAGGGATATATATGAGGGGGGATTGTCTATTGGTGATTCTGTGGCTGATATTGTGCATAATGGTGAATGGAAGATCCCTGCTGATTGGTTCTATAAGTTTCCTTTGCTTTTTGATATTGTTCCTCCTTTAATTATGCAAACTGCGAAGGATAGGGTTTTGTGGAAATCTGTGGGAGGCAGGGGTATACCTTTCTCTGTGTCTGATGCTTGGAAAGTTTGGGGAGAAAGTGGTAATACTGTGAAATGGGCTGACTGGGTTTGGTTCAGCCAAAACATTCCTAGGCATGCTTTAATCTTATGGTTGGCCTTCTTGGGTAAATTAAAGACTCAAGATAAATTCCAAATTGATTTTGAAAATGATGAGTTAAGATGTGTGTTTTGCAAATTGCAACTTGACACTCATGACCATTTGTTCTTTGAGTGTGATTTTCCTAATACAGTTTGGGAAATTATGAAGAATATGTCTCGGTTGGAGTTTGTTCCGGATAAGTGGTCTTATTTGATTATGGCCTTTGAAAGAATTCCTGTGAGCAAGTCTGTGTGGAGCATCATTCAAAGACTTGTGCTTGCTGCCACGGTTTACTTTATTTGGCAGGAAAGGAATTTGAGGCTTTTTCAAAATAGGCAAAGGAGTGTTGAAGAGGTTTGTGATCTTATCAAAAATACTGTTAGACTCAGATTATTGGGTCTGAATATTAGAACCTCTAGGCAGTCTGTGTTAGCTGCTGAATTATGGAATTTTGGGATAGTCCATGATGGAAGTGTTACCTCTATTACCAAGTTTAATGATGATAAAGAATGACCAAATTGTTCTTGGTGGAGTTAGCCTTTGTGTTTGTTGGTTTTTAGCTAGAATGCTTGTCAATATTATTCTGTTTTGTTGGATGTTTGGCAGCTGGATAAGTCTGTTTGAGCTGAATTTTTTTGTGGGAATTGGTAACATTATTTCCTATTTTTCAGAATTTTTTGGTATTTTTCTGGATTTTTTCGGAAATATGGGCCATATGGGTCAAAAGAGGCTGCAGAAGGGCAGTTTTGGTACTTCCTGTGGGTTTTTTTATCTGAATTTTTTAGAGCAGCTTGGAATCATAATTTCCCAATTTTGGAGATTTTATGGGATTTTTATGATTTTTTTCTGGAGCAGCTGCTGTTTGGAGCAGTTTTTAGGGTTTAAAAGGCTGCAGAAGGACAGTTTTGGTATTTTCAGGGGGTATTTTGACACTATTTTTTTGGAGCAGTCTGGAAACATTATTTTACAATTTTTGAGAATTTATTGTATTTTTCTGATTTTTTTCGATGAAGCTGTCCAATCTGGTAATATTTCCTCTTTTATGGGTGGTTCGGTTTGGGTTGGAGCAGGTTGGTGGTGTTTGGGTAGTCTAGTCACTATGGTTAACCTAGTTCACAAATTATTGGAGCAGGTGGCACTTATATTTTACACACACGCACTGTCTTCCCCTTTAGGTGTTAATGATACGAACCGGAATTAAAGACACAAACAATCGAATGCTTTATTGATAATCCTGGAATTGGAGAACCAGGTTTCTCCCTAAGAACAATAAACGACAAAACAATAGACGACTCAATTTCTCAATGACTAAAACGAAAGACCTGATCTATGTTTATATAGACTCGGCTCCTAACCCTAATCTAATCCTAACAGGAAACGAATTCAAAAATAAAGGGATAAGCATTCGACATTTAAATATTATCTATTTGATAATGATACTTATCTAATTTTAATTAATTAGGATCGTATCAGTTAACCATAGTAGTAGGCTAGGTATGGAGATCATTATGGATATGCAGGAGTATTGCATTCTGATTTGTAGCCCAAAAGTAGAAGGAGATTTATCCCAATTTGACTTGCACCTTTTGATTCATTTTTTTGTGCAAGTCTTTCATTTCAAGCCCGATTTTGTTTTTATATTATATATATATTATCTCTTGGGTGGAATGGGTTGGGTTGTTGCAGGATGGAGGAGAATGGTAGGTTTAGGGGTTACGGTTAGTTTAGTTTATAAATCTATGGAGCAGGTGGCACACATTATTTACACACACTCACTGACTCCCCCTTTAGGAATTAACCGTAACTATAGTTTTGTAGTGGAGTTCACTATGGATATGCAGGAGTTTTGCATTCTGTTTTGTAGCCTTATAGTAGATGATGTGATATACCCTTTTGACCTGTACACTTCATTTGTTTATCTAGTACAGGTTGGTCATTTCAAGCCCGATTTTGATTATTATATATATATATATTATCTTTGGGTTGGAATGGGTTGGGTTGTTGCAGGTTGGTGGAGAATGGTAGGGATAGGTTCCACGGTTAATTTAGTTCATAAATATTTGGAGCAGGTGGCACTCATCATTTGCACACACTCACTGACTTCCCACTTAGGAATTAATCGCGGATGTAGTTTAGAAAGGGAGAATATTTTGGAAATGCAGGAGGTTTGCATACTATTTTGTAGCCCAATAGAAGGAGAAGTTTCTTACCCTCTTGATCTGCACTTTTCTTTTCTTTATTTTATGCAGGTCCTTCAATTCAAGCCAGATTTTGTTATTATTTCTTTCATATTGGGTGGAATGGGTTGGGTTGAAGCAGGGTGGAGGTGTATGGTAGGCATAGGAGCTATGGTTAAATTAGTTCATATATTTTTGAAGCAGGTGGCACACAATTTTTACACACACGCACTGACTTCCCTGTTAGGTTTTAACCATAGCTTTAGTGTAGGTTTGGAGTTATTTGTGGAAATGCAGGAGTTTTGCATAACTGTTTGTTGCCTAAAAGTAGATGAAGTGTTTCCTAAAACCCCCTTTGACTTGTACAGTTTTCTTGGTAGTAGTGTACAAGTCCTTCTTTTCAAGCCAAATATTTGCTTAGGTACATATTTATACATGGAATTGACGGTTTTGGAATTGACGGATATTTTTATCGGGTTGAAGAAAGGTGATGGTTGGTTAATGTCCATAGGATCTGGTATTGTTGATGATCTGGACTGTAGTATGCATTTTATTGGGATTGACCACCCCAATTTAGTGCTATTTATATGCCTTATCATTATTTTTATGGATATGATGATATGGCTCAGCTTTTCCCATTTTTTGGGATTTTTGGGAATTTTTTCCAATTTTTCTGGAAATTATTACATAGGGCAGCGGATTTTAGAGTATTATTGCTGCCAAAAGGGTACTATTGGCTCCTCTGGTGAGATTTATTGCTTGGATTTCTTTACACAGCTCGTGGAGGCCATTTTATATTTTTGTGGATTTTATGGGATTTTTCATATTTTTTATGGAAAATTTGGCCTTTCGGGTATTTTAAAGAGGATTTTATTATGTGTTACTGATAGTTTGAGGCTGGACAGGAAAGATCAAAGTCAGGACATATTGTGTCAAAGATGTGATTTGATTTTTTCTGGTTTGGGCTGCAGTTTGACTTTTCAAAAGTCAAAATTCGGTTTTTTGTATAAGTACAGTGATCGGATTAGCTGCTACTTATTCGGTCGTTTGGTGTATCTTTGTCAACTGATTTACACAAGAATGGTTGATTTTGATATGCAATTGGTGCAGCCTTCGTTTGGAAAAATACTAGAGTTTTTGTTGTTTGACAGGTTGACTTTTTTGATCTCCAAGTCAAACTGTTGGGGCTGCTGGAATTATAGGTCAGGTTATAGTCAAAAGTTTTGTCTTTTCTTGGAAATTAATTGGCAATTGTTGCTGATTGTGCTTGGGATTGGGTTTATTGTTATTACTAACTCTTATGCTTTGGTTTTGATGATTTGTTATGTTCGGTATTTGAGAAATTGTGTTTGGCAAGGGATTATGTTTGAAGATATTAGATTTGAAGATTTTAAGAGAGGGAGGCTGCAATTCGGATTTGATTCTGCCCACATTTTAAGTAATTGTTTGACTGTTTTAAAGTCAAAATTGATCGGATACGGTAGTAGCGGAATTCGATCAAGAGTGTATCGGGATGGAATTAACATCAAAGAATTGTTATTCGATCTTGCTGTTGTGCTTCATGATATTGCCGGAATTGGGGAAAGGATTAAACATTTTGTAGGACACAATTGGATGAAGATGTACATGATGATTTCGGTGATTTTTTTGAAGATTGAGGAAGATATAGGATCGGGAATTGCGGGAATCAAGGTTCAATTTCAGAGAATTGCGAATAAGAATATACAGATTGTAGGCTGCAATTGTTCGAAGGTTCTTGTGATGTTTTCCGGTAATTTTTTGAAGGTTGCGGAAGGTACAGGATCGGTCTTCAGAGTGTTGGAGCCGATCTACCTTTCAGATGATAATGGATTTAGTTTGTGGGCTATTTTTATGTGGTTTGTTGGGCTTAATTCATGGGCTAAAGATGATTTAGGGATGGGCTTTTTTGATTTATTTGGTTTGGCAGTGGACTTAGATGACACAAAGATTGAAATTGGGCTTATTAATTTTAATAAAATCAAGTGAAGAGTTTTCACAAGAAATTCCGGGCTCGTGCGGGTCAATTTTTTGTGAAAACTCTCTTAATCTCGGTATTGTTCTGGCTTGGATTATATCCGGTAGTGTAAAACTACTCGGTTGTTTTACCCTGGAAAATAGACAACGAATCTATTTTAAGGGGATCGTGAATTTCACGAGACTCAACCAAAACCTTGTACTTGTTTGTTCTATTTAGTTTGTTTCAATCTTTTGTAAACGTATTCGTCAATTTCCCTTATTGTAATTGTATTTTATTAATGAAAATTGGTATTAGCTCCTACAATAAGTGCTACACTTTCCTTATATGAGTGATTCAAAATAAGTGCTACATTTTGAAAATTACCTTATTTGGTAAAAATTAGTATGACCCACACCCACTATCTACTTTAACAAAGTGAAATGACTCATTTACCCTTACTTTTTACTTTTAAACATCATTAACCCCACTTTATTTAAAAGGTGTGGGACCCATTATCCGCTAACCATTCAATTAATCTAATTTAACCATCATTATAATCTTTTGCCTTAAAAACCGTGAAACCCAAAGTGTAACACTTATTTTGAATCGGATGAAGTATATACAATTTTCATTAAAGGGTTACTATTCATTAGCAAACCCACCGTTCCGTTTATAAGATAACTGTTTACCGTTCCGTAAATTTTAAAGGATAAAATGACATGCTAATAATGAAACGCTAATTGATAACTGAAGCATGGCCAACATTGATCCACATGTCAGTTAAAATTTAACTGAGGTGAGCGACCCATTAGACACGTATACAAAAAAGTAGCATTTAGAGTGATGGGTGTGGTGGCTTAAGTCAAACCGTCACCTCTGCGCCACCTCACCATTTCACATTTCACATTTCACATTCAAAATCCCCCAAATACACTCTCTACCATCACTTACCAATAATATTTCTTTGGGACCCACCAAAATACCCCTAACTAACAAAATACCCTTTAAAAAACAAAGAAAATGCCCTCTCTCTCTCCTCGCCGGCTTCACCAATGGTCCGGCGAAATGCCTCACTCAACCCACGAGGGGTGTGGTGGCGAAGGGTTATGCTCGCCAAACACATGCCACATAGGCAAAAAGTGGTCCGGCGGAAGTGACGGTAGCCACTGTATCGCATGCTCTTAGCATTACAGAAATTTTTATGAACTTTATTTAGTTGTGAAAAGTGCAAAATCAAATAAGCTAACACATATAAATTTAAATGAAAAAATGAACCTGATTAGATAATAATATTTCTGGTAAAAAATTATCAATCCATTAAAACTGTTTATTTTCGACCGAAACTACTTTTAGGAGGGTATTCTTAATCAAAGTTCGATAATTAAACACCATTTTTTAATTTTATTTAATTTTTAAAACTTGAACTTTGCTCGTTTTAGACATTCTTTATCAGTTAATAAAAATAAAAATTTCTAATACATATTATTCACCTTTCTTTTAGCGGAGTTGGGACATACCACCGTGAACGTTGGTTTTGACTTCAGTCATAGCTGAAATTAGTGGAGTTGAACCAGGAATCAGGCCTTATTCGATTCAATGGCCATATGTTCAGCTTCAATCGCTCTCCATAACAACAATCTGTATATTCAAAAACCTCTAATTTGCTTAAATCTTCCATATTCTTCCCTCCACCACCATCAATTCTCAACCATAACCAACTACGTAAATTCCTCAAAACACAAAAATACCAATCAAACCATTTCAATTCCTGTTCCAGAAAACGAATTAATGCTAAAGAATGTTGCCAATGTCCTCCATTCAATGGATTTAACCAACCCAGATCAGTGTGTTCAATCCTACGCTTTAGTCCTTAAGAACTGTCGCAAACTCCATAATCTGCAACTGGGGTTACAAATTCACGGACATATGATTGTTTCCGGAGTCGAATTATGCGAGTATCTTGGAAGTCAGTTACTGGAATTTTATTGCAAGGTTGGTTATATTAATGATGCGCGCCAACTGTTCGATAAAATGCCTGATAGAAATGTGTTTAGTTGGACTTCAGTGATGGAGTTGTATAACGAACTCGGTGAGTATGAGGAAACAATCAATTTATTTTATTTAATGATTAATGAAGCTATTCGCCCTGATCATTTTGTGTTTCCAAAAGTGTTTAAAGCATGTGCTAAAATCAAGGATTATAAAACAGGGAAATATGTATATGATTACATGATGAATATAGGATTTGAAGGAAATAATTCTGTCAAAAGGGCTTTTTTAGACATGTTTATTAAATGTGGAAGAATAGATATTGCAAGACGATTGTTCGAGCAAATGAATTCAAATGATGTTATAATGTGGAATATGATGGTTTCCGGATACGTATCAAAACAAGAATTTAGAAAAGCTTTAAGGTATGTTGATCAAATGAGGATTGAAGGAATAATGCCAGATCGAGTTACTTACAATACAATTCTTAGTGGTTATGCTCAAATTGGTCAATTTAAAGAAGCCGCCAAATACTTCTCGGAAATCGGCGGTTTTAGAGATTTAGAACCAAATATTGTTTCTTGGACTGCATTAATAACGGGAAATTTACAAAACGGAAATTCCACACAAGCGTTAAAAATATTTAAAAAAATGGTAGCAAAAGGTGTAAAACCAAACTCAACCACTATTTCTAGTGTTATTTCAGCATGCACAAACTTATCTTTACATAAAATTGGCAAAGAAATCCATGGCTATTGCATAAAGATCGAAGAACTAGATTCAGATCTGTTTATAAACAACTCATTAATCGACTTCTATTCCAAATGCAAGAATTTAGGTAACGGCGCAAGAACAAATTTTAATAAAATTAAACAAAAAGATTTGGTGTCATGGAACTCGATTCTTGCATCATACGCTATTAAAGGTAATCGCGATGATGCAATAAAATTACTTAACGAAATGGAATTACAAGGAATCGTACCCGATATTATTACATTAAATGGATTAATAACGGGTTTTACTCAATTCGGTGATGGTGAAACCGCATTAGAATTCTTTGCTACAATGTGCCAGCTCAGCATCCCACCCAACACAACTACTATATCTGGAACATTAGCCGCTTGTGCACAAACCAAAAATATAAAATTGGGGAAAAAAATTCATAATTATATTATTAGAAATCAAATTGAGATGCAAACTGGTGTCGCGAGTGCTGTTATTGCAATGTATTCTGGCTGTGATGATTTAAAAGCTGCTTATGATGTTTTTAATGGGCTTTTCATAAAAAACGTTGTAATTTGGAATTCGATTATTGCTGCTACTGGAAAATTAGGGTTTGGTGTCGGTGCGTTAGATTTATTAAGAAATATGAAATTAAATAATATCCAACCCGATTCTGTTACCATGATTTCCACACTAACGGTGTGTTCTAAGCTAGCGGCTTTACTTCAAGGAAAAGAGATTCATAATTACATAATTAGGCACAACCTTGATTCGAGTAATTTCGTGTGTAACGCACTTATTGATATGTACGGTAAATGTGGTGCTATAATTAAAAGCCGATACGTGTTTGACTTTTTCGTTGGTCAAAGGAGAGATATTGTGTCATGGAATGTGATGATTGCAGCATACGGTATGCATGGGTTTGGTTTGGAAGCTTTGGATTTATTTAAACGTATGATTAATGAAGAACGATTAAAACCAAATCATGTTACTTTCACTAATCTTCTCTCGGCGTGTAGTCACTCGGGGTTAATAAACGAAGGTAAAAATGTATTTAAAATAATGAAAAAAGAATATGAAATCGAGCCCGATATGGAGCAATATGCATGTATGGTGGATTTAATAGCACGTTCTGGTGAATTAACAGAGACGTTAAAATTTATTAAAAAAATGCCATTTGAACCTAATAGTGCTATTTGGGGTTCGTTATTAGGTGCTTGTAGAGTCCATTTGAATATTGAAATGGCGGAATATGCTGCAAAATATCTATTTGAACTCGAACCTGAAAATTCGGGTAATTATATATTATTATCGAATATTTATTCAACTTTAGGAAGATGGGAAGATGCATCTAGAATAAGATGTTTAATGAAAAATAAAGGTGTCACAAAAACTCCTGGATGTAGTTGGATTGAAGTTGGGAGAAAAGTTTACAGTTTTGTTGTTGGAGATAATTCACATTCTTTTATGGATAAAGTGTTGCTAAAGATGGAGAATTTGTTGTTGAAAATTAAGGAAGAAGGTTATATTCCTGACACTAAGTTTGTGTTGCAAAATATGGAGGAAAATGAGAAAGAAACGATTTTATGTGGGCATAGTGAAAAGCTTGCTTTAGCTTTTGGGTTAATTAGTACTTCAAGTTCGACTCCTTTGAGGATTATTAAGAATTTGAGAGTGTGTGGGGATTGTCATTCGGCGATTAAGTATATATCTTTAGTTGAAAAGAGGGAGATTATTATGAGAGATAATTATAGGTTTCATCACTTTGTTGATGGTGTATGTTCGTGTCGAGATTATTGGTGATCAGATGGGTATGGTATACATGAGAACTATACTTTTGATTTAATGTTTGTTAGTAAGTAGGTAAAAAGTTGACAAAATCGGAAGACATGGGTATGGCATTCGAACACACGCATTAAATGTTTTCTAAAGACAAGTCTACATCAGTGGATCGTAAGTCGACACGTTGATAAAGAAAACATATCGTAAGTCGACACGTTGATAAAGAAAACATGTTTCTTCGGGCAGTAAATTCTTGCATTTACAACACACCCCTAATCACATTCAACAACACAAGAACACTCTCCAAGTGTATTTATCTTGTCTATACTAATCAGCAGTAACTATGCAAGATAAATAATTAGCGAGTAAGTCTCTCCCAAAATGCTTGTAAGCTTCGAGTCATTTGAGCATACTAGGGTGTCAACTTAAGTATATATTTTAGAAAAGTGTGTCTCTCTATATTCCGCAACTCTATATTGTATTAGCTTGTTTAAACTTAATAAACAATTAATCCTTAAAACCGTTGTGTATTCTATTCTTCCCACAAAGCAACACTTAAGTGTTATTAAATTTTAACCATTTGCTTGTAATTAACTTGAACGGTTTTTGTTAATATTCGAGAATTTCAAGTTTTCATTAAGTTGAATGATTTGATCATTGCTATTGTATGTCGGAAACTGCTTAAAAGTATGAATTTGTTTTTGGAAAACATGTACAAACAATGGTTAATAACAGATCAATATAAAGTAAAGAAAAACAAAAATGCTCACTGTTATGGCCGCGAAATGTCGTCGTGAAAGACAGAACCTGGAATTTTTTTACCTATCCAACATGTCGGCGCCACATGCATAACCTATTAACTTTTTTTGACCTATCCGGACGACATATCATCGGTATATGTTAAACCTAGAATTTTTGTTTCCAATCTATGGCGACGACATGTCGTGTCACCATATATTTTATAATTGTCCCGACAAATTTTTTCCCGACAACATGTTGTCGATATAGGTGGCATTTATATCGAAAACATTTATTTTGACGGAAATTTTAAGCTATAGTGATGATGTGGTGACGGCTTGTCGTTAAGATATGCTCTAGCGACGACATGTCATCGTTATTGTGTCAAAACATTTCGTCCTCGGTTGTTTTCTTTGTAGTGTCCGGCCTCCTTAAGTCCTTCCCCTTATTTTTTATTCCTTACAACTAGTTGTAGGGATTCTTTTCCCTGTCAAAGACAAGGAGTGTTCGAGCAACGATCGTCAAACACGAAGATTAGGCGACGTCAACCTTGGATCTCCTGTAATGATCACAGTGCAGACCCAACAAGTTCTTGGCGACCTAGGGTGATCGAGGTTGAGTGCGAAGGTGAAAGTGGGTATAAGTTAACTCTGTGTTTTAGGCTTCTTTTTTGTCTCAGTGTCCCGTTGACAATGAGTTAGGCCATGTATTTATATGGCCTCAGGTATATGGAACGTTGGCTCATTATGACTACAATAAAGCAGTCATGAAGCGCCATTATGATGCGTGTCAATGATCGTGTAACGCCTTACTATTATGACTGCAATAAAACAGTCATGAACCGCCATTATGACGGGACGTCAGCCACGACTCCAATGACAGGCACTGACAATTCTGACAGGCGCTGACAATTCTGACAGGCGCTGACAATTCTGACAGGACAATTCTGACAGGCTGACAATTCTGACAGGCGCTGACAATTCTGACAGGCGCTGACAATTCTGACAGGCGCTACAATTCTGACAGGCGCTGACAATTCTGACAGGTGCCTGACAATTCTGACAGGCGCTGACAATTCTGACAGACGCTGACAACTGTGACAGGCTCTGACAACTTGGATAGGCGATGACAACTTGGGCTTGGTTGTAGTAGCTCATCTTCATGTTTAAGTGATATTTACCTATATATACATAGGTAATCCCTACTAACCTCATCATGCCCCCCGAGTTAGGATTTGCCAAAACAACTGTTTGCGAGTCGTAACTGTTGGCGCCATCCGTGGGACACGTTTTTAAACGGCGTTTCACTTCTCAAACTTTTTTTCCCTCAATAATCAACCGTTCCTATGGCGGATACACAGCCATCGCTGATCACTTCTTCATCGCCATTAATAACCACTACCGTGATTACCACTATACCCGAGGCGGTGATAACCTCGCCTAGTCGTATCATGGAACCATACGTCGATTCTGAGTGGACGGTGTCGGATGTCAGGACACGAGGGTATCCCTCTTTAACAAGTCCACTTTTCTCCACAAGGCTGGTTGGATCAAGTTCGTTTACCTCACCACAGCCAGTGACGCCCATCCCTTCATGTCAGCTTCTTTTGTCCCACGGGACAAGCTCTCAGGAGGATGGCACGGATCCGGTCAGGCAACCTGTTTCCAACTTCCCACAGGCCGCTATGCCGGGGGTTTGAGAGGATCCAATTGTGGAGTTACTCCGAAGGTTGGCTCAGAATACTCAGCCACCACCGCCTCCCCCACCACCTACTTCATCGGACCTGTTGTCTCAGTTGGTGACGGCGTTGCGCCCAGCACCGCAGCCAACCGTTGTTCAACCAGTAGATCCGTTGTCACAATTATTGGAGCAGTTACGACAACCACCCATTCACACCCCACCACCACATCCACCACAGGACACATCTAATGACATGTTGTGCGTGTTGCAAGCACTCGTGGCCGCAGCCGCCCCACCCCGAGCAGCCACTATGCCTTTGTCGGTAGTTAGTTCGAAGTTCTGTGACTGGGTAGCCCGATTCCCACTCCCTGATAAACAAAAAGTTCCGTCCATCGTTGGTATTTACGACGGTACACGAGATCCTGATGACCACCTTGCTCTTTTTGAACAGGCCATTATGACAGAGAAATGGCTAGACCCAGTCGCTTGTCACATGTTCCCTGGCACGTTGCAGGGTTTCGCTCGTGATTGGTTTGCTGACTTACCGGAGAGGAGTATTCAAGACTTTGCAGATCTAAAGGCTAAATTTGTGACTCACTTTATCCAGCAAAAGAAGCAGCAGAGAACTCATATAGAAGCACATTTGCTGCGACAAAGGGAAGGCGAGGGGTTACGCGACTTCATTCAGCGTTACACGCGGGAGTGCCAGAAAATTGTCGCCTTACCCGAAAGCCAACAAATTTCGGGTTTTACCCTCTCCTTGCTTCCAGGACAACTGCAAGAAAAGTTAATCAAGAGAACTCCAATTACTTTCAAAGAAGCCACGGACAGGGCATATGACTATCTAAGGTCAAAAGAAACTGTCTCCCTGACAAGAGAGGTAGGCGGCAAGTCATGGACCGACACGTCAGATCGCAGGCATGATGCTCTAACTGGTGACCATCAACGAGATGAAAGGAGCAACCGGAGGTTTGGCCCATACGATAAACATCCGTCTGAGCGTGCTCTTAGCAAAACACCAAAAGAAATCTTGATAACAGAGCAGGTGTGCGCTACCTTCACACCTCCACCCCAGATGGAGCATAGGTCGGGTACGAAAAACATGAATAAATACTGTGATTTCCATGAAGATCATGGACACGACACGAATGTCTGTAGAGAGCTAAAAAGGGAAATCAGGCGGGCTTTGGAAGAAGGCAAACTAGAACACCTTGTCCCTGGCGCTAAGCAGCAAGCAAATAAACCTCCACTTAAGAAGAGTTATGCCTGACAAAAGAAGGGGGAAGACACAGAACATCCCGGACCACCTGATGGTCATGTCCTCATGATACATGAGGGAGCCAATATTAACTGACCTATCAAGGTGCGATAGTCTTTACTGTCATTTTTTCCTTTATGTTTTCAATACATGTTTCCAAGCACATGGAATGTCATGGTCATGCATGAAACTGGCGATAATAGCATTTGGTATGATCTTGTATCCCAATATCATTTTTCTATGGTTTTTGCATAAACAAATAAATATTGAAGTAAGGATTCAATACAAAAAGCATAAGGCCACAATAGACATCTCAGTCTAAAGCCAAACATGCACTTTCATTACGTACAATGTTACAACTTACACACGCATGTGCATGTACACAACTAAGAACATAGTTCAATACAACATGTATGAAGCCAAGAAAGACAACCTTGTCTGGCCAAATAACATACAATCATACTCGTCTTTTAATCTACTTGATAAAAGATAAGCACTTCTCACTGGGAAGCGACAATCCTCGCGAGTACACAAAGTAAAGGTTAACCAACAAAAGTGCCATTGGCACAGTGTCACAGGCACAATATGAAACATACATCAGAGATACCCAAATCTACCCAGGTCATGGGCATACAAAGGCATCCTAGGCCCTCAAGAAAGTGTCGTACGCACAACTAAATATACACACTGTCACGCACACCCAAGACGGTGTCATAGACACAACATCCATAATAAAAAGATAACAAACAAAAATGTTTTATTGGCTTGATCATCCAATAAAACATTATTTTTCAAAGCAAAGCAATGGACAAGCAAGTACGTACCTGTAAGGTAGCGAGCAACTTAGTTAAACCTGCATCAAGACATACAATTACAATTAGCAAAGAGTTAATTATTTAAGCGTACAAAAAAGTTGGCTAAAACTCTCGGCCTAAACACCGCCGGTCACCGCCTACCGCCGGTCCATGGTTACGCAATGGGTACCGCCGGTCGGGACCTTTAAATCGCCGGTTCGAACGAAACCCAAAGCCGGCGGACGAAACTCAAAACCGCTGGTCGGGACTTTTAAACCGCCGGTCCGGACGAGAACCAAAACCGTTGGGCGGGACGTTTAAACCGCCGGTCCGGACGAGAGCCAAAACCGCCGCTCGAAACTATAAATGGCCGGCCGAAACAAAACTGTCGGTCGAATACGCTAAACCGCCGGCCGAAACACACCAGCCAGTCGAAGCCGCTAACTAGCCGGCCGAAACACAACTACCGGTCTAAACCCTAAAAACCGCCGGCCGGAACCAAACCGCTGGTCGAAACAGTATACCGCAGTCGGTATCCCATCATTCGACCGCCGGTTCTCGGCTTATATCATCGGTCTCACCCGTAAATCGCCGGTCCGTAAACCGCGTACCGTCGACCCCTAAAACCGCCGATTTTAGCTTGTATCACCGGTAGTTGCGATCGACGACTGCTTGTAATTGCGATCAACCGTCGCCTC
The DNA here is from genome assembly GCA_963853835.1 of Calendula officinalis. Classification (NCBI taxonomy): domain Eukaryota; kingdom Viridiplantae; phylum Streptophyta; class Magnoliopsida; order Asterales; family Asteraceae; genus Calendula; species Calendula officinalis. The sequence continues at coordinate 91,760,877 of OY970822.1, read as the reverse complement.
TAAACAGCCGGTCACGCCTCTAAAACCGCTGGTCACGTGTCACCTAAAACCGCCGGTCTGCGATCGTCTGCTTGTGCCACCGGTATTTGCGATCGACGACTGCTTGTAATTGCGATCAACCGTCGCCTCTAAACAGCCGGACTCGCCGCCGGACAGCCGGTCCAGGTATGGCCGCCGTTCAAGGTTGGCAGCCGGTCAAAAACAAAAAAATAAAATAAAATAAAATAAATAAACGCGAAAAGGCAAAGGACTTACGCGTACTGATAGTTACGACTCGCAAACAGTTGTTTTGGCAAATCCTAACTCGGGGGCATGATGATGTTAGTAGGGATTACCTATGTATATATAGGTAAATATCACTTAAACATGAAGATGGGCTACTACAACCAAGCCCAAGTTGTCATCGCCTATCCAAGTTGTCAGAGCCTGTCACAGTTGTCAGCGTCTGTCAGAATTGTCAGCGCCTGTCAGAATTGTCAGGCGCCTGTCAGAATTGTCAGCGCCTGTCAGAATTGTCAGCGCCTGTCAGAATTGTCAGCGCCTGTCAGAATTGTCAGCCTGTCAGAATTGTCCTGTCAGAATTGTCAGCGCCTGTCAGAATTGTCAGCGCCTGTCAGAATTGTCAGTGCCTGTCATTGGAGTCGTGGCTGACGTCCCGTCATAATGGCGGTTCATGACTGTTTTATTGCAGTCATAATAGTAAGGCGTTACACGATCATTGACACGCATCATAATGGCGCTTCATGACTGCTTTATTGTAGTCATAATGAGCCAACGTTCCATATACCTGAGGCCATATAAATACATGGCCTAACTAATTGTCAACGGGACACTGAGACAAAAAAGAAGCCTAAAACACAGAGTTAACTTATACTCACTTTCACCTTCGCACTCAACCTCGATCACCCTAGGTTCGCCAAGAACTTGTTGGGTCTGCACTGTGATCATTACAGGAGATCCAAGGTTGACGCCGCCTAATCTTCGTGTTTGACAATCGTTGCTCGAACAAGGAGAAAGTATTAGTTTACAAAGTTAGCTTGTCCCATAGCTTGTCCATCATTTTTGTAAAGTCACGAGGGACAAATCTCAGCCCTTGGAATAATCAATCCCCAAATCACCACCCCATGTGTATTGAATTACATGTGATTGCACACCGCCGACCACCCCCACCACTAACCCTCTGCCGGTCACCGTCTCCACCACCGGCAAACCCTCGCCATCGTCGGCTACTTTCAATCACATCTGATTGCGTATCAAATCACATGTAATTGAGGTCGAATGTGGCCGGCGACGGCAGTGGTTGTATAATGAATCATATGTGATTTGATGATGCTTGTGGTCCTATATAGAATCATAGGTGATTTGATGGTGGTGTTGGTTAAGGGATCTTTTGATCTAATGGCTATAATTTATCTATTGAGACTTTATAAAAATCAATGACTTCCTTCAATACGACTCCCCATATCTTATAAGATGTTTCTCCATCCTTGTAAAGAAGCTCTAGATGTGCATTGATTCCAGTGTACAATAGTTAATGCATTTAAGACATTTCATTAAATATAAAGGCTTGAAATTCAGCTAACATGCTTTCTGTTTTGAATTTTAATGGGTTTAAAATATATCCCAACCTAACGGACTCAAAGCTACTATATGTGATAAAATGAAGAAACTCTTATTAACAAAACAGAGATGAATCAGATCTGATCCAACGAATTTCACTAGTTACCGAAGGCATTGCTCGGTATTCAGCCTCGGTTGAGGACCTAGACACAGTTTGCTGTGTTTTGCTTTTCCAAGAAATCATAGAATCTCCAAGAAATATACAAAATCTAGTAACCGATCTCCTAGTTCTAATACACTTTCCCCAATCAGAATCAACCCAAGCAGAAAGATTAAGATTCATACCTTTTGATAAGTGTATTCCCTTAGTTGGAGAACCCTTTAAATACGACAGCAACCTAAGAGCAAGCTTCAAATGGGAACTTCTCGGTGAATGCATGTATTGACTAAGACAATGAACAGAAAAACTGATATCCAGTTTTGTTAGAGTTAAGTAACTTAATTTTCCAATAAGTTTTTGATAGTTTTTGATATCGGATATAACCAAATTCATATGCATAGGAGTAACAATGGGTTTGGAAGCTAAAAGCCAAACTCATGAATGAAATCAATACGATATTTCCTCTGATTTAGACAAACACCAATTTTGGTATCTACAACTTCAATACCAAGAAAATATTTAGTTTCCCAAGAACTTTGATTATAAATTTTGAACTTAAAAATGACTCCAGTTTATTTACTTCTTTTATATCACTACCCGTAAGAATAATGTCATCGACATAAACAAGGATAACAAGAAAAATACTACCAACAACTTTTGTAAATAAAGTATAATCACTTTTGCTTTGTAAATAAAGAAAAATACTACCAACAACTTTTGCTTTGTAAATAAAGGATAACAAGAATAATCACTTCTTAACTTCTCTCAGGAAAAAAATAGATTTATTTTCAAGACTATAAAGTTTATATCCTTTTTTCAAATTTGAATACCCAACTAAAATACATTTTTCAGCCGTTTTTCCATATTTATCTGAGTTGTTTAGGATGGTTGCAAAATACAAACATCCAAACACTCTCAAATGATCAAGAGACGGTTCAAAGCTATGAATAATTTCAAAAGGAGACTTACCTTTTAGAAAAGAGGAAGGTGTTCTATTAATCAAGTAGGCGGCCGTAAGAATACATTCAGTCCACATATTTAACGATATCCCTCCCTGAAGCATAAGAGACCTAGCTACATTTAGAAGGTGTCTATGTTGCCGTTCAATGCCATTTTATTGAGGAGTGTAGGGACATGAAGTTTGGTGTAAATTAAAATACCATTCGTACTAAGAAAAGTTTGAAACTGTTTATTAACAAACTTTGTCCCATTGTCACCTCGAAAAATTTTATACTTTTATTAAATTGATTTTTTATTAAATTTACAAAATCTAATATGTTTGAAAAAACTTCTTCTTTTGTTTTTAACAAAAAAAAATACCAAACAACCCTAGAAAAATCATCAATCACAATTAAAAAATATATAAAACCTTCCCTGCTACAGACCTTATACGGACCCCTTAAATCCAAGTGTACCAGCTCACCTAATTCCTTTGACTAATGAGAACTCAAAGGAAATGGTTGTCTAGTTTGTTTGGATTTATGGAAGATTACACAGGAATAGTTGAGTTAACAGAATCAAGTTGTAACTTATGTTTAAGAACATCTAGAACTAGATCAGTGGGGTGGCCTAACCTAGAGTGCCAACTGAAAACAAGTTGTAATATTATTACATTGTGTATTATTACCTGATTTGAGACGGTATAACCCATCCTTTTCATTACCAATCCCCACAATTTTCATATTTTTCAAATCCTGTATGTAACACTTTGAGTCATCAAAACGAAAAAAAGCTTACTATCCCTAAACAGTTTATGAACAGAAAGTAGGTTGACAGAATATTCTGGAACCACTAAGGCATTAGTTATTCTTAAATTTCCAATTTTCCTTATTTGAGCAGAAGTACCATTATGATGATTAACTTTTAAATCTAGGTCAGAAACATCTATTGTGTTGACTAAATTTTTGTCCGAAAGGGTCATGTGTTGGTTTGCCCCCGAGTCAACAATCCATTCATTTTATTTATGGTTGTATCAAAACTAGTATTAGAATAGGGATTTCGGTTTACCTTGGAAACACGAAGAATGAACGAACAAGGGTTGCTTGCTTTGGCTAGGATTCGAACACCAAAGGGATTCGGTTGGGATGCTTTGGCCGAATGGACAAGAGAACAAAAGGGTTCTTAGGGTTTAATGAGGCTTGTATTTATAGGTAGGCTTCAAGTAGGAGTTTGTGTTGGACTTAAACTGATTTAAACCGAGATAAGGATAAAGCTTAAGCTTTCAAACGAGATGATGATGATGATGTAGATGAGGCTTGGCCGAAACTTGCATCACAAGCAAGCTAAAATTCGGTCAAAGGGTCCAAAATAACATTGATGTGTCGGTTTGTCGGTTTAAATCGTTACACGTTGCGTTTTATTAAATATTTAATATTTTATTGTACATGTAATGGTTTTTAGAAATGATTTTGTGTAATGTCTCCATGAAATAAAATGAAATGTTGTGTTGACTAAAATAGTCAAACACTAATGTATGGTGAGAGTGATAATGTATTTATCTGCAAAATATATAGAAATGAAATGTGGAAAGTTTCTAAAAATAGAAACTTTCTAAAATTAGAAATAATACGAAATGAGAAAGTTTCTAAAAATTTAAACTTTCTAAATATAGAAAGTATGAAATGAAATGAAATGAAATGTTTTGACTTACCTAAAATGTCGAGTTGTCACACAATGATAAACAGGAGAGACCATTGTGAGGAAGGAAATGAAGCGGATGGGTTCTACGGCGGAATTAGAAAATTCCATTGCAAAAATGACATCTCTATATGGCAACAATATTTTTTGGAATAATAGTGGTAAATTCAGAAATGGTCAGCATAACGATTAAGTTGCGTACATTACGAGCAGATATGTCGATCAGGAGGAGCCCGTCATAAATCGGAATACCCTTTAAAAAAATTACAAGTAGAACTTAGATTATCATCTACAAAAAATTTCCTCTTTTTGTAGAATTACTATACATTTTTTCATGACTAATTAAAGATTCAATACAGCCATCGTATAAATGTGAAAATAATTCATATAGATTCCATTGCGTACTCATCTTGCCTTTCGACTTTGATATTTGAATGGATGAGACTACTTTTCTGTCCTTTTCATTAGGAAAAAACTTAACATACAATGAACCATTGTTTGTAAACAAGAACAATCTAACTTTGGTCCAAACTTTCATTAACTTAATAAACTAGAGCCATCTTGGACTAGGTGGACCATAATAACCTAAGCATCGAGGCAGTTTCATGTCATGTTTTACAATAACCATTTTGGATTCTACTGATTCCTTTTTCCTCATGTGTGTCTTCAACGAAAGACTTAATCGCTTGAAATAACTTATTTTCGATATCGTTATTAATTCTCTCGACTGCTTACTTTCACCCGTTTCCTTCTTCAGAGATGCATACCGAGATAAAACCGACTTCACTTTCTGCATCTTTGATTCCCTACACGGTTTGGGCTTCACGGGCTCATTGTGGCCCAACCAGAGCCTTCTCATCATGGTTCGGGCTGTCGGGTCGTGTTGCATACTCGACTCTGTCCTCTTCTTGACCATGGTTTGACTCTGTCCTCTGCGGTCCACCATTGTTGGTTCCTTTTGTTGACCATGATCCCGGTCAACTGAACAGTCAACCCTGAACGGTGAATATGAACGAGACCGTCTATGGACACTTATTCTTCCTTCGGGTTCTTCACTAACCTTTTCTAAAGCAATCATGAAAGGGTCAAAACCGTCATTCCACGTGGACCGTTTTGCAAATGGGTGCCTCACTCGTGAGCCATACGACCTCGGTGAGGTTGGGACCGATTTCTGGAGCCTTGGAGGGGGTTTCAAAGGCAAAAGCTCACCATTACAAAAAATTTCATCCGCAAATGATATAGTGGAAAATGAATTGGCTCGAGCCGGTAGCCGATACTTGCGGTCATCATGGTCCCATGGATTGACTAACCCATGGCTAGTCGTCTCGAACTCAAACTCATCATTGTTGGTGTTTTCCACACCCGAGCCGGACCCAAATGGTTGCCCCGGGGTTGACCATGCGCTATAAAACCTTGGGTTTTCCGGGCTGCATAGAGTCGGGCTTGTGGGTGCACTAAGGTAGAAAGATGGAAGAGAAACATAGTTCATTTTTTGATTAAAAATATATTTCGAATTGGCACTTTGGCAGTCAGTGGTGCAGTATATAGTAGTAATATGAGGCTATAAAAGAATTGCACAAAGTGGCCTGAAAAGGGGGGGTTGATGACTTAGTGGCTAATTAGCATCCCGAATTTAAGGTTGAAGAAATTCACATGTGTTGACCACTTTGGTTTTAAACTAATATTCAAAGTGTGAAAATGCTTGCACATGTCCTGTATCACTAACTTGTGGGCAATTAAAACAAAACAGGAATATTTGTGGAAAAAGTATAAATTTTACATCTAATTTGAATTTTGATTACAAGTAGATGTAATAATTTGGAGTTGTATTACTTAGACAGGTGGCAATGGCCTATTTAGTTGGGCATCATTTCTAATTGGTCTATCGATATTATTGGCATGGTAGTATCAGTTCTGATGTTTGTCGAAATGTGTCACTTTGCTAAAGTGTAAAGATAATAGAGAGAGTATAATTTTTGTGAGCATTGATATTTTATGCGTGTTTATATTATATATATAAAATATTAAGTAACTGTGGCATATTATCTCAGTTCAGAGTCAGTTTAAGTTTTGAATGAGAGCGACCCACATGGGTGAGGATTTGGGAATGTGTGAAAGACTAAAGGAAAAAAAAATAGGAAAATGCTAATGAAACCTTAAGGCACAAGGGCTGTCAATAACACACGCATCAAAAACTTATACAATAATATATAAGCGTCCTTACATTTTAGGAATAAATCATCATTAATAAAAGTACAAATATTTTTTACAGGTAACTATGAGGATTGTCATTAACAAAATCAAGAAAAATATGAAATTTAAACTTTGGATTTAACGTACATTTATATTCAAGTGTGATTTTTGAATATTTGAATGAGATATGTCGCACATGTCTTCATTTTTCATTTTTTCATTTTGCAAATGGTTAGCAACATACTTATTCCTTTGACTTTTTTTACTTTGAGAAATGATGTATGGCTTTTAATATTAGAGCCTATCCTGGCATTCGTCAAATGTTTAACATTTGTAAAAACGAAAAAAAGTTAACACCTTACAAGAAGAAGAGTGTGTGTGAGTGTGTGTTTCATGGAGGGACTACGAACGGTGGTGCCACCGACTCAGCGGTGGTGATGTTGCAGAACATGAATCTAATCCTTTTCGGTCTTCTTCTCCGGTTCCTTTCGCCTGAACCTGCACCACGATTCGTACTCCCAATTCGTTTTTCCGCCACCTCCACCTTGAATCACCATCTCCGCCCAAAGTTGAAGGTCGGCCAAAAAAGATATCGTTTTTCAGTTCACAATGATGATTCAACTGCAGGTTCGTGATGAAGAACAACAGGTCTAGATCTTTGATTTTGGTCGCACATGGGGGTTTTTGCTTGGATCTGGGATTTTTATGAACAATAAAAAGATATGTGTAACGCTAATCGTGGTTGAAGAACCCTAATCAGATTTGGGTAACGCTTGAATCACAGCTCATTTGAAGAAGCCTAATCGATTAGAAGAACCCTAATCGTTTGATGAACCCTAATCGTTTGAAGAACACGTGTGGGGAAGAAGAGCACATGATTTGTTAAACATGTTGTCATCTTGGAATTATGTTTAATTTTTTTTTTAAATGTTTGTGTTCTTCGGGTATGTTTGGGAAAGTCATGAAAAATAAGTTATTAATTTATTGACTTTTCAAGAAGTCTATAAGTTTGGGTAAATGTCTTAAGAAGGAGTTTTCAAGAAGTAAGGGACTCCTTAATTTTCAAAACTCCTTTTTAAAAAGTCAATAAGCTAACAAGTCTTTTTCAAAAAGTCCATTCATCATATATTGTTGATGATGATGGAGAAGAAGGTGGTAAGATTAAAAAATTTGGGGGAGAAATTGGAGTGGGGAGATAAAAGATTAAAAGGACAAAAATACCTTAACTTTTTTGGCATTTCACGCTATCTAACATCCAAATTTGGACGGGACAGAAAATTAAAATTCAAAAATTTTTAGGGATAAAAAAATCAAAGAAAACTATTTCAGGACAAAAATGTAAAATCAGATATATCACACAACAAATTTCTGTAATTTACTCTACTAAAAAATAAAAAAACTAATTAAAGAGATGTAAGAATATATGTGGTTTAACAAATGGAAAAGCTAAGGTTTCAAAGTGGTTACAAGGGTATCGAGGGTGTCGACGTTAAAATGAGCTCTTCAATATAAGGTTAAATATAATATTAAGGGAGCTGATTAATAGAGGGTTTTGTATCCATCTAGAGCAATTCTAAGTTAATGACAATTATACTTTTTTTTTACCATAATCTCTTACTTGTCCTCCCCATTTCTTTCTCTCTCTCTTCAAAGTTACTTTTCTCTCTCTTCAAATTTACTTCTCTCTTTAAAGCATCCCTAATGGTTAACCTTACAATAGTTTATTAACTAAAAAACTCTACATAAATAGCATCTCCAATAGTTAACCTTTTCAAAAGCTCTTTTTTTAACAATATTTTCAATTTACATTTATCTATCTTAAATGTTCTATATATACCCATTATGTAATTTGACACTTTTTATAACATCTTACTACATATAATATATTTTAAAATATCTTATACAAAAATATTATAATAATTGACATTAAATATTATATAATTTATTTACTAACTAATAAAAATCTAATAAAGAATTTATGTATAACATATCTAAAATTTAAAATGAAAAACTATTAAACATGGAGGACTAAAAAAGATAAATTTTGAAAGTCCATTAAAAGGTTAGTAAAAAAAAGTCTTTAAATAAGCTTTTAAAAAAACTTGTTTTTCTAATGGGTAAAAAGTCATCCAAAGACTTATTCAAATAGTAATAAGCTTTTAGAAAAGTTACCATTGGAGATACTCTTAGTTCTACCTATTTATTCTCTCTCTTCAAATCAAAACTAACCACTAAGTTTTACCATTATTTTGGCCACCTTTTAGGCCGAATCAGGGAGCATAAAATCCAGCATTTTAACCAGCTCCTTCTTCCGATCACTTTGGTACTCGCTGCTGTTAGTGATTTACGGTTTAATCAAAGTAAAACACAGCGGAAATAATAAAATCACTAATAACGGATCTACATATTGACAAAGTAATTAAGCAATAATATCAAAAAGATTAGTATAAATAATCATACCCTTGAAGCCTTTGAATATACCAATGAATGGGGATGATGAACTCCAAGATTCAAAGTAAAATCTCTTTAAATGTAATCAACACCTGATCAAGAACACAAAATAAGATGCTAGTCCCTTACGTGCATCTTTCTTTGTTTCTATGTTACAGTAAAACTAAGAAAACAAAACCCTTTGGTTTGTGCACGTCATCTTCAAGAAAAAAGGAGGAGAATCCTTTTTCTTCTTTTTCTTTGTCCGTGAGAAAACCACAACCAAAATTGTTGGAATTATGTGCATAATTAGTCAACCTATAATCACACATTTTTTGAATAAAGTAGAGTTGATGATGTTTAAAAGTAAAAGTAAGGGTAAAGGGGTCTTTTCACTTTGTTAAAGTAGATAGTTAGTGGGTGTGGGTCCCACTATTTTTTGCCAAATAAGGTAATTTTTCAAAGTGTATCACTTATTTTGATACACCCCAAAAAGGAAAGTGTATCACTTATTTTGAATCGGAGGAAGTATAAGTTTTTTATAAGTCTCCCGTGATTTATCACGGGTTATAGGCTAGTAGTGAATATAAAGAAAGATAATGATGAAGAGAGATGTGAGAGTAATTATGTCTTTCATTGGGATTTGAAGTGAGATGCACATAAAGCAAAAAAATAAAATTTATTAGGGTTTCTTTAATAATACACATATTGTTTTCCAATTTTGTTAGTTAAAGCAGTTATTTTAATAATTAATATGCATAAGCGTGTAGAATTTATTAGTAAGAATCACAATTTTCGAGGTCAAATTGACTATGTTTTTTTTAATGGCACGAATCGCATTCTAATAATTAATTTCTTAGATGAATGGCCCTATCCTCGGCAGTCAATCTCGGTGAAAATCTCAGATCTAGAAATTATCTCGGCTGAAAATCTCGGTAAATCTCGCCAAAATTGGATGAGATTTCGCCAAGATTGGTCAATAATCTAGCCGAGATTTGACCAAGGTAATAAAACAAATATTTAATGAGTTGTGTAAGCAAATATTTCACTTATATTACTATCTATTTATGCTATGTTTTTTGTTTAATCTATAATAATTTCAATTATAGATAATATATATTTAATATTCTACATAATTACATCCCACCGATATCTCACCTAAGATCTCGATACTTGACCGTTATCTGATTTCTGACTGATATAAGTGCATAGGATTTGTATCCCAATCCTGCTCCTCTATGTATCTATTAGAAGCATTTATGATACAACGTAATCAAATGCTTAATATCATTAATCAAATGCTTAATATCATCAAAGAAAGATCTAAAATTTGGAAGAAAATAATTGTTTTAGGTCAATAAAGATAACTTGTTGGCCTATTTTTTAAATAACTACACTTTGTTCAGTTTCACAACATTACATTCATGATACCTATTTTTAGTCGCCTGAAGAGGTCGTTTCTGCACTTTCATCATCACTAAAACTACAAGTCATCTGCAAAGTTGACCTGAAAAATGTAAGTATATGTAATATACACAAAATATTAGCATGTCAAAATGAATAAAAATAAAATACGATTTTTCTTATGAACAATTAGCATGTCAAATATGATTACAACAGTTATATTATTACTACAAACATAATCCACTATTTTAAATAAATTGATATAGGAGGTTTTATACATTTACACTTCTGAGTGACTTTCGACCTAATTTGATTTGTTTCCTGTAAAGCTATTTTTTTTTTATATTTTATCCGCATGACAAAAACATAACCCAAAAATGTTAACCCATGTGTATGAAGGTATCTGCAATACTAAACTGAGGGTATTTTGGTCTTACTGTGTCGAGTAACCCATTATTCCCTATAAATGTTTTGACACAAAAAATATAATAAAAAATAAATAAATATTGGTATACCTTTTAGTGATGTTGGTCCTTGGATACACTTGATGTGAGAAATCATCCCTATTTCTCTTAGGAATCTTCAATTTATTTATTAAAAAAAAATGAAGTCAAATTTTAGGCTACATAATCAATTAAAGAGTTGAAGAGTTGGTGCAAATTACGATACCGACCCTCATATCATTTCCTTGTTGAATCTTAACAGAAATCAGTTTGGAGTATTCATCAATTCCTCTTCTTTCTCCATTCATTAAGTCATCCTACACATTAAATCTAACATTCATTAAGTTTTATTCAAAAAGGTTAATTATGTTTTAATCCTCTAAATTTCAATGATTTCGTGAGTTTCTTTCGCATGATTTAGTCCCTAAACTTTGGTCAACCTGTTATAAAAGCAACCTACTTAATTCACAAGTTAATATTTACAAAAACCATTTTAATCCCTAAACATTTTTTTATCACAATGGTTTAGTCCCTTATCTTTTATAAAAATTTATACTTTTTTAAAAACTTTTAAACAATAATAATAGTGTGTCAAAAGTGAAAATTTGACAAAAAGAGTTAGGGTTAAACCGTCAAATAGGTTTAAATTTAAGGATTAAAACATATTTAACCTAAGAAAAGTTACACCTCAACACAAGTTGACCACTTAAATCGGTTGCATGAAGTTTTGGGGTTAAACACAAAAGTCAATGTAAGACTGTAAGTATAGGATGAAGTTTTAGGGTTGAAACGCCTAATTAGTAAAAGTTTGAGGACTAAAATATAATAAACCATATTTGGAAACATAGATAATAACTGGAATGACTTTTTTTTTCTAATCATATTTGAAAGAACAAATTATTTACATAATATGTAAAACAAATAAAAAAATACTCATTGCGGAAAAAACAAATAAATAAAAAAATAAAAAAGATTAGTACCTTAAGAGGGTGTCTATATTTACCCTTGTGGGGCTCACGTGGATCGATGTTTTTCCCATAACCAATTAGATGAGGATTAGATACAGAACCAAAATCATGTTTTATTCTTTTCTCATAAAATTCATTTTCTCCATCATTTATTTCCATTTGCAAATTTCTCCCAGATGAAGAGTGTTTATGCTTAGAGAGATGTATTTCATGGTGTTTGGAGACACGTCTTAGATCTAAACCCGATTCATCCAAATCAATGGGGTGGTGATAGTTTTTTGGATTTGGATTGTACCGTTCACACATCTGGTCAATAAAAATTGGATTTAATAAATGCAACTAAATTCAACAATTGATCAATATCGGAAAAGTTGAAGTATAAATTAATATGTTTTTACATAATTCTAGGTAAATGTTAATCTTTTCATTATAGATTAAAGTATTAATTTCATTTAAAAGTGTTCCATCTAGGTCACTCAAACTTTGCTTTCACTCAACAATAACAATAACAATAACAATAACAATAACAATAACAATAACAATAACAATAACAATAATAATAATAATAATAATAATAATAATAATAATAATTCCTTGAGAAAGTGATTGTCGCATACCGGCCTACCCTAGGGCATGAACAACTCCAATTTAGGCCAGATAGGCTAAACTAGTAGTTCGTAGTTCCCCAGGCCAGCGGGGTAGGTTAATAATAATAATAATAATAATAATAATAATAATAACAATAATAATAATAATAATAATAATAATTAATAATAATAATAATAAAAATAGTAATAATAATAATAATAATAATAATAATGAGTAAATTATTGAAATTGTCCTTGTGGTCTTGCCGATTCTGCTTTTTTGTCCCTAAATTTTTTTTTTTTTGGGATTTTTGTCCCCATGCATTTTAAAATTCTGTTTTTCAATCCAAATTTTGTTGTTAACTAACGGAATATGCCAAAAAAGTAAGGGTAGTTTCGTCATTTTTCTTTTTCCTTTTTAAAATTTTCTTTTTCCTCTCTTCCTTTTTTCATCTTCATCCTCTTTAATCTTCTTCCCTAAACCCTAAAATCACATCAGGCGCCCCTCACATGTTTGGCATGTGGGGTTAGTTAACAGTAAAAATTGGACGGAAGGACATAAAACTAGAATTTTAAAAAAGCACACCTGAAAAAAAAAGTTTTGGGACAAAAAAGCAGATTCGGCAAGACCACAAGGACAATTTCGGTAATTTACTCTAATAATAAAGTTTCAAAAGTGTTTCGATAATGTGAAACTTACTTTCTATTATAATTGGAACACTTACATTTATATAACGTAACCTGGTAACCTATAATAGAAGGTAAATTTCACACGATTGGAACACTTTTGAAACTTGGTTACTCTATAGAGTGAAAACAAAGTTTGAGTGACCTAGATTTGAAATTTTGTTAGTTAAGAAACTAAAGTTCAAATTTTTTTTCTTTGAAAATTGCATACCTTGCTTGCAGTTACATTAGGTATTTGGAATGTTCTAGAACCATCTAGTGGATGGTGGTCACTAGCATAATAGGGATCTGAAAGAATATCAAGGTAAGCGAAAACATATCATATATGGAGAAATATATACAAAAACAAAGGTAGAAGTGGGATCGGGTGAATACTCAAATTCTGGTGAGGACTGTAAGGACAATTCTCAACCAATCATTTTAAAAAATTTGGATCATTTTCAGAAATTTTGGATCATTGTCAAAACATGTTTCCTCAAAAAGATCCAAAATTTATGACGATCCAAATTTTTTTAAACGATTGGTTAGAATTGTCCTCGCAGTCCTCACCAATTGAGTACTCAGCGGATCCTAACCCAACAAAGGTATATGGTAATTTTGACCACAAAAGTCAAACTATCAATAATGCAGGTATTATTATAGTAGCAACTTACGGTTGACTGGAACTTTGACCGGACGTTCAAAGGCCCCAGGAGGAAGTGACTCAAATTCAACACCAAGTGGTGGGCCATCTTCTCGATAAAGTCTGCCCAATTGCCTTTTGACAGCTGTAATTGCAGCATTTTCAGCTTGACCTCTCACCTTTAGATATCCAGATGGGCCCGTTCGACCCGTTACACTTTTTACATCATTTAATGGATGGAAATTATCCTTCAAAGGTGAACTACTACTACCTGAAGATGTATCATCATCATCATCATCATCATCATCATCATCATCATCATCATCATTGATATTGTAGTTATGTTGACTTTGGTCAAACCGAGTTTGTTGACTTTCAACTTCTTTTGGGTCAAAATGTTTGTTGTTGTCTGCTTGTTTTGTGCTACCACATGAATCTTGTCTGAGACCACTACTCAATAATAATAATAATAATAACAATAACAATAACAATAACAATAACAATAACAATAACAATAACAATAACAATAATAATAATAATAATAATAATAATAATAATAATAATAATAATAATAATTCCTTGAGAAAGTGATTGTCGCATACCGGCCTACCCTAGGGCATGAACAACTCCAATTTAGGCCAGATAGGCTAAACTAGTAGTTCGTAGTTCCCCAGGCCAGCGGGGTAGGTTAATAATAATAATAATAATAATAATAATAATAATAATAATAATAATAATAATAATAATAATAATAATAATAATTAATAATAATAATAATAAAAATAGTAATAATAATAATAATAATAATGAGTAAATTATTGAAATTGTCCTTGTGGTCTTGCCGATTCTGCTTTTTTGTCCCTAAATTTTTTTTTTTTTGGGATTTTTGTCCCCATGCATTTTAAAATTCTGTTTTTCAATCCAAATTTTGTTGTTAACTAACGGAATATGCCAAAAAAGTAAGGGTAGTTTCGTCATTTTTCTTTTTCCTTTTTAAAATTTTCTTTTTCCTCTCTTCCTTTTTTCATCTTCATCCTCTTTAATCTTCTTCCCTAAACCCTAAAATCACATCAGGCGCCCCTCACATGTTTGGCATGTGGGGTTAGTTAACAGTAAAAATTGGACGGAAGGACATAAAACCAGAATTTTAAAAAAGCACACCTGAAAAAAAAAAGTTTTGGGACAAAAAAGCAGATTCGGCAAGACCACAAGGACAATTTCGGTAATTTACTCTAATAATAAAGTTTCAAAAGTGTTTCGATAATGTGAAACTTACCTTCTATTATAATTGGAACACTTACATTTATATAACGTAACCTGGTAACCTATAATAGAAGGTAAATTTCACACGATTGGAACACTTTTGAAACTTGGTTACTCTATAGAGTGAAAACAAAGTTTGAGTGACCTAGATTTGAAATTTTGTTAGTTAAGAAACTAAAGTTGAAATTTTTTTTCTTTGAAAATTGCATACCTTGCTTGCAGTTACATTAGGTATTTGGAATGTTCTAGAACCATCTAGTGGATGGTGGTCACTAGCATAATAGGGATCTGAAAGAATATCAAGGTAAGCGAAAACATATCATATATGGAGAAATATATACAAAAACAAAGGTAGAAGTGGGATCGGGTGAATACTCAAATTCTGGTGAGGACTGTAAGGACAATTCTCAACCAATCATTTTAAAAAATTTGGATCATTTTCAGAAATTTTGGATCATTGTCAAAACATGTTTCCTCAAAAAGATCCAAAATTTATGACGATCCAAATTTTTTTAAACGATTGGTTAGAATTGTCCTCGCAGTCCTGACCAATTGAGTACTCAGCGGATCCTAACCCAACAAAGGTATATGGTAATTTTGACCACAAAAGTCAAACTTTCAATAATGCAGGTATTATTATAGTAGCAACTTACGGTTGACTGGAACTTTGACCGGACGTTCAAAGGCCCCAGGAGGAAGTGACTCAAATTCAACACCAAGTGGTGGGCCATCTTCTCGATAAAGTCTGTCCAATTGCCTTTTGACAGCTGTAATTGCAGCATTTTCAGCTTGACCTCTCACCTTTAGATATCCAGATGGGCCCGTTCGACCCGTTACACTTTTTACATCATTTAATGGATGGAAATTATCCTTCAAAGGTGAACTACTACTACCTGAAGATGTATCATCATCATCATCATCATCATCATCATCATCATCATTGGTATTGTAGTTATGTTGACTTTGGTCAAACCGAGTTTGTTGACTTTCAACTTCTTTTGGGTCAAAATGTTTGTTGTTGTCTGCTTGTTTTGTGCTACCACATGAATCTTGTCTGAGACCACTACCACGATCTTGAATGACACCACTTGATCGGTCTTGTTTTCCGTGTGTTTGGATTTCATCGTTTGGTGATTTTTTGTCTTTAAATCTTCGGTGACAAAACCAACCAGAAACTTGTTTTTCTGTTAATCCTATTGATTCTGCAAGTTGTAATTTCAACGCCTCATTTGGGTACTTATGTTCTGCAAAAAAAAAAAAAATTAAGTTCTTGTAAAAGTATCAACTTTGACTAGTTAACCTACAACTGGGTTGATTCGGGTTGTTTTTACCTCAAATGAGTTACATCAATTATTGAATAAATTCATAAATCGTCCCTGTGGTTTGCATGAAATTATGGATTTCGTCCCTCTGTGTTCTTTTGATGTTACAAAAAGTAGGAACCATTGATGTTACAAGTTTTAAAAAATAGGGGAAGTTTGATGTTACAAGTTCCAAAAGTAGGGACCACTAATGTTACAAGTTTCAAAATTAGGGACCGTAATGTTAAAAGTTTCAAAAGTAGGGATCATGGATATTACTAATTTTAAAATTAGGGACCATGGATGTTACAATGTTCAAAATAATGGACTGTCATGTTACAAGTTTCAAAAATAGGGACTATCCATGTATTAAAAAAAGTTGAGTGACGAAAACGAAAATTTTATACAAAACCACCGGGAAATTAATATAATTTACTCTAATAAATTTTTCGCTAAATGTGGAAAACGTTGAAAGTCACTGAAAGTTTGTTTTTAATGCATAAAACCTCCTAAAGCATAATTATGTAACAAAATGTGTTTCGGGTCAACCTGTTTTGACCCAAATCCACTATGATCCATTACACAACATACTTAACTATAAATAAATAAATGAAAAAGGCAACAAGAAGAAACATACCATTATAGAAGTTCTCAAGTGCTTCAACTTGTTGTCGTGTCTTGACAATTCTCTTAGGTTTCTTCTCTGAAAGACCTCTATTCTCATCAGTATTAACTTCTTGTGGCTCTACATTATAAACGACATAAATTCAGGTTACCAAAAAAACAAATAAACAAAAAAAAAACAAGCAACTAGAGTTAAACAATCAGTAAAATTGACCAAAGATGTTAGAAAGGTCAATGGCTTTATAAACATAAACGTGTATATATATATATACATATATGTATAATTGTATATATATATATATATATGTGTGTGTGTGTGTGTGTGTGTGTGTGTGCGCGCTTTAATTGATTACTATTCGCTTACAATATTCAAGTGAGCATAATGATCTCACATTTAACAGAAGCATTTTCCTTGCCCTAATTACACATATATAACAAATTATAAAGATTTTAGACTAACTGAAAGGGGAAAAAATCCGGGATGCACAAATACACTCCTAACATGCCAATAAAAAAAACACCTACAATTTAATCTAGAGTGCAACCTTGAATTGTTCAAATGAAAAACTGATCTTAACTTTGTTCTTAATTCAAAACCAATTTTTCGAATATTGCATACTTCTTACACAGTTTTTAATGTAATACCATTAAATTTTAAGTTGAAAGAGTCAAAGTGTGTTTTTATTTTATTTTAACCAATGGAATGTATCCAAAAGCACAACCGATTGATAATCATTTAACCAAAATATTGAAATAATTTGTAAAAATGCAAACGAAAATGTAGCCGAAATAGCAAATCATAATTATGAACAACAGAGCAGATGCATACAATCGACAATAGAACAACAAAGCAATAATTAAAAAAAAATTTAAAAAAAAAACCTAAAATTTCACTCAAAGTGATCTCAAATTGAACCGATACCTTCCATAATTGTGGATGAATTTTGGGGGTTTTTTCTTTGCTAAGCTATCGCGATCCTTTTTGCTTTCTGTGTGGTCGATTCAACATTGCGCAGGCGGAGAATGCGAGAAACTAGAGAGATTTATGAAGATGATTAAGGGGTATTTAAGTTAATTTAGGGTAGTTTTGCAGATGGTGAAACGTAATTACGATGATATTTGGTCTGAAATTGAATTGGGGAGGTTTGGTTGTGTAG
The DNA here is from genome assembly GCA_963853835.1 of Calendula officinalis. NCBI lineage: Eukaryota > Viridiplantae > Streptophyta > Magnoliopsida > Asterales > Asteraceae > Calendula > Calendula officinalis. The sequence goes on along the minus strand of OY970822.1, from coordinate 91,742,841 downwards.
AAGAGAAGAAAAAAAGTTTAAAAGCAGAGACCAAAATTTCTTGTTGCGATTGAATTCATGAATTGAAGCAAATTTTCGCATTCTCTGCTTTATACGTCAACAAACGCATTGTCTTGTTCCTCCTTTTAATTTATTTTAAACAAATAAAAGGTTTTCTAACATATTACAAAATGCTTAAATAGATAGATTATTTTAAGGGGACAGTGAGTGTGTGACTGTCATGTACTTAAGCTTAGGTGTGCAACCACCTATAATTACATAGTTTTGGTTAAAAAAGTCAAAACAGGTATTTTTACAATTTCTTGTCACTTTCTCATCATATTAAAACACTTACATAATATAAAAACACCAACTCAACATCATTTCAAGAATATGACATTTGTTCAATATAAACACCATTTCAAGAATATGAAACTTGAATCAACGATTCAACAAAAACATAATGAATATTTAAGATAATTAATACTTCCTCCGTATCAAAATAAGTGACACACTTTCCATTTTGGGGTGTATCAAAATAAGTGACACACTTTAAAAACTTTCCTTATTTGGTAAAAATAGTGGGACCCATACCCACTAACTAACCACTTTAATAAAGTGAAATTACCCTTATACGCTTACTTTTACTTTTAAAATTCATTAATATCACTTTATTCAAGAAAAGTGGGACCCATTCTCCACTAACTATGTACTTTAATCTATTTTAACCTCTACTTTAATCTTTTACTTCAAAAAACGTGTAAGCCAATTTGTGTCACTTATTTTGATACGGAGGAAGTAAGTTTTAGACGGGATCTAATATACTAATTTGTTTATGTAGTGAGTTATAAGTTTTTTTAACCTAAATTATATAGTTTTAGATGGTTTCACACCTAAGTTTAGGTATGTGACAGCCACACACTTACATTTCCCTTATTTTAAATATATTGTTGCAAACTGTTAATATTAGGCATATATGTTTGCAAAATACTTCCTCCGTATTACAATAAGTGATACACTTTTCATTTACGGGTGTTTCATAATAAGTGATACACTTCAAAAGTTTTCTTATTTGACAAAAAAGTGGTACCCAACCTCCACTAACTATCTACTTTAATAAAGTAAAATTATCATTATACCATTACATTTACTTTTAAAACTCATTAATATCACTTTATTCAAGAAAAGTGGGACCCATTACCCACTAACTATCTATTATAATATATTTTAACCCTATTTTAATCTTTTGCCTCAAAAATCGTGAAACCTCAAATGTATCACTTATTGTGATACGGAGGAAGTATGTGTTCAAGTTAATCCTTAAATTTTGTAGTATTAAGGGACACATATCTCACAGATTGATCAATAATAAATGATGTCAAGATTAATCACATATTTAAAACATGATGGGTATTTTGATCATTTTAAAAGAAATTATTTTTAATTATCTTTTTAGAATTTATTATTATTATTATTTTATTTATTTTAAAAACCTATAATTTTTTTTTATTTTAATATAATTATATATATATATATATATATATAATTAAGTATGGACCTGATCCAAAACCTATTAACACGCAAATACACACACATCAAACCTATTGCAACCGAACATAACCAAACGCCTTCTAAACAGAATCAGTGTTTTTGCACACAGTCCACCGTTCAGTCCATAACTTCCAAACCGTAGCCTCAAATGTATCGGGCCCATACTTTCTGGAAACTAGATTGCGAGAGGTGCAAATAAGTATGAGATGACCCATGTCTAAAAGCTTTGACAACTGGCTCGTAACTTTCCAGCCGTAATCCCGATTGCATCGACTTAGATCTTTTTGGAAATTAGACTCATAGAGACAAATCCATGTGAGATGTTGTCAAGATCGAATAACTCAATAAGTTATTAGATCACAGATTTACTCAGCAATAGAAGTTACAGCGGATTAACACTATGTTGATTTATCAAGAACAATAAAACTGTAAATTGTAAGAATAATATTATGAACACAGTTTTTCACAAAAAACTTCAATGTATATTAATGATTGATAATACACATGTACGTTTACAATTCGTAAGGAACTATATATAATAGTCCTTGAAGCCTAAACTTTTACCCTAGTTATTCTAGGACTAGATTACAATCGAATTACAAAAAGATAATTATTCTAAACTAATTCTACTAAAATCTCGGACACGATCAGCTCCAAATATCGACATCAGTAGTATTTGCCATCGTCAGTAGTATTTCCAAGATCAGTAGTGTGTTGTAATTATGCCCCATCAGTACTAACTCTTGTTTGCAGCATCAAGTCTTTGTCAGTACCAACTGCAGCATCAGTATTAACTTTTATTTATCCCAACAATCTTCCCATAAACTTATTAATTCAATTTGAATTAATAAAGTTTCTTTTTCTTCTCTTCTTTCTCTTTTCTCTTCTTTTCTTCTAACAGTTTTGCTCTTCGTTCATCACCTTCTTTAATTCTTTGATTCCTTTCTCTTCTTTGTTCTGCTATAAATCTCTTGTTCTTTTGAAGAAAATAATTATATTTCTCAGAAAACATAGCAGTATCATGTGGTCTGATGAATGAGCAACAAGTAGCTTGGTACATTGCTTCTCCAGAATGGTTGTAGTCTTTCTCCATCGTATACAACTCACATCTTTTACTAGCTCGTTCAAATAAATACATATTTACTGAAGGTAGAACATTCCAAGCATAAACAGCTTCTTTGTTAGAAAATCTCTCAGGGTATTTCTCTGGATAAAATGCAGCATCTATCATTTCAGTTAAATATCATGCTCCTGAGTTCTTCCAGAAATTACTAGCCATTCGTGGTCTTCCAATTTTCAACATTTTAATTACATCACTTCTGGATAGTGACATAATCATTAGCTTCCAAGCACTGAACCTTTGAATTGAGTTGTCTTCCCTGATTATGTCAATTATATTATTGTTGACCTCTAGTTTTTAATTGGATTATTGTTCTTGAGGGTCATCAAGAAATGGGAAGTCTTGTTTTGCTTTCTTCCTTGCCTCTTCTGCAGCCTCTAATGCTTTTCTTTTCTTGGCAGTTGGAGTTGAGGATTCACCAGTCATTGGTTTTCTGGTAAGCACCAGTTTAGGATCAATGTTTATCAACTCTGTTAGCTTAACCTCTTCTACTTCTGGTTCTGCCAATTCTTACTTCTTTTCAGTGCAATATCTTTCAATAATTGTGATTAGCTTCATTCTTCCAAAGGATTTTGCACTGTGACCTCTTGTTTTTAAGTATGAGATCATTTCATATTTTTGTTCTGCAAATTGCTCAGGCATGTCTTCTTTCAGACGTTTGCATTCTTTTAATTGTGCTTCAAGAAGATTTATTCTTTCCTCTTCAATTTTCTTAATTTTATTCAGTTCTTCTTGTTGATCTTCTTCTAAGAACTCTTCTATTTCTTGAATGGCTGCATTTTTTATTCTTTCTTCTTCAGCCTTTCTTTTGTTTTCAAGTTCTTGAGTCTTTGCACACTTCCTGTGGTATCTCATTCTCTTCACCTTCCATCTATCTTGCTTTAGAGGTCTGACCATGTTTATTTTGTTCATTATGTGATGACCTGAAGCTCTATGTGGATAATCATCATCAAAATTTTATTTTCCTTTACCCACACACTTTGGAAGTGGAGTGTATTTCATATCAACCACTGGGATGATTACAAGATCTGGATCAAATTTGTGAATTCTGTCTTCAGAAAAGATCTTAGGATGAGGTAACTCACACTCATCCACCTCTTCCCAGTTAACATCATCATCAAAATATGGAACTACTAAAGGTTATAGTTATGGTGTTGTTTGATTTGTTAGGATTACTACTGCTAGTTCAATGAGTTCTGGTATTTCTTCTACAGTCTCAGTAGTAACCAATGTAGTTACCACAAGTGCAAGTGATTGTATGTTGAGGGGTCTTTAGAGGACCAGTTGTAGATTTGAGGAGTTTACTACTGATGTTTCTTCTATAACTGTTACTACTGGTATTTCATTAGTAGTGTCTGTATCAGTACTGATTGGAGATGGTATTTGATCAGTAGTTTGAGTAACTACTATTGATGTTGTTTCTTGTATATCTTCTTCCATAGGATCAGTAGAGTTAATTTCTTCAGTTTGTTCTAACACTTTAGTAGTATCTATGGGATCAGTAGTATTCACTACATCGGTAGTATGAGAAGGTCCTTGTTCTGCTGCTGCTGGGGATTAAGGGGCAGACACAAACACATCTTCATCCATACTTCTAACTCCCCTATCCAGGTCTTCATCAATAAACTGACATGTTTCACCATGAGCTTCTCTTAGATTTAAGAGGGAGGTTGCTGCTGCTGCAATTGAAGTATCAATCATACCCTGTATATGATCCTTCTCCCCCTTAGTGATCTCAACCTGTTGAGCCTCAATATCATCAATTTTCTTATTCAATTTTCTGATGATATTTGTTTGTCTTTGAAGCCTGTAATCCAACCTCTTCCGCCTCTTGTTCATTACATTGATGTAGTGCTTCATGTAGCTCATGGTTCTCCCTTGATTGTTTATAAGATTCAGGCAATATTGTACAGTGGTTTCAAGGTTTTCCTTCCTGTCCGTCAATTGTGGTTGTTCCATGTTGCCCTCATTCCTTCTAGGTAAATCACCGGCCTTATTTGGAACATTGGCTTTAAGGTTTTCCATCCTATCCGTCAATTCAGTTTGTTGCATTCTACCCTCATCACTGCTTGGTGATGAAATGGGTTGTTTAGATACCCTCTTCTTCCTAGAAGAAGCAGGGGTACCTCCCTTTGTGGTTTCTTGGCACCGGGGTCCTTTGAGTGCTGCCTCAAAAGATGAGTCATCACTCAAAGTTGCCGAGGTCTGGGTCCTAATGATGTTCCTACTATCATGTGCACCAACCTTTGGTGCATCAGTAGTAGGAGCCTTTTACTCATGCCCTCTCTCCTCCCTGGTGGAAAACTCTTGGAGCCTGGGTTTTGACTCAATGAGTTCCCTGGTGTCCTTTCTGGAAATTCTTTTCCTTTTATATGTTTTGGAAATTGTTTGGCTTTTAGGTTGGTCTACCTCAGAGTGAAGAGTAGCACTCTGAGGTTCTAGTACATGTTCCTGGGACACATTCATGACATTTTGAGGTGAGGTTGATTGAGTGGACTCATGGGATTCTGTTTGGGCTCTTTTTGGTGATGGAGTGGGTTGGGGTTCAATGGGGTGACTTGAACCTTCTCCAGTTGGAGGATGATCATAGATCATGTTTGCAAAAAGTGGTGTTACTTTTCCAGAGAATTTGAAGTTTTTGTTCATGTTTGAAAAAACCTTTTTGTTTAACTCTGGTATTGGAAAAATATTTTTGGTTTTTTGTAAGATTTGGTAATTCACAATAAAAAATGTGTGCAAGAAATCTTGGATACATTAAAAATTTTGTTGCAGAGATGTTTCCAAGCATTCCATCAAAAATCATTTTAGAAAAATTAAATACTTGATCTGTGCACAAACAGACAACAGCAGATGCTATTGATCTGTTGAACTCATTCCAAGTACTTTTCTTTGGAGACATACAATGTTGAATGGTATGTACTAAGAATTTCCACGTGGGAGAAAGAAGACCTTTTTGAAAAGTTTGAATGTCTGTTCTGCCTTCATACCCTATTTTTAAAATATTTTCTATTAAATCATCTTTAGGAAGAAGAGATATACCTGCCTCATCATTGAGTTGTAGATGTTGCTTGATTGTTTCTTCTGTGATGATGACAGATTGACCATCTATTTCTGATTTGATTTTGATTGTATTTTGTTGATTGTATTTTGTTCTTCTATTCTTTCTGCCTTCTCCCAGAATTGAACAAGATGTTGTACACAAAGTTTTGGTTGTGTTGTTAAAGCAAATCTTATTGGAGAATTTTTTAAGAACATAACAATAGGCCTGAAGCTTCTTGTTCCATCTAGATTTCTTAAGAATTCTAGCATGTTGTGAAATTCAGAATATTGAAGATCAATTTGAATAGCAAGAGGTTTCTTCATTGCCATGTTGAGTTGATTCTTGTGAAATTGATTTCTGAGAGATTGTGATATTTGAGAGTTTGATTTGAGAATTTGAGAAGTTTGTTACTGGTGTAGGGTTTTGATCAAGATTGCAGAGATTAGAGTTTATCGTAGGGTTTATCAGTTCGAGGTTTGGATAATGCTTAATTAATCGAATTCAACTATTTATATTTTTTCGAATTGATCTACAAAAAGACCGAAATACCCTTCGAATCATAGCCCAACGGCTATTTTCATGGGGGTTAGAATGGTAAATCTGCGTATTTCACATATAACGGTCAATCAGTAGTAACTTTAAGCATCAGTAGTATCTTGTGAATAGAACCCACAATCAGTAATGATGAATAATCAGTAGTAAAAACACTAAAATTGAAAACTAAAAATGAAGAATAATGTACAAACACTTTACATATTAAATTTTATGAAATTAATTTATTAAAATCATTCCAATACTGCTAACCAAAAATCCAAATCTTCCCACATCAACTGCTTTTGTAAAAAGATCAGCTAATTGATTATCAGTATGAATTTTAACCACTTTAATTAATTTCTTTTCATTGCAATCTCTTATAAAGTGAAATCTGATTTCAATGTGTTAGTTTTAGAATGTTTTACTGGATTATTCACAATATTAATTGCACTTTGATTATCAATAAAAATAAGAGTTTTGAGAATAGATATCGGGTCAATGATCTAACAATGGTTTCGGGTCAAATGGGTTGAAACGGGTCAACAAGGGTTCGGATCTAGGGTTTAACAAAGGTAGTTCGGTTGGTGTTAGGTTTCGGGTTTATCAATCGAGTTGTCACCTAAACGAGTCAAAACGAGATCAATGGCTAGGGTTTTTCTTACGGTTTTGTAGGGTTTAACATTATGAACAATAAAATATGAAAAATTAGGGTTTAGGGTTTTGTTAAAACGAAGAGCAAACAAACAAACATGAACAAATACGAAACAATTTCACAAAACATGCACATGCTGGCAATGTCATGCACGTACTTGGCCCGAGAATGACGGAGTCAAGCGATCACCGAGACCTCATGGCCTTCGGCGTAGGTCTCGGGTATGCGAACACGATATCGAAAACAAGGACAAAGGGTGAATCGAGTATACCCTGCGAATACCGAATGAGATCAACGAACAGGTTGCGGGACCGAAAGAGCTCGAGGGTTGTCCACCTTATGCTCTAATAATATTTTCCAATCATAAAACGAATGTTGAAAATATTCAGCAAGTTAAACAATAAATAGAATCATAAACTTTTAATATGATCGATACTAGGTAAAATTTGTCATCCAATGTCACACAATGGTTTGGAACTATGGAGATGACATTAAAAACATAAATTGAACTGTATTTATTAAAAAGGTAAGATAAGAAAATTTAGTAAAATTTAATAAAAATTACTTTATTATTAGTCCCATTGTTGCACACAGTGCATGTGTAAAATGTCATAACGGTGAACTAAGCGTAAATGTATAATAGTGATGGAAAAAAAAACTATATGATAATTAAATGGGTATGAATATGGTATATAAGTTACTCGGTTAAAGTCGAGCTTTCTGACACTAACGTACATGACATAATTGGTATCATCGTGATCGTTTATCCAACCAAAGTGTACATGGCATAATTCATATTTTCATAATTATTTCCAAACATTTAACTGGCTATTACATATTCCCAATGAGATTTGAACTCTGATTACGAGGTCTTTTATGCCCTTATAATTTTTATAAGTAAATAGATGTTAATGGTTAAATATTATCATTAATCTAATTTTTATATGGGTTCACGATGCCAAAGAGGGTTTAACATTTCTTTAGTGTTCCCACACCGAGTTCTTTTAAAGAAAAAAATAGTTTGCTTAACCTAAATTCGGTACTTCATCACTTTTTAGATTCGATATTTTTAGCATCTTATTAATGGTTAGAAAAAAAATTACTACTTTACTATAAAACAAAAAATTACTATACATACTACAATTTAGGGGTGAAAACGAGCTGAGCCGTTCTTGAGCTACTCGGGATCGGCTCGTTAAAAGCTCGAAACGAGCCAAGTTTAAACGAATATGAGCCGAGTCTGAGCTTAACTAAGAGCTCGTTTATTAAACGAGCCTGACCTTGATCCACTAATATTGATTAGGCTCGCGAGCCTAAACGAGCAAATATATACTCCCTCCGTCTCTAAATAAAGTTCCCATTTCACCTTCAAGTTTTGTCCCTAAATAAAGTTCTCATTTCTCAAACTTAGGGGACCCACTTAATATAATAATATTATTACCAATACTTTCACCACTAACTATCTCTTAAAACACTTTCTCTCTCCAATCAAACCTTATATTTTATTCAAAAGTAATACCAAATACCCCACCACTAACTATCTCCTAAAATGTTGTGCCCAACACAAATGAGAACTTTATTTAGGGACGGAGGGAGTATTAACTATTACAAAAATATAATTATATATTATATATTTTTATACTTATGTGTGTATGTATACTATACATATATAAGTATATACCATAATATAAAAATGAAGTGCTTACATAACATGTTAAATATTATAATTAAATAAAAAATTTATATATTTTTTGTATATGGGAGCTTAAATGAGCCTAATCGAGACGAGCTCGAACCTGCGAAAACCTAAATGAGCCGAGCCCGAACTTTACATATAAAGCTCGAACCGAGCCAAGCTCGAGCTCGAGATACTTAAAACTTAAACAAGCCGAGCTCAAACCTAGTAGAGCTCGGACTCGGCTAGACTCATTTACACCCTACTACAATTACTACTTTGCCATGTTTTATAATTTTCCTAATCATTATGTTTTGTTAAAAAAACTTAAAATGATGTTTGCATATACCTAATTAATTGATCAAAATGTGTATTAAAATCAATGAATAATATGATGAGAAAAAAAATAAGCTACTCATATTATCTCGTATTTGTTAGTATGTAGACTCAAATAAAATACTTCATCTATTTCAAAATAAGTGATAAACTTTAGGTTTTAAATTTTTTAATGTAAAAAATTGTAATAAATGTTAAATTAGATAAATTTGTATAGTTAGTGAGTCTCACATATTATGGTTAAAATGACTTTAATAATTTTAAAAATAAAAATAAAGATAAATAAGTTATTTCATTTTATTTTAAAGGTTTTATTTATAACAGCCCTTAGGGATGTCTTTAACTTCCATAAAATGTTTGTACATTCATTGATATGGTAGTGTTCCTAAAATTCAGGAGATGATTTTTGTATTATTTTTGTCTTTTTATTGATAGCCCCTTTAAAAATATGATTATCGTTTCCTTTATTTTGAAACAGGCAAAATAAAAAGTGTACTGAAGTAGTAGACATGAATATAATTTGTATGAAAATTTAGACAAAAACACGAGCTTCCAAACATATGATCGGAAGGTGAAGAAGCATCAATGGCAGTCTTCTGCAACTAACACACACACACGTATCGACGTCAGCCATCAATGGCAGCAACACTACGATTCCTCTCCACAACAACATCCTTCCGAACAAGAACATTACCATCTTCCGATTTACTTCTAAACCCCCTCCAAACCCCACTATCATCACAACAACCCGACACATTTTTAATCGAGAAGATTTTGATGCGATTAAAACAAGGTAAGCTCAATTCATCCAACGAATACCTGCTTCAATTAACTCCATCTTCATTTATCGATGTTATTCACCATTGCCGTAATAATCCACAATTAGGTCAAAATTTTATCGACACAGTCGCCATTAAAAACCCTAAATTCAAGCATTCGTCGCTTTCACTGAGTTCATCGATTCACATACTTTCTCGAAACAGAAAATTATCAGATGCACAATCGCTAATGCTTAGAATGATTAGAAAAAGTGGTGTGTCAAGAAGTGTGATTGTGGATTGTTTAATTTCAACATATGATAAGTGTGGTTCTAGCCCTGTTGTTTTCGATTTGTTGATTAGAACTTATGTGCAAGCTAGGAAATTAAGAGAAGGTGTAGAGGCATTTAGGTTAATCAAAAACAGGGGAATTTGTGTCCCGATAAACGGCTGCAATAGTGTTCTTGGAGGGCTTGTGAAAATGGGTTGGGTTGATTTAGCATGGGAAGTTTACAATGAAATAGTTTCAATTGGAATTGAGATGAACGTTTTTACTATGAATATCATGGTGAATTTGATCTGTAAGGAGCAAAAATTCGATAAAGTTGAAGCTTTTTTGGTGGAATTTGAAATGAAGGGCGTTTTTCCGGATATTGTAACGTATAATACTTTGATTAATGGTTATTCGCGTGTAGGTCTTCTTGATGAAGCTTTTGAAGTTATGAAATCTATGAAAATTAAAGGACTAGAACCCGGGTTATATACTTATAATGCTATTTTAAACGGGGTGTGTAAAAGTGGGAATTTTGATAAAAGTAAAGAGATTGTGAATGAAATGATTTGTGTCGGGTTGAATCCCGATGTTACTACTTACAACACTTTATTAGTTGAATGTTGTAGAAAACATAACGTTGTTGAAGCCGAACGTATTTTTGAAGAAATGTTGCAGAAAAACATTGTTCCTGATTTTGTTACTTATAGTTCCCTCATTGGGTTGTTTTCAAGAAACGGGAATCTTGAACGGGCTTTAGCTTACTTTAAGGATATGAAAAGTATCGGGTTGGTACCGGATAATGTTATTTATACAATTTTAATAAACGGGTTTTGTAGAAACGGTGTGATATTAGAGGCAATGAAAATGCGGGATGAAATGGTGAATCATGGGTGCATTTTGGATGTTGTTACACATAATACTCTTTTAAATGGATTATGTAAAAATAAAATGCTTAATGAAGCAGATAAACTTTTTTATGAAATGGTTGAAAGGGGAATATATCCTGATTTTTACACTTTTACTACGCTTATTAATGGGTATTCGAAGGAAGGAAACATGAACAAAGCGTTGACTTTGTTTGACTCGATGCTTCAAAGGAATTTAAAGCCGGATGTTGTAACATATAATACATTGATTGATGGGTTTTGTAGAGTAGGTGAGATGGAAAAAGCTAATGATTTATGGAACGATATGATATGTAAAAATATTTTCCCGAATTATATTACGTATAGTATTTTAATTAACGGGTTTTGTAGCACGGGTCATGTAAAAGAAGCACTAAAAATATGGGATGAAATGGTCAACAAAGGCATTGACCCGACAATTGTGACTTGTAACACTATAATAAAGGGGTATTGTAGGTCCAAATTACCCTTAGAAGCATTTAAGTTTTTTGATAAAATGGGTTTTTATAATATTACTCCTGATAGTATTACATACAACACAATCATACACGGGTATTTGATGGAAGGTGATATGGATAAGGCGTTTGACTTGGTCAACAAAATGGAAAGTCAACGGTTGTTACCGGATGTTGTCACATATAATGTGATCCTTGATGGGTTTTGCAAACAGGGGAAAATGCGTGAAGCTGATTTGATTTATGGGAAAATGATTGAAAAGGGTTTAAATCCTGATAAATCCACATTTATATCTTTGATAAATGGGCATGTTTCAAACGATAATATGAAGGAAGCATTTCGGTATCATGATCAAATGTTGCAGAAGGGATTTGTGCCTGATGATAAATTTTGATTTAAATAATTATATTTGTTGTTCGGTTTCTGATAAAGAGGTACTTTTTTTACTTTTTATTTTAAATCCGAAATTCAATATAACTTCAATTTTTTTTGCCGAAGCTGTAAGTAGCTTTTAGATAGGTACAATAATCTGTTCAAAATGCCTTTTTTTTTTATTTTAGAATTACAGTACTTATTTGACATACGTTATTTACTTACGTGAAGACTAAAACCTTTTTAGATCGATTTGATTCCTGTAATTAGTTTTTACTAAGAAAAAAGGGTAAGAGTGCGTAATTTAAATCACCTAAGATGACTAACTAATCTATAGATATCATGTTACCAATATAACACTATACATGTTTTAGTCTTTTTAAAAAATATAAATGTTTAAGTAACCCTAATATAAATTAAAATAATAACCACTATGAAAATAGTGAAGTAATAATAATAACGTATTTTTAACAACATATTTTTCCTCTGCAGTAAAAGGTACAAGGAGATAGCCATTAATGATGCAAGAAATAAAAAAGTTGCATCCCTCTATTTGGTTGCCAGATGCAATTTGCACGTTTGATTGAAGTTGTGAAAAGCGCTATTATAGTATTTGAGTTATATATACATAATACATGTTTCTAAATTTGTTTTTAATGCTATTTACCTCACAAACGTGTGATGTACATAAAAAAGTTTAGCCCACTTTTGAACAGTTATACAGTATTCTGATTTTGATATCAAACATAATACATTTCAATTTTCAAGTGCAAAAATGTAATTTGGGCCTTCAGTTTTTAGTGAAAGACTTGAGTTTTAAGGCCTAAACATAAGCCTCACTCCAATTGTGGGATAGAATCAGAGACAATGGAGTTGCAATTAACGTAAGTCTCTTTATTGTTACAATCTACAAGACTAGTCAACAGAAGTTTGAAAATTAAACGACAAGTTTTATGTCTTATTTAAAAAGCTTATTCTAACACCACTTTAACATGAAATCGGCATTGTTTCATGACTTCTAACTTACTGTTTTTGAGTCCAATTTGTTGTATTCGCCAACTGTTTAGTACGTAATCACTATCAAACTACACGTTCGAACAATACTTTGTCAATGTGGCGGTTTATCGTCTCGTGATCAATGTACGCCCTATAGTAGAACGTTTTGGCTACTGTTAAAAACGTTTGCTTCAAATCAGGATCAAGATCATCGGGTGAGTGGCAGAACACGAGTTGCACTAGTTGTTGCATTTTGGAATCGATCCCCGAGCCTAGCGTATGATTCTCCTAAACAACATGTGTATTAATTAAGCACTCCCTTTAATAAAAGGAATATTTATTAATTAAGATTATCCGAATCACAAAGAATTTTTTGTGTACCTTATTCACGAGTTGATGACAAATGTCATTAGTGACGAAGGATATTTGTTCGTATCGAGGATGAGATAATAGCTCTTCGGATAACCATCGGCCACTACTCATATATATCGTTTGAACTATGAGTTCTGCAACTCCGTGCATTACACTCGCTCCTTTTTGCCATTTCATCAACCATGCCGTCCACTGATTTTATAAAAAAAATAAAAATAAATAAACAGTGGAACAATGAGATTTCGATGTTCGTGTTAAACATACCACCCTATGAAGATTTGGAAGGATGTCTACACCATGAGCAACCAATGCTTTTGATGAGATCTCATTAATGGTTTCTCGCAGTGCATTCATCACCATGTGCCATGGTTTTCCATCTTCAAGATTAGTGTGTGTGAATTCATATACAAATGCTTGCATGTCAATATGCGAGAATTCGGGTTTGGCAAAGAAGGAGGTTATAATGTCGAGTAATATGGTCGTTTTGGCCCAAGCAATTCGTTCATTGCATCTTTCTAGCTCGTATATGCTAGCCACTGCCTCGTAATATGACCATAAAGGTCTCGTATTTTGGTTGTCTTCAATATTTAGATGTTCATACCATCTGTTTAAAATACGAAAAATTATAAAGGTAATTTATAAAAATAAAGGTAACATAGCATTTGCCTTGTATTTAGGGGCTGTTTGGGAAAACTTATTAAGGGGGCCTATTAGCTTGATAAGCCCAAAAAAGCTAGAAATTTCGAGCTTATTAAGCTGATAAGCTAATAAGCTCCCCTAATAAGCTTTCTCAAACATGTCCTTAGTTTTGGCTCATTCTTAAAGAGGGGTCCTGAAGTATACTTTTTTCCAAATAAATACAATTATTACGTTAAATTAAAATTGTCGCCTTGATGTCGGGTTTTTTCTTTTCGTCCATTTAGTCCGTCAGTTTTCAATATTTCATTAGTGTTAACTTAATTAAAATGAAGTTTTACATGCTATTTTTTATTTTTGAAAATTGGTCCAGAATTTGGTGGGACCTGGTTACCCAAGCCCAGAACCGGCCCTCTGGCTATTACATAAGTTTAAGTGAAAAGAGAGAGTGCAAGATGCCAATAATAGTAAATAACATACTTTTGGAGATCGTTCCATTCCATCTGATGAATTGCTTGACAATGGTTGTATTCTAATATAGCTAAATCAAGATATTTGTTATTGCTAACATTTTTCATCCTGCGTGTCCAATAAAATTAATAAACTTCATCTCTAGATATCAAATAAAACCATATAGTATGCAAATATGATTTTTAACTATTTGTATATAACCATACCGATAGAGTGCTTTCGCGATCCAAACATCGTTTTCGCCTCCATAATGTTCCAAGTAATATCTCGCCTCAAGTCGAGGTAAGCTAGCATACCACGGTACATCAAGTGCGTACCCAACCTGCGCACCAAGTTTAGAAGTCGTTAGATGGGACTTGATACCTAATTAAACCCCATTGAAACTAGTTGGTGTAGATCAACTGGCCACCAAAGGTAACCATGTGGACTTTCCTTCACAAGGTCTTGAATTCGAGTCTTGTTGAAGACTTTTCGTTAGACGGAAAAAGTAGGTGAGGTTTATTCCCCTAAGACGCGGTTTTGAGGAAGACATACTGCCCGCTTGTATGTCATTGCTGGACTCAAACCACTAACTAAAAACTATGTATGAAGCTTTTAGGACATTGAAAGCAGGTCAAATTCAAATGTCTATAGACTTCGATGTATACTTAATATTCTATTTAAATATGTACTTCACGTATATATTTACAAGTTCGAGTGTCAGCTGACGTGACACTAATCTAACAATAATCGAAGTGTAGTGACATTGGTTGGGAACGGTCATTCAGAGTCTACTTACATGTTTCTTTCTTAAATGGTTGGTCGTTTACATACCTCTCCGGGCAAATCTTTCGTGATGATCCATCTGTCTGAAAGCTCATTGGTTTCTCGTTTTTCGGTCAAGAATTTATGTGAAAAGTTCTTGGCATCATCGAGGATCTTTTCACCCGGAAAAAGAACTTGCGAAGCTCGATATAGATTAAACATCACGGTCAAACCTTCTGTTGACTGTCCCTCATAACACATAAACTCTCCATCTTTCTCAAAGCGCCGAAACACATCTATCACAAGATAAATATAAATCACGATTAGTTATAATTTATAAATCAACACCAACGTCGTCTATTTAAAGTATTAGTTAAGTTAATGTTTTACGAGACTAACCAGGAGTAACTTGATAACCATTAGTTCTTAAAACTCGAAAAGCCATAGCAGTGTCATCAAGATCTGGTAAATTGCAATTCCTACCAAACCCGATTCCTTCTTCACCCCAATACCTTCAAACATTCGTCATTTGGATATAATTAGTAATTACCTATTAATGGTGTGCAAAAATAGGTCAGAATTTGGTTCTTTGAACTGAAAAACAGATCTTTCGCGATGCATATTAAGCTTCAATAACATTTATAAAAGGGTTTTACTAATGTGTGCCCATTGGGCATACGATAACAAATGTTTAATAAACCAAAAGTTTTTATATTAAAGTAAAATAATATTTATGAGTTATTAATATTTTTGTGTTATACTGATTGTACCATTACCATAACTGAAAATGAAGGTTTTTATGAATTAAATACAGAGACATAAAAAACATTTAATATTACTATGATTTGCGGGCGCATATTACCCACCCATTTTTCAATGAATTGTTTGAATTTAAGTTATTCTTTACAGACCTGTAGATATGATCAACACAATCCTTAATCTCAGAACGGAAATAGTGTGCAATTCCAAGGCGTTGTAGGCGATCAACCATCCAACTTCGTTCAAACATGTCGACAGGGTATGCATTTGGGACTGCATTAAGACTACTTTTTTCAGTTAACTTGTCATATAATATACACCAAAATTAGAAGAAGCAGTTTCAAGCTGTTTACTCTGAAATAGGCCAATTTTTGTGATATGGCAACGTTAACTAGTCAAAATTGTAAAATTAGAACCTTTGCGAAAAGAATAATGAACGATAAAAGTTGTCCAAACCATAGTCTAGTTTCTTCAATTTATACTCCCTTCGTCCAATGAAAAAATAATTTATTTCCTAACATTTTGGTTGACAAAAAAGTTCTCATTTACTTAAATTTGAAGGATCTACGTAATAAAATAATGGGTAAATATCAGAAATTGTCCCTGTGGTTTTGGGTTTTCTGGCTTTTTGTCCCTAAATTTTTTTTTTTCAAAATTTTTATCCCCGTACTCTTTATAATTCTGGTTTATCGTCATTCCGTCCAAATTCAGCTGTTAACTAACGGAATATGCCAAACATGTGAGGGTATTTTCGTCCTTCACCATTTTCTTTTTTATTTCCATTTTTTTCTATCTACTTCCTTCATCTTCTCCAATCATCTTCAAACCCACCTTCAAGGAAATCAGATCTTCATCTCCTTTATGCATTTTCTAATTCAAAGAAACCCAAACCCAAATCAAACCATATCTTCATCTTCTCCATCTTTAAACCCAATTCCAGATATGGTTTTTTGTTTCAGAAGCTTTTCTTCATCTCAGATAAAAATCAGAACTTATGCACTGAATCTGGCCATCTTCATGGTAAAATCGTGAACAGGATCAGAGTAATTATGATAAATCTCTTCACATGTTCTTCTCAAACTTACAAACTGTTGAAGATCATCAACATCAAATTAAGAGATCTGATTTTGTCCCTAATCTTGCTTCATCGGCATATCTAGGTTGTGGATCTGGGTCCACCACACACAAAAATAAAACTTCGAATTCTACTTAGGTTGATGCTCAGATCTATAAACCCAGATCTATAATCGAAAGGAGTAGCATATACGATGTGGTGTATGTGTGTGCCCGATGGTGATTTGATGCTGAAGACGGACAGTGATGCTGAAGACGGATGCCGGTGAACACCATCGTCATCAACCACCATCGACATTTGGTTAACGGAAACCCCAAATCTGAGGCGGTGATGATTCAAGATCTATTTAATCGCACAGATCTGAGGCGGCATTGAGCGCAGCTACTACCATCTGAGGCGGTGATGATTACCCGGCGAAGAGTGGCTTCGTGTCTGTGTTTTTGCGGGATTTATGTTTTCAGATTTGGGTTTATGTGTGTGTGTTTACTAGTGATGAAGAAGGCAATGAAGAACACAAGTCAATTGGGTGTTTTTTCCATGGTTGTTGCCTGAATCCAAATGGATGAGCACAAATCACGATTTTTAAGGACAAAAGTGTTTCGTGAATCCAAATGCCTGAATCCATGGTTGATTTTGGTTCAGTGTTAATCACATATGATGAAAAAAGGAAGAGGGTAAAAGAATAAAGTTAAAATTAGGGGTAATTTGGGAAAAAGGACAAAAGTATCGTTAGTTAACAGCTAAATTTGGACGGAAGGACAATAAACCAGAATTTTAAAGAGTACATTGATAAAAAAATTGAAAAAAAAAGTTTAGGGATAAAAAGCCAGAAAACCCAAGACCACAGGGACAATTTCTGACATTTACCCTAAAATAATATTATTAACAAGAACCCCTCCACTAATTACCTCTTAAAAAACATTTTCTCTCTCTAAACTAATCTTATATATTAATCAAAATTCTTACTAATGACCTCACCACTAACTATCTCCTAAAAACATGTGGAAAAAAAATTAAGTATTTTTTTTTATGGAATGGAGGGCGTATGTTGTCTCTTGTAAAATTTGAACCAAGTGATGGGGAATAAAAATAAGTATTTTTGAACCTAAGACCACTAAGTGATCCCATGTGAGGTTTGAATACAAGACCTCAGAGAAAGCCAATAGTTTATACATTGCTGTTAAAAAACATCACTAATAATTAATCTTCATAATCGCACATTATTAGCTATGTTATTATAGAACACATCGGTTTGACCGACGAATTATCCAACTTGGACGTCTTATGCCATTTATAACCAAAATGTATATGATACGGAGTATTAGATTATTTTTTTTAAATAATAGGAAAACGCAACACATTTTGGTTTATATTATGGTTATTATATCACCTCAGAAAAATGATACCCGGGATTTGAAAACCCGAATACTCCCCCAAAATGTGTCATGTGTAAACTGGTTGTTCCCTTGTGTCTAATTAACCACTTTCCGGCATTATGGGAAGTATCTGGGTTTTCAAATTCCGGATACCATATTTTTGAAAAAGATGATATAACCAACATATAAACTAAAATTTGTTTGAAATATATATTACTTTGGAAAAAACTTGATGATATTACCTCCTCCATTAAATTTGTCCACGAGACTGGTCAAATATGCAAGACAATTTTGATCTTTAGTTTGCATGAAAGCAAAAGCCGTTGGTGCTGCAGAGAAGACGATGGATCCATTTTCTGCTTGAAGTTTTAGAACCTTTTCCCATTCCAAATCTTTCATCCCTTCCAAGCTATAAAGCAAAATTGTTGGATTCTTGTGAAGTATCTCCTTTGGTATCCTTCCAAGAAAAGTTATTATAGGTTATTTAAGGAATTTTTGAGCTTATTAGCTTAATAAACTTAAGGGTAAATTACAGGTTTTGTCCCTGACCTATGGCCGAAGAAGACGAAGAATGAGAGGGAATTGTTGTCGACATGGTGGTGGATTTGGGGGAAATGGTGGTTTCTTGAAGAACATGACGAATGAGGAAAAAAGACAAAAATACCCTTATGTTTTTTGCATTTTTAGTCACTTAACGGCCAAAAATAGACGGAAGGACAAATTTTCAGAATTTGAAAAACTTAAGGGACAAAAAAACCGACAAAAAAACATTAGGGACAAAAACCCCGAATCGGCCATAGGTCAGGAACAAAAAGTGTAATTTACCCTAAACTTAAATAAGCTTGAATTTTAAAGCTTATTAATCTCAAAAGTCTCCTAAATAAATTTTCCCAAATATGCCCTTTGATTTCGGGTTTAAAAAATAAACAATCAAAAGGGGACTCACTTTGTGAGCTTCAAGTCTCGTCTTGCGTAGATCTCTTTCAAGACGGGAGAATCATCTGGCATTTTGATTTCTAGATTTCGTGCGAGTTCAACGAGCGAAGGGAATACTAACTCAAAACCCGGTGTCAAGTGTTCTTCTTTCTGGTCTCCGACTTTGTTCAAGTTTTCATACACAAATTTCATTCCTGTACAACATTAAACTTAATTTATAAAGATGGTGAAACTTTGAAAGATATGGTGGAGACATGGAGATGGGGCTAATACTTGCATAGTTTTTTTTTAGTTTTTTTAGGCGTGTGCCATTTAATCATAGGGTGACCACACACTCCACGGGTTGCCCAGAGTCGGCAAAATGAAATTTGTGGCCATAAGGGAACACTTGAGTAGTTAATTGAAGTATTTAATGTGTTAGTAAGTTTGTAAAATTTTAACATTTTTCATAAAGTTTTTGGCTCGCTAAGGGGAATAATGTAGAAACGCATAGCGGGTTGAGTTGCGAAAAAGTTATTTAAAGTCTTCATCTTTAGTTTTTTGTTTTTATCTCTAGAAAAATATCAAATTTTTGAAAAATGTGATGATTTTTACACCACATATTTTGACCTATACACCATAATACTTGTTTTATGTATTTATATAGTCTCCAATAATTCTTGTAGAGTGTGGTGTAATGATCAAAATATTAGAATTAATTCCCTTTAGGAAAACATGCACGACGATTTTCATTTTTCAGTCTAGAAAATAAGAAAAGTTTTTAACTATATAAACAAAATAATAAAAAAATAGTTTTCAGAAATTTTGTTATATAATTAAAAAGCCGGGTTTCTTTTATTTTCTCTGACTTTTTCCTCTTAAAAGTCTCATTTGAAAACGTTTTCTATTTTTGGAATTTCCATTGAAATTTTTCTACAAAAGTATTACTCCCTCTGTCTTAATTTGATTGTCCATTTTTCTATTTTGGTATGTCCCAAAGTAATTGTCCACTTTTAAGTTTCAACCAACTATCAAAAAGATATTAAGCAGGAAAGATAAATTTTGATTAGTGACAAAATGTAATTAATGTATTTTTCTTAAATCATGTGCTTTTGTCTAGTGTCCAATAATTTATGGACGTATATTTGTCTAGAACTAAACACCCTCTTAATGTTTTTACCTTTTTCACACTTATCAGGGTGAACTTTCCAAGTAGTGAGTGCGATCACACAAGCCAATGTATTGACAAGTCTATCACAAGCCAAAAATATCAACGGTTCGCCCCACGAGCCATCAGGGAGCTGACTGTTAGCAACCCATTCTAGACTTGACGGGAACTGAGGACAACCATTCAGTCCATCCACGTTTTCTATAAGTGCCACCCAAGCCGTGTCATAAGCCGAGAGAGTTACGGCTCCATCATCTATCATACCAAAAATCGAGTGAATCCCTTTGACATGCTTCTTAATTGCATGTTGCTCATTGGCAAACGACAAATCGGTCTGTCGTTCTATCTGCATTGACTTGCACGATAACGACCAAGGGGCACGTAAACCTGTAAAATTGGTGAGCTCATTTAACTTTAAAACAAAGTAGCCTATATGTTTTTCTAAAACCTATTATGCAGGTCTTATGCTATTCTCGAGTTTTTAAATGAAAGAACAAAGAGGAAGGTAATAAAGATAAGATATTTCGAGGAAAATAATTTTTCTTTTTTATGTTTCCGAATCGGACACAAAAGAAAATAAAACAATGGTTTTTGTGTTCCCGAGGCGGAGATAATTTTTTTTAACAAATTTATAATTTTACCCTTAAAATGTAAATTAATTAGGAAATATCAATGGTAATTTGGTAAGTACAATTTTTTTAATTAAATCTAATTTCTCTTCTTTGCATATCTTCCTCATTTTGAGAGAAAAGTTAGTATATACTATTAGCCACAATTTCTTTAATCTTATTTTCTGTTCTTTAATAAAAACTTTAAAACACAATAAAATAAAATATACTTTTCAAATCTTTCCCTTCTTCTTTCTAAATAAAAATTTGGGAACACCAAGTAATTAAGTATCAATTATTCTATGTCGATGCAGCTAGGGGTGCCCAAAGGGTTGACCCGACCCGACCCTAACCCGAACCCGAACCCGATTACGCTTATCGGGTCGGGTCTATTCGGGTTCCATGTTATTATCAGGTTTTCTAAACCCGACCCGACCAACCCGATTCGTTATCGGGTCGGGTTTCGGGTTAGAATTCCTTACCTTTATCGGGTTCGGGTTGACCCGATTAGACCCGATTAAAGTTTAAGTATTTTATTTCCTATAAAAATTAACATATTTTTACTATTAAATCAATTAATTATCAAATTATATGATAAAGTATTCAATAAAAATCAATTAACAATTAAAAGTGTTAAATAAATATTCATAAAATTCAATATATTAAATAATTTCTATAGTTTTTACCAAAAATTCCTAACTCAAGTGTAACCCGACCAACCCGATCGGGTCAACCCGACAAACCCGACACCCGACCAACCCGAACCCGACAACCCGAATCCTTATCGGGTCGGGTTTCGGGTTAGAATTTTTTTAACCTCAAACCCGACGGACCCGACCCGATAAGAGCCGGGTCGGGTCGGGTTGACCCGTTGGGCACCCCTAGATGCAGCCCGAAGAGAAGGATTTGAATCTATGATATATGCGACATAATGAGGTGACAACCAAAGGGCTTATAACCAAGCGACATAAAATACTTAATGATCACACATATAAGCGTAACAGGGCAAAGCCACTTCAATACATATGTTGGGACAATACTTAACTAAACTTAAAGTTAAAAGTTACTTTTGGGTATAACTAAGTAAAAAGTTAATTAATTGTTTCAATCTAAGAGTACAAGGACTAGATTTTTATATTGAAAGTACAGGGACTCAATTGTCATTTGAGGATAATTGAGATATTATCTAGTTAATATTAATCATAAGATAATTAATATTATCTTTAGTTATTAAATTAAAAAATAATTACCAATTTAGACAAAAAAAAATGAGATACCCTGATTTAAGAATGATAGACTTCAATCTTCCCAAAATACCCCGTGCGACTTGGGAGACTTGGGCAGTATTAACTGGGAGCAGCACTAACGAGCAGCACTAAGTGGAGAGCAGTACTAGCGAGCAGTAGTAACATGTTTGAGCAATATAAACGAGCAGTAGTAACAAGGTTGAGCAGTAGTAACTATTTGAGCAGCACTAACTCGGACACGTGGCGGAGCTCTAGTGGAGTAGCACGGTTGCACGCTCGCGAGGATAGTTGCACGGGGTATTTTGGGAAGAATTGAAACCCAAGTCTGTTTTTAAGGAGATTTCATTTCATTTGGTCCAAATTAGGAAATCACCCTTAAATTAATATTTGATTAATTTAGTCAACAAGATATTCACAAAGTCGAATTTGACTAGGATTGGATTTCTTAGTCATTAAGATATCCAAATCCTATATATATATATCTACTTCTTAGAAGGCCGAGAGTCAAATTTCTTCTAAGTGACATTAATGGTTGATAACGAAAGCCTCCTGGTTGACCATTTGAGTTGAGCAAAATCTTCAAGGGTACGATTTTCTAAAAATCATATGATGTTAATCTCCTTTTCTTATCTAGTGTGTTCCCTTGAAGTGATGTTTGCTTTGAGGTTTGCGGTTTTCGGTTTTTGATTAAGAAAATGTGTTGCATTTCCATTTCTGCTAATATCATCCGGAGATCCAACACTGGTATCAGAGCAGCAATATCAAGAACCACTATATAGATTTAATGACCATGCTCAATTTTCTTGTCTTAATTTTGTATATGTCGAAATTCATATAATGCAAAAGAAAACGGATAAAATTTTGAACTGAAACTGAGAATCAATAAAATTAAAAGTTGTTTGATTTTTCGGTGAAGATTGAACTCGACTAGGTTTTCTTTGAAACCTAAGGGAACTCAGTTTTAATAAGGGGTTTTCAAAATTCATGTAGTTTCTCGAACCACAACTTAATTGATTTTAAGCTTAAATTAATTTGTATCGAGTTAATTTTGCAAGTTTATTTGTTTTTATATTTAGTTTTTTTGTATTGATTAATAAAATTGATTTAAGAGTTAGTGGAATGCTCATACTTTTCGATTGTGATGAATTATTAGAACTCATGAAGGTTTGATCCTGTAAGTCAAAAACTCTAATTTAAAGTGTTAAATTAATAGAAACTTGAAACCTATTATTTTTGGATCTATCAAAATCGATTCTGGATTATTAGAATCATAATGATTTTTGATATGTAATATGGATTATGATGTTTCATATGGATTTGATTTTGAAATTAAACAAACCTGATAAACTGATTTAAAGTAGGGGTGTGTTCGGTTCCGGAACCGGTTGGCCAAAAAGAGGAAATCAAAGACTGAGAACCTTAACCGTATAAATGGTGCCTGTTCCGGTTTGATGCCGGGTCGGGTCGGTCTTCAGGCGGTTCCGAAAGCGGTACACCCGTCTGATTAGTTAAGTAACTTTAAAATCTAAACATTAAGTTTCAACTGTATGTACGTATATCAAACGAAATGTTTCAACTTTCAAGAATATATATAGAGAAACGTTGAAGGGGTTCCATTATTTTTATCAAGTCCCGAGGAATAAATATCAGCAATTGATCAATAAGATCTAATGATCAAGATTAATCACATATTTTATACATAAAGGGGTATTTTGGTCATTTGACACTTACAAATTTTTTTATTTTTTTTGATTTTTTTAATTGAGGGGTATTTTGGTCATTTAAAAAAATTATATTTTTTATTTTAGAATTTTTATTTTTTTTAAATTTTTTAATTTTTTTTAATTTTTTAAGGGTTTTGATAATGAGGGCTGTCATAATACATGCTTTATAAACTTGTACATTGATCTATAACAAACTCTTTAATTTTAGGAATGACTCTTTTGTACAAATTTTTATGCGCTAATTGACAGCCTTTAGGGCTGTCATTATCAAAACTCTTTTTTTAATATTATTTTTTTAAAAATTATTATTTTTTCACTAATTACATATAATGTGATTGCATACTGAATCACATGTAATTGAACTAAAACATCAAATGTGATTAAATATACAATCACATGTGATTTTACAGTCATACACGTAATTATCAAATAAATATTATTTTTTAATAAAAAATTAATAAAAAAATTTATAATAAAAAATAAAAAATATCGAAATTTCTTTTAAGTGCCAAATGACCAAAATACCCCTTCATAATAAAAATAATACAAAAAATAAAAAAAAATAAAAAATTCTAAAATAAAAATAAAAAATAAAAGAAAATTAAAAAATATTTTATTTAAAAAAAATGACCAAAATACCCCTCAATATATAAAATATGTGATTAATCTTGATCATTAGATCTTATTGATCAATGGTTGAGATTTGTTCCTCGAGATTTCATAAAAATAATGAACTTACTTGAACGCAACTCATATATTAAAGACTCTTGATTAATTCCTAAAACACCTTTAAACTATTATTAAACAAAAGATATAATCGTATTAACCCGCCAATTATGTATTAATCTTACATGAGATTCTTGCGTATTAACCAATTATGGTCCATTCTTGAGATGATTACGAGGAAGTTTAATTGAAAGATGTTATGTCGCACGTAGAAGAGCCGAAATAATATAGAGGAACAGAAATTGTCGGCTTAATTGGAAACATGGTTCGTTCATTACGTGACCATAAAAGAACCTCTTTAAAGTACCGGCCTTAAACTCGGTTAAACCGGAACAGATCCGACCCGGGACCGATAAACCCGATTTTGTTTTTCTGATCATGTATAAGAACCGGAAACCGGACCCCTTAAGCCGGTTCTGGGTCAATTCAGTGCCGGGTCCGGTTCGGTCCCGGTTGAGTGCGAGTTTTCGGGTTTTGATACACACCCCTAATTTAAAGTGTTCAACCGAAATAAAATGAAACAAACTATTTAGAATAGTCGCAATAATTGAAACCCATTGTTTGATTTAAGGTTGAGTGATTCCAACACTCCATTGAAATGAAGTTTGGTGAGATGTATCTTGTTTATATGACCAAAGCGACAATGCCGAATACATGATTTATCCAATACATATTTAGAATAGTCGACTCTTAATATTAGTTATTGTTATATTTACACGCAATAATTTTATACTCCCTCCGTCCCATAAAAAAGTTCCCATTTCTAACAAAACTTTTGTCCCACAAAAAAGTTCTCATTTCTCACATTTGATGGGCTCCACATAATAATATTATTATTCTTATAGACCCCACTACTAATATCTACTAACTATCATTCTCTCTCCAATTAAACCTTATATTTTAATCAAAATTAATACCAATGACCCCACCACTAACTACCACCTAAAAACTTGTGCCAAGATGAAATGTGAACTTTTTTGTGGGACGGAGGGAGTATATACTACTAGCCTCATAGCTCGCATCCGCGGGCATTATCGAAAAATATAAAAGAGAATAAAAAAAAAGAACTTAAGATATTATATAGTAATCTATTATTGAAATGATTATAAACGTGTTTTAATACAGATTAAAATGGTACAGAAAATTTAGAGACGAAATATAACTTCTTTGTAAACGATATGAATGAGAGGTTTGAATTTGAATTTTTACTACTACAAATTAAGAATCCGATATGATAAAAAAGGAAAACCGAATTTCCTTTTAAATTCTGTAAATTAGCCTATTTATGATTTCTATTTTCGATTCATTAAATTCTATTCAAATTTAAATTCATATAAATTTCTGTATTTTAAAAGTTTCTTAAAATATAGTAAAGATACTAATAAGAATTCAAGTCATATATTTTAGTATTTCTATTCAAATTTAAATCCGTTTGACCAAATCAAATTTAAATTAAAATTTATATTATAGGAATTAAAATTTATATTTTAAATTCAAATTTTTCTGAATCCCAAACTATTCGATTAGGGGTCAGTATACAAATATTTAATACTATTTGACCAAATCGTTTGACTAAATTTAAATTTTGAAATCGCCAAATGACTAAAAAGCTCTTTGAGTCAGCATTATACATCATCAAAATCAAGCGATGGGAAATGAACACGTCATTATAAGTTGTCATGTTGAGCTCCATATATAGGTGGTAATTACAAGGAATCATTTTAAAAATTCATTATAAAATGCAACTATTTTATTATCAAATGAAAAATCCTTGTACGATGTGTAAAATGAAATATTTTTTGTCATGTCAACCGAACTACAAGCATCTAATAAATTAAAGCAATAGTTTTATCATTACTAGTCGTGAGCTCAAAATCTTGAATCCTTGTAATAACAATAGTTTGCATGTTTCCCATGATTAGATTGAGCTCTCAATGTTTAGCTATTACTTGCTCTTAGATCTTGCATACGAGAGCAAATGTGGTACAACTTTCTAAACCTAACTAAATCATACACTATTGGATCTCATACAGTCAACTTCTTGGGCTTCAAGAAGATGTGAATAAAAAAAGAGATAAAGACTTGCTCGAAAGAGAAGCAAAAAGACAAAAGATGAAATGGAGACTTGACATGTCTGGTATAGAGGCTCAATAAATTACTCCATCCTTCCCAAAATTATTATCCAGAGTTTAAGAAAATTGTATTTATTACACCGTGTTACCAATATAATTATATCTTTACCACCTAGCTGTTTTTTGATTGGTTGGATATTTAAGTGGGGAATAATTTTGGGACATATAAAAAAGGAAAGATGGACAATAAAATTGGGACGAAGAGAGTATGTTAGAAGAAACATAAAGGAAAGTTGAGGAGAAGATGAGAAAGTCTAATGGTAGAGGGTAAGAGAAGTAGGATTTAGGTGAGATCCTATTACAATGCTTAAGACATTTATTGACAAACTCTCAAGTTCTCAAGAAGAGGTTATTCGTAATCCCCCTAGAGACCTCACATTTCTTCAAATCGATTGGTTTAGATGGGTTTTGTTGGGTTCTACCTAATAATGGGTTCTGCAAATAATGTAATTATTGTTTTTTGCATTATTAATATATCCTAAGTAACATAAGAAGATTAAATGGGATTAATAGTAAGCCTAATTTAATTAAAAGGGCCATAGAGGCTTAAGAGGGAAAAGGCTAGAGAGCATCAAGGTTTTTAATATAATTAGATATTACTAAACCTACTTAAGACTTCCTCTCCTTCTTCCCTCCCTCTCAATCCCCACTCCCTTTGGTTCCACCTACGGTTTTTGGTTTAATCTTCTTGCTCAAATTTGTATAAGGAGATTGGTTGAGGACTAGCATCCGGTGGTGATCAAAGAAGTGTAGTGTGAACAACTCTAAAGACATTCCATATTGGATACTTGGTTTCAAAGACGCACAAGAAGATATGATCTTTTGTTTATATATCACGCTTCAAAGGTATAACATTATTTGTATTTATCGTTTAATCATTTGGGCAATACGTTGATCCAGTTTTGGTTATTCTCTCCGATGTGTTTTATGTATGTTATTTATATTAATCACCATTAATGGATCATAGGCAAAGATACAAGTATTATATAAGGGAAAGTCGCTATGCATACCTTCTAAAATATCTCAGCGAATGCTAAACGACAAAAAAACAAACATAATTATGTTAATAGTGCTCGTCTCATGAAACATCCTTAACTGAACAACTAACCCCAAAACCAGCTGCTAAGTATTTATTTATAGGCAATTAGTTGATAAGATCCAATTAGAGATACCGTCTTAAATTATCTATCGTAATAACCAAATAATCGTTGAACTTGTACCTATTAATTAACTCTTTAATTAAAGACAAATCAATCCCAAAGTACTTCTAATCTTGTTATGAAGGTAACTCAAAATGATTTATTGTTAGAGACTTAGGTGCCGTTTGGTTTTTACCAAAAAACATTTTTGGGGTCTTATGTTTGCAAGCGAGAAGATGTTTTAAAAAAAAGATTGGACCTTATGTGGTCTATTTGGAAAAGATTTGGACCTTATGCTTCCAAATGTGGAAGACATATTATAAACCTAAAAAAAGAGTTCTCTCCCGCAAAATCAAAACATCCGCAAGAATCCAACATTCCGTAAAATTAAAGTAGCCCCTAATTCCTAACGATTCCTTCGAATTAATTTATTTATATACGAGTTGCAATCTTCGAACTGATTTTGGATAAATTTGATCTGACATTACGTGGGCATGTTATTTGCAATCTGCTAATTGATTCTACTTTCACACTTGTGAAAATTTTATATTTTGATCTGTATATGCACACTGTAACTCAAGAAATATTAAAGAGTGTTTTAAAATTTTAGTTTACTGTTGAAAAGTCTTTTGATTTCCAAAAAAGAATGTTTATTTAAATTTCAGTTTATTAGCAATCTCTAGACATTAAAAATAAGCAGTCATTTTTTTGTATACTACAGACGCTTGGTCCAAATCTTTTCTGCAGATGTGGTCTGCAGACTGCAGACTTTCTGCCATTTAAAAAACAAACGGCTCCTTAGATCAAATCAAATATTACATGATCTATATATATGATTAGAGTGTAGATATACTTTCGTATGTATGTGTGTATCTATGTATGGATATGTGTCATGTATGTATATGCATGTATTTTGGAACATTATATAAAATGAACTTCTTAACTTTTAAATCACAATGAATATCTTCTTTTTCTTCATTTATTAAGTAAATACAAAATTTGGTTTTATATACTTATCTTAAGTTGTTGTATATACAAAGTAATTATCAAATATATTCTCCTATTCACAAAGTAATTACCTTGGATGTTTGGCTTATAGAAAGCCTTGCCCCGTAAATTTGCAAGCTTTATACTACCTACAAAAGTATAAGTAAAAACGTATAAAACTTTTTGAAAAGATTTTAAAACTCATATATATAAACACATTGAAACTGTAAGTTTAGACATGCATTCGATTATCATAAATACCATCTAAATTGGTCAATT
Source organism: Calendula officinalis (assembly GCA_963853835.1). Lineage (NCBI taxonomy): Eukaryota > Viridiplantae > Streptophyta > Magnoliopsida > Asterales > Asteraceae > Calendula > Calendula officinalis. Next base: position 91,713,835 of record OY970822.1, on the reverse strand, counting down.
TAAATAAATGCAAAGACTATAAATCTAGATTATAGCATTATTATATATGAATAAATGGAGAAATCTTTTGTTTAAAAGTATAGCTAAAAGATAACTAAAAGTATAATTAAAAAAGATATTAACTGGTATGCATGCATGCATATATACACAAGAATACGACAATAAAGAAAAGATGCAGGAGATACCTATCAATGAACGAAAGAGTTGATTAGGAGGATGCGTCGGCGGAAAGTAGGCAGCATTAGCGGTGGAAATGAGTGGTGATGAGATGATAGGATTCATGTCAGGTCCAAATTTGTGTTTTTTGGTAGCCAAGTTCTTGCAAGGATTAAGCCAAACGCATCCAACTTTTATAGTGATCTAATGTAATGCCTAGTTTTATATAAACCATTTTTTTTATAGTAGCACAGTAGCACACAACTAACGTTTTTTTGGAATCTCATCTACCATATAATTTGATTTAAGAAAAGATCTAAAAATTATTAAAAGATCTATGTTTAAAATTATGATCAAACTATATATATATATATATATATTTTAATATTTTTTTATCTTAACATTTATTATATTTATATACATGGGTCATTTATAAACACGTAAAATATTTATTTATAGTGAATATAAGTTTATGAAATAGAAATTATATAGGCGACTTTTATTAATTATTGAAAAAGTTAGATGTTCGATCAGCACGAAAACGTTGAACTTCAGAAGGAGATGTCAAAGTGGGGGTACTACCCACTATCAAGCAGTACAAAAAAGGTACTTTTTTGGTTAAAAACGAATCAGGTTATGTATTAGACCTCTCCCAACCCTTACCCATCATTAAATCCATCACTAGCGCCACGTCATCACATCCTTACTGACACGCTACCGACACGGTCGTGCCAACCCTACCCATCACTAACCCATCACTAAACTCATCCTTTCCATATCATTATTTTTAATTTAAATTAAATAATTATAAAAAAACTAATATATTTGTATTATTAAAACAAATATATATAAAAAAAATTAAATTTAAAAAAAAAACAGAAAAAAAACTATTTTTTATAAAAAAAACATGACATGTACAACTTTTTCAGCCTAATGTACAAGTCCCCAAAGCACTCCACCCCCTCTCTCTCTTCCTTCCCCTTTCCTCTCTCTCCCCCCAAACTCACGACGGCACCACCACATCCGTCCTCACCACGATGGATTCCCCACGACGCCCCGCACGACGCCTCCGTGCCAACGGCGTCGGCGGGCGACGGCCAAAAAACCCCCACGACGGGTGCCGAGGACGTGCCGTTGGCACGGGTCTTATTGGAAAATTGTGTTTCACCAATTCTAGACACGTATGATTATATATTTTATTAAAATATAATTAATGGAAGGTATGCTAAAATGGAATATCGATTCTTAAAGTGAGGTGTATCATGAAATAAAAAAGTTAAATATAAAAACTAGTAGGAACTCGAACCTATCCACACTCCTCTCCCGGATTTCATGGGGGTTCGTTTTTTGCCACTCGGTTTAATTGATTGTATTCAAATAATATTATTAATAATAGAGCCGAATATTGTTTAATATTATAAATATATTGTAACACCCAAAAATTCACAAAAAACTAGAAAATTTGATTACAAGATTTTAATAAAAATTATCCCAGTAACTTAAATAATTAAATCCCAAATAATGATGTTGTCATTTAAAAATGTATTTAATGCGGAAATAGTTCAAAAAAAAGTGTTTTTTTAAAATATTAAATGTTGTCCACATCAGCACTGAGAAGATACAACGGTCAACCGTCCACCTTCTCATTTCCTTTGCTGGTACCTGAAACAGTGGGGGGAAATATGGGCCAGCTGGGAAGCTGAGTGAATAATCTCAAAATGTAAACAATCATAACATACAACACATGAGGCACATCGGTGTACTCCTACTTAGAATCTACTCAGTTATTTACTCAGATCTATTTCTCAGGTTTTATTACTCAGATTTTAATTTATATAGCGCGCTTGTGTGATTCGGGTCGATCGCCCCTCCTCACACCTCAGATAGGCGTAAGCCAAAACTCAGACGGGAGGTGATCCCTAAATGGCATATAGCCAAAACTCAGATGTGTGTTATTATGTTTTTATCTCTTTAACATAATTGTCTCAGATGCCCTAGCAGGTAATAGCACAGAATGAATCTGCGACGAACTCAGATACCCGGGCACAATGTCTTAGATAAATAATAAATAAATAATCAGATGCTCAGATACTCAGATATTCAGATGCTCAGATTCTCAAATACTCAGATATAAAATCAACTCAGATAGCAAGTATGGTTCAAATATATAACACATAAGTCATGCATGTACAAGTTAAAACTGAATACACGGTGAGAATACTCACCTCGAGAAACGTAAGCTCCAAAAGGTTCCCGACAGTCGAAGGGACACCAGGTTATCTCTTAGACGATTCTAAAACATAAAATGAAACCCCGAATATTAAAATCCAACCCAAGGACTAATTTTTAGAAAAATTGGCAGCACCCGTCGGTCTCACGGAAACTGTCATAACTCCTAATCTGCTCATTATATTTGTCCCAACTTTTTGTCACATAAACTAGACTCCGAGAACTACAAATCAATGTGATACGGTCACTGTCCGAAACAGGACCTAAGGGTATAAAAAGGGTCACAAGACAGACTAGCTGCAGAGCTCAAATACCTAACAACAACATATTAGAACATGTATAACTTTTAGACCGGAAATCAGATTGACGAGAGAGGTTTTCGGCTACGGAAAGCTGACTCAGAATACTAGATCCCATCACGGGTCAAAAACCCAAAAACGTATTTTAAACAGGTTAAAAGCAATCCCGAACTTGTTGGGCAGATTCTGCTAAAGATGTATTTCACTTAAAACTCTTCTTAATGAACCCAAACCGTTAACTAAAAAACTGAGCACTTAGAATTTGACCTCCGACAGACCAGATATCTCAGTTTTCTCAAAATATATAAAATCTTTAAAACCCATTTAAAATTTATGAAAAGTTTCCCGATTAGGAAACCAAGAACCCTACGGGTTCATGTCAGGATCGAATAACCCAAACAGATTATTTAATCACAGATCTACTAACAAGAGAAGTTACAGCGGATTAACACTCTTGTTATTTGATTAAGAACAAACGAAAACTGTAATTGAATAAGAACAATACGAACACAGTAATCACAAAAAGCTTCAATGTATATTGAATAATTCGAACAATACACACGTACGTTTACAATTCGTAAGGAACTATTTATAATAGTCCTTGAAGCCTAAAATATTAACCTAGTTATTCTAGGATTCGATTACAATCAATATACAAAAGATAATCATTCTATAACTAACTATACTAGAATCTCGGACTCGATCGGCACCATAAATAGACATCAGTAGTAATCTTGATCGTCAGTAGTAAACTTGAGATTAGTATCATCAGTAGTATCTTGTGTTTCTGCCCCATCAGTACTATCTTCAATATATGTTGATCAGTACTAACTGCATCATCAGTATTAGAATGTTTATATCTGTGTTATATTCCAACAATCTCCCCCTAAACTTGTTAATTCACTTTTAATTAACCAAGTTTCTCTTCTTCATTCTTCTTTTCCTATTCTTCTAACATTTTTTCTCTTCTTTGTATACCTTCAATTGTTCTCTGATTTTGCTTCTTCCTTTGAGCTATTATGTATTTGCTGTTTCTTTTTACAAAGTAATTGAATTTTTCTTGAAACATTACAGCATCATAAGGTTTCATGAAGGTGTTTATGAATATCTGGTACATTGTTTCTTTTGAGTGTGGATATTCTTTTTCAAACAAGTACAGTTCACAATTCTTACTGGCTCTTTCAAAGAAATACATGTTTACTGTGGGGAGTACATTCCATGCATAAACATTTTCTTTGTTAGTGAATATTTCAGGATAGTTGTCTGGATAGAAAGCAGCATCAATCATCTTAGTCAAGTATCCCGCTCCTGAGTTTTTCCATGATTTCTTAGCCATTCTTGGTTTCCCAATAATCAACACTTTGATTATGTCATTTCTTGAACAGGATCTTACCATAGGTTTCCAACCAGTAAATCTTTGAGTTGTTTTGTCCTCTCTTATGACTTCTATGACATTTTCAACAACTCTCCAATTGATAATTGGATTATCTTGTAGAGGAGCAACATGACAATCAAGTACTTGTATATCTAGTTTGCTTTTCTTCCTTGATTCTGTTTCAGATTCAATTTCTTTCCTCTTTTTAGAAGGCTTTGAAGATTCACCAGGTATTGGTGTTCTGGAGAGAATGATTGTGGGATCAATTTCAACTAAGACTTTGTCTTTTTCTTCTTCTACTTCAATTTCTGCTAATTCCCTCTTTTTGGCAGTGCAATATTTGTCTGCTATTGTTATCATTTTCATTCTGCCAAAGGACTTAGCACTATGACCTTTTGATTTCAAGTAGTCAATCATTTTCTTCTTTTGTTCAAAAATTTCATCTGGTAGATCAGCTTTTTCTCTTTTACATTCTGCTATTAGATCTTCAAGGCAATTCAAATGTTCTTCTTCTATTTTTCTTTGTTTATCAAACTCTGCCTTTTGATCTTCTACCAGGACTCCTTCAACCTTTTGAATTGTTGCATCAGCTTCTTGAATTGCTGTATTTTTCAGTCTTTCTTCCTCAGCCTTTTTCTTGTCTTCAAGAGCTTGTGTCTGCGCAACTTTCCTCAGATATCTTATCCTGTTCACCTTCCATTTGTCTTGTTTGCAGGTCCGACATGGTTCATTTTGTTTACCGTGTGGTGACCTGGAGCTCCGTTTGGATAGTCATCATCAAACTTTTCCTTTCCTTTTCCAACACAGAATGAAAGTAGAGGTGGAGTGTATTTCATATCAAGAACAGGAGTAAATACAATTGATGGAGAGAATAAATGTATCTTATTCTGTGGTAATATCTTGGGGTGTGGAGGAAGTGCACATTCATCAACTTCATACCAATTCAAATTATCATCAATGTCAGGTATGATAAGTGGTTGTGATTCTGGATTTGAAGGTTTTGATATGATTATAGTACGTTCACGTTCAAGAACTTCTGGTATTTCTTCTTCATCTTCAGTAGTAACCAAGGTAGTTACTACTGGTGTAGTCTCTGGTTCAAATACCACCAACTGTTGTGATTCAATTACTACTGGTGATGTTGTTGTTGTAGTTACTACTGCTAGGGCATCAGTAGTATCCATGATATTTTCTTCTGGAGCATTTACTACTGGTATTTCTTCTTCTTCAATATGATCAGTAGTAACAACCTCTTAATCCTTAGCTTCAGTAGTATCCATAGGATCAGTAGTCTCTATGACTTCAGTAGTAACTGGAGAGTTTACTTGTTCTGCTGTTTGAGATTGATTTGCATACACAAATACATCCTCATCCATACTTTTCATTTCTTTGTACAGGTCTTCACCAAAACTCTGACCTGTTTCAACATGAACTTCTTTTAAATTTAGGAGGGCTGCTGCTGCTATAGATTGATCAATCATCCCTTGTATTTGATCTTTCTCCCCCTTAGTGATCTCAACGTGTTGAGCCTCACTATCTGCAATCTTTCTTTGTAATTTTCTGATCAAATTTGATTGTCTCTGAAGCTTGTACTTGAACCTCTTCTGTCTTCTGTTCAGAGTATTGATGTAATGCTTCATGTAGGTCATGGTTTTTCCTTGATTATTCAGTAAATTCAGATAATGTTGTACAGTGGTTTTAAGGTTTTCCTTAATATCTGTCAATTGTGTTGGTCTAATACTGCCCTCAGCCCCTTTGGGTGGATCATTGGGCTCATTTGTTACATTGGCTTTTAGGTTTTCCATCCTATCCGTCAATTCAGTTTGTTTCTTTCTACCCTTATCACTTCTTGGTGATAAAATGGGTTGTTTAGATACTCTCTTCTTCCTAAAAGAAGCAGTAGTATCCCCTCTTGTGGTTTCTTCGCACCGAGGTCCTCTTAGTGCTGCCTTAAAAGATGAGTCATCACTTAGAGTTGCCGAGGTCTGGGTCCTATTGATGTTCTCACTAGCCTGTGCACCCACCTTTGGGGCATCAGTAGTGAGAGCCCTTTCCTCATGTCCTCTCTCCTCCTTGGAGGACAACTCTTGGAGTCTGGGGTTTGACTCAATTGGTCCCCTGGTGTCCTTTAAGGAAGTTTTCTTCCTTTTGTAAGTTTTAGAAATTTGTTTGGTAATGGTCTGGTCTTCCTCAGAGTGAAGAGTAGCACTCTGTGGATTAATTTCATGTACCTGGGACACATTCAGGACATCTGTTGGTTCAGGTAATTGAGTGGACTGAATGGGTTGTGTTTGGGTTGTATTTAGTGATGGAGTTGGTTGGGGTTCAATGGGGTGACTTGAACCTTCTCCTGTTGGGGGTTGATCATAGATCATATTTTGGAACAATGGAGTAACCTTCCCAGAAAATTTAAACATATTAGAATACACCTTTTTATTTAATTCTGGTGTAACAAAAATATTTTTAGGTGTTGAGAGATTTGAAATTTCACAGTTTAAAATATGAGTCAGGAATCTTGGATACATTAAAAATTTAGAAGATGAAAGATTAGCAAGCATTCCTTCAAAAATCATGTTTGAAAAAATGAATACTTGTCATGTGCACAGACAAACAACAGCAGAAGCTATTTACTTGTTGAACTCATTCCAAGTACTCTTTTTAGGGGAGATACAATGTTGAATAGTATGAACAAGATATTTCCATTGAGGTGAAAGAAGACCTTTTTGAAAACTAACTATATCTAGTCTTCCTTCATACCCCATTTTTTGTAAAATATCAACAAGATCTTCCTTAGGTAAAGAAAACAAACCTGATTCATCATTCAGTTGAAGATGATGTCTGATGGACTGTTCAGTGATGATGATTGGCTTACCATCTACAACGGATTTGATTTTTGACATATTTGATTCATCTATCCTTTCAGCATTTTCCCAGAAATCAACAAGATGCTGTTGATAAGCTTTAGGGTTGATGGTGAGTGCAAACTTGATGTGTGAGTTCTTTAAGAACATAACGATGGGTCGAAAATCCTTTGTGCCATCTAGGTTTCTAAAGAATGCACACATATTGTGAAATTCAGAAAATTTGAGATCGGTTTTTACTTCTAAGGATTTCAGAGTAGCCATTTGTTTGATTTTGAGCTTTGAGATTGATAATTTCACAGAGAGTTTGATCGATTTTGCAAGTTTGAGTGATGAGTGGAATGAATTTCGTTGCTACTGATGCAGGGTTTTGATCGGATTTTGCAGAGACTAGGGTTTAACGTAGGGTTTATCGAATCGAGGAGAGGATAATGCTAAACTAATCACAATCAGCTATTTATATTTGTCGATCAGTAGTAAATAAGTATCAGTAGTAAAAACGTCAGTAGTAACTGTTGTTTCTATACTTAACCTATTTCTACTAAGAACCCTATCAGTACTAAATTGTAAGAGTAACTCACGATCAGTAGTAATAAATAACCAGTAGTAAAACATACTTATAAATATAAAAATTGTACAAAACTTTACATATGATTTTATTTTGTGAAATTAATTTATTAAAATCATTCCAATACTGATAACCAAGAAGCTGAATCTTCCTACATCAAATGCTTTTGTAAAAAGATCTGCTAATTGATTATCAGTATTAATTTTCTCTACTTTGATTAATTTCTTTTCATTACAATCCCATAAAAATGAAATCTTATTTCAACGTGTTTTGTTTTTGAATGTTTTACTGGATTATTCACAATACTGATAGCACTTTGATTATCAATAAAAATAGGAGTTTTAATAATAGAGATACCAAAGTCTAGGAGTTGATTTTTGAATCCATAGAACTTGAGCACAACAAGCAGATGCAGCTACATACTCTGCTTCAGCAGTTGATGTTGAAACATTGGTTTGTTTCTTGCATTGCCATGACACCAATCTTGATCCAAAGAATTGACATCCACCAGTAGTAGATTTTCTATCTTGACATTCACCACCATAGTCACTATCTGCGTAGGCTATGAGTTCAAATAGTGATGCATAAGGATACCAAAGACCAAGAGAAGGTTTTCCCTTCAATTATCTAAAGATTCTTTTAACAGCCTGCAAATGTAGTTCCTTGGGTCTTGCTTGATACCTGGCACATACACAAACACTATACATAATGTCAGGTCTTGATGCAGTTAAATACATTAAAGAGCCTATCATAGATCTGTAAAGATGTTCATCTACATCCTCCCCCTCAACATCAGGATATAGGTGTTTGTGAGTTTCCATTGGTGTGCTTGCACTTTTGCTGTCTTTCATTGCAAATTTCTCCAAAATGTCTCTGACATATTTTGATTGGTTAATCAAAATACCATCCGATCTTTGATTGATTTGGAGTCCAAGGAAGAAGTTCATTGGACCCATTGAGCTCATCTTGAACTTGATCTGCATTAATTCTTCAAACTCTTTGCACAGTTGATCATTTGTTGATCCAAAGATGATGTCATCTACATATATTTGGACCAGTAGTATATCATCTTTGACCTTTCTTGTAAACAAAGTTTTGTCAATTGCACCTCTTTTGAAATTGTTCTTCAGTAAGTATGATGATAATGTGTCATACCAGGCTCTTGGTGCCTGATGAAGGCCATATAGAGCTTTGTCTAGCTTGTACACATAGTCATCATGTTCTGGATCTTCAAATCCTGGAGGTTGACACACATACACTTCTTCTTCAATTTTGCCATAAAGGAAAGCACTTTTCACATCCATTTGGTAGACTTTGATCTTCTTGTATGAAGCATATGCCAGAATTATTCTTATTGCTTAAATTCTAGCAACTGGTGCATACACTTCATCATAGTCAATGCCTTCTTCTTGAGTGTATCCTTGGGCTACAAGTCTTGCTTTGTTTTTGATCACTATACCTATTTCATCTTTCTTGTTTCTGAAGATCCATCTATTTCCAATGGATCTTTTTCCTTTTGGTAGAGGTACAAGAGTCCATACAGCTTGTAATTTGAATTGAAGAAGTTCTTCTTGCATTGATATGATCCAGATTGAGTCTTTCAATGCTTGTTGAATCTTCTTGGGTTCCTCTTGTGACAGAAAACATTCATACATACATTCATTAGATATTAGACTGATGTTACAAACATTTGAATTTAATGATGAATTGAATTTGCTTCTTGTCTGTATGTTTGAATTAACATCACTTAGGACTAGGTCCAAAGGATGATTCTTTTCAGTTCTGGTTCCTAGAACTTTGTCAACAGGTATTTGACTATCAAGGTTTGACTCATTGGATTCAGGAATTTGTGCATCTGTCCATGTTTCTTCTTGATTGTTTGTATTTTGTGGGGATTCTTCATTGCTACTGGTGTCAGTAGTAACATTTTCTTCATCAAGTTCTGGTGGTTCATTGTTGTTACTGACATCATTATGGTTTGGTTCATCATCAAAACTTTGAGGTTCTGAGTTACTACTGGGATCAGCAGTATCTTGAGAGTTGAAGTTGTTACTGGTGTCAAGAAGGCTAGGGTTATGAGAGTTACTATTGTCCTCAGTATCAACTGTGGGATCAGTATTAACTAAGATATATTTCATAATGTCTTGACTGGCATTTGATGATGATCCTCCTTGTTGGTTTTGATTGTTTGAATCTCCTGCATTATAATCATAATTAACATCAAAAGATTTGGTTAGATTATCAATGTTAAATAACCAATCTGGACCATTTCCCTGTTCATTCATCAGATTTTCATTAAAGGATACATTTACACTTTCTTCAATGATCCTTAACCTTTTGTTAAATACTCTGTAAGATTTGCTTTGAGTTGAGTATCCTACAAATATTCCATCATCTGCTTTACACTCAAACTTACCAATTTGTTCTCTTGTAATTAAAATAGTACAAGGACAACCAAATGATTTAGGAAAGCTTATTGAGGGTTTTCTTTTGTTAAAAAGTTCATAAGGTGTTTTAAAGTGAGGCTTAACTATTAATACTCTGTTTTGAACATAACAAGCAGTATTAACAGCTTCAGCCCAAAAAGTTATTGGTAATTTTGAATCTGCAAGCATGGATCTGGCTGCTTCAATGATGGTTCTATTCTTCTTTCAGCTTCACCATTTTGTTGTGGAGTTCTTGGTGAGCTGTACTGCCTGTCAATTCCCTTAAGATCACAAAAATCAATTAGATTAGAATTCTTAAATTCTGTGCCATTATCACATCTAATTGCTTTCACTTTGAGATCTCTTGTATTTTCCAGCTTTACAATTAGATTCTTTATAATCTCACTTGTTTCATCTTTGGTCCATTTGACACTGTACCTTTACCTGTAATCTTACCACCTCTTGGATTTTCACCAAATGCAACATATCCACCTTCAAAAGACTTGAAATCTCTGAGAATTTGAAGATTTCCAGTCATGTGCCTAGAGCATCCACTATCAATATGCCATGTTCTACCTTCTTCAGGGATCTGAATGCTCTGCACATAAAGTAAACGGGATAGTTAATTTTGGGAACCCAAGCTTGTTTTGTCTTGGGTTCATCCTTTGAAGAGTAAGTTTTTCTAAATTAATGAGCTTTGTATGCAGTTTTGGTCTTATTTTGTTGGTTAGTACTGGTGTTCTTTTTTACTACTGACCTAGGTTTATACCCGCAGTGTTTGGCTTTTGAGTATTTTACTACCGATGGACTAGTAGTATTTGGGTAATGTGAGTTTTTAGCATAGTCAGTAGTGTTTTTGTAATTGTACCAGACAACATTGTAATTAGGGTTTTTATCAGTAGTAAACCTGGAATAGTTCCTACTGGTGTTTGAAAACTTTGAATATTGTGGAAATTGATTTTGTTTTCCATTGTTTTTGAAATAATTACTTCTGTTTGGACTTTTATGCCTGATATTTTGCACGAATCTTTGTGCAGTTCTTCCAAATTTAGGAATTTCAACATGTGAGTTTTTAATTTCTTTTGCTTTTGTTTCTTCAGTTTGTTTTAACTTTAATGCTTTCTCTTTTTCTTTGTTAACTTTAAACTCTTTGAATTCTTTGCAGTTAATTGGATTAAAGTGACAATTCTTTGCTATATGGTTAACTTTGTTGCAAATTAAGCATGTTAATTTTGTTGATTTAGCACCTTCAGGCTTTCTTTGTTCTTTTAACTGGTTCAAGTTTCTTTGATTTCCTCTTCTTAAAATTTTTGGTATATTTTCTGAGTTATATTTTGGGGATTCAGTTTGACTTTGTGTGGTATGAAAACTTGTATCAGTTGTTTGATCATCATCAGACGAGTCATTATTGGTTTCAGTTTGATTTTCTATTTTTAATTCATTTAATGTTTTTTCTGTCCTTGATTTAAGAGGAGGGATAAAATTAGTTGGAGGTGGAACTGCATGATATCCCACTCCATGCACAACTTTTTCAGTGGTTTGATTATTGGTTAATTCATCAATAATTTTAGAACTTCTTTCAAATTTTTTAATAGTTAATTTATTCTGTTCTAATTCCATTTGACATTCTTCTAATTTGATTAAAGTTTCTTTTAATTTTAACTCAGCATACTCTTTATCATAAGTTGTTTGTAAGAGTTCATCTTTTATCTTTTGATCATTTATTTTATAAATTTTAATTTGATTTTCAAGATCAGCTATACAACTATTATTCTCAATTCTCCTATTTCTGTTTAGAATCATCTCTTCAAGTGTTTCTTTGTTAAGTTTTTCTAATTCTTTATATGCTTTAATGCATTCAGGAGTGCAAGATTTAGAATGTACCTCAGTAGTAGAATCAGTAAAGGCCATGAGAGCTTGGTTCTGAGCATGTTCCTCTGCTTGAAAGCTCCAGTCATAACCTTGTCCTTCTTGAGATACTAATGCAGTTGAATTTGAAGTGTTGTTTTTGTTGTAATTTGATCTTTGATCTTTGCTAGGACATTCCCTGGCAAAGTGACCAAGATTACTGCAGTTGTAGCATTTGACTTTGGTTTTGTCAAATCCAGCACGATCACCTTTGTTGTAAGATAGATTTTGTCTTCCAATTCTTTTGAGAAACCTTTTTGTTCTTAGACTCAGCATAGCCATCTGCCACTTGATGTCCATCTCTTCCATATCATCAGGATTAAGCTGTTCCAAATCTTCACTAATCAATGCAGTGTGCACATGACTAGTGAAAAAGGATTCTCTTGCTACATCTTCAATTCCTGCATTCTTTGTAGCCTCTTGACCTATTCCTGTACTAGACACAAAAGCAGCATTGTTTGAAGGTAAATTGGGAGTTTTAGTACTTACCTCAGATTCAAACACTCTTAGTTCATTGTATAGTTCATCCAGCCCTTTTTCTTCCAAAGCATCTCCTTGTCCATATATAACTGTATACATAGACCATTCTTCACCAAGAGATCCAAGAAACTTTCTGTTTACATCATCATTGTCTGGTTTATAACCAACTTGATTTAGTTCACCAATAAGCTTGTTGAACCTATCAAAGACTTGTGACAATGATTCATTCTTCTGGCCTTTGAAGTTTTCAATGTCTTGCTTCAGAACAGACTTCATGTTTCTTTTGGTGCTTTTGGTGCCTACAAACCTCTTTTCCAGAGCCTGCCACAGCTTCTTTGCATCATCATATTCAACAAAGAGATGTTGATAATCATTGGGAATGGCAAGCAAAAGAGTGCTTAAGGCTTTGAGTTCAATTCCTCTGTCCTTCTTCTCTTTTTCACACTTGAGTTTGTCGACTTCAGTTGAAGAACTTGCTACTTGAGTCTGGATGGTTTTGTTGCCTTCAACAACAACTTCCCACATGGAATAATCAGTAATAAGCATGTATTGCTTGATTCTGTTTTTCCACATCCTAAAGTTGTTGGGAGTGAGAATGTGAATTTTGTTAGCATGCGTGCTTTCATTGTTATCAGACATGATTAACAATTTTGGATTCGAAAGTATGAAACTTTTTGTTGTTCTTAATTCGTAGATCTAGAACCTTAATGCTCTGATACGACTTGTCAGGATCGAATAACCCAAACAGATTATTTAATCACAGATCTACTAACAAGAGAAGTTACAACGGATTAACACTCTTGTTATTTGATTAAGAACAAACGAAAACTGTAATTGAATAAGAACAATACGAACACAGTAATCACAAAAAGCTTCAATGTATATTGAATAATTCGAACAATACACACGTACGTTTACAATTCGTAAGGAACTATTTATAATAGTCCTTGAAGCCTAAAATATTAACCTAGTTATTCTAGGATTCGATTACAATCAATATACAAAAGATAATCATTCTATAACTAACTATGTTAGGGTAAAAACCCGGCCAAACCTATTACTTTGTGAATCTGATGAACAAAGGAATATACATATGTTTAATTCTAATAATATAATAAGCTTAGTGAAACTCGACTCATACCGAGTTAGTCGGTATAGCTTAGTCTCATACCGAGTTGGTCGGTATGAGGTGATACTGAGTTCACGGACCGTGCTGCACAATCAGTGCATGATTTCCCATGATTTACTTAGTTGGTCAAATCATTTAATCATGGTATGTACTTATTAGAATTAGGAGTTACATATAGAATAGGGTTAATTGTAAAACCTCTATACATTATAAATAGATGTTTAGACTTCACTAGTTAGTATCCTTTTGGATCCCGGTTGATCATTTGTGTGGATCACCGGTAACCCAATTCTAAATGTAACACTTTGTGGAGTGTTCTTGGTTATTCCGCAACCAAGAACACATTTTATACGTTTGTACTTAATAAGAATAATCGTATGACGTATATGATCTTGTCTTTACCGATTTTACTATCAATATTAGGGTTAGTTGTGACCTAACAAACTATACTAGAATCTCGGACTCGATCAGCACCGTAAATAGACATCATTAGTAATCTTGATCGTCAGTAGTAAACTCGAGATTAGTATCATCAGTAGTATCTTGTGTTTCTGCCCCATCAGTACTATATTCAATATATGTTGATCACTACTAACTGCAACATCAGTATTAGAATGTTTATATCTGTGTTATATTCCAACAGTTCAGTTTACCTTTGGTTGCCAAAAATCTGACTTTTAAAATAACAACAATACAAAACCCGAGGCTCTAAATTATTAAGACGGCTCCCGGTATCCGAGCCTCGGATACACCGTCATCGCAACCCAGTCAATTGTACAATATAAAAACGTAAGTACTCAACTAATTACTCACCTAGCAAAAATAAATTAACACCACAAAACTCTAAACCCTGACACGGTTCGGGAAACAATTATTTGAATCAAAGGAAAACTATATTAGAAAAGGGATTAGAGGCATACCTACGAATCAATTTGTACGAAACACATAACCACAGCCACCCAAAGTGGTGATATTCTCCTTGGTTGCAACTTATTTCTCGTCGACATAATATGCCCTCCCTATTAAAATCTTCACTACTGACCATAATTTAAAACAAGTGTTCAATCCTCCTTAAGCACCATCTTCTTCTATGTTCGATGATTAGGTGACTAAAATAAATATGTCGGTCAATGGATATCCAAAACAACCACCTCCTCTATTGCGTGCTTGGAAGAAAAATAGTCCACAAACTCAAATCTTGATGGTGGAATTAAATTTCCTAGTCAATGAATTTCTGCTGATAAAAGTTGGTTGGAAACTCCACCCTAGATTAATATTCCATCGCCCAAATAACGTCACGCCATATCTTCAATTGTCGACTTCAATATTTGACGCCAAAAAGAAAAACATATATAAAAAGCTATCGACCCAATCTCCCCATGTGACCGACCAGTTTGCTAGAAATCTTGAGAATTCCTTCCCCTATAGACGCACGAATTGGAGGAAAAATAAAATAAAGAGAGTATGAGTCGGCTGCTTCATACTAATAATAATATTTAGATTGGTGTTAGGCCTCAAGCCCGCAACCACTATCCCGACCATATAATTCATTTGGCCTGAGCCTTGGCCTAGAGACCGGCTCCATTTTCTCACTCGGCTATAGCCCGCCATGAAGATAAAACCCAACACATAATCAATCCAACACGCGTCTCGATAACTAGAGCGTCTAATAAATTATCATCTAATTCTTACGAGACAACAAACTATTTATTTAGTTACTTAAATAAATTAGTTAATAATTAATAAAGGTAAATAATAGTTCCGTGAGATGTGTAATTTAATTAACGTCTAAAAAATACGAACCATCTAACTATATGTCGTCTAATAAATTCATTAATGAAACATATTAACTATTTAAAATATATAATTCATTTTCTACTAATTAAAATTAATTAATTAAATAACTTAAATTTCGGGACGTTACATATATTATAGGCTCTAAGTTAGTTAACAAAATCATGTATTATAAGAATGATTGTTGTATTTTTTCACTATATATATATCAATACAATAAACTCTCCTAATCAAGGGAGATTATCATTCATTCATGGTATCAACCTAACTTATAAACCCTACTTTGATCCTTGGCCCAGTCGTCGTCTCCCATGCCCTCCTTCTTTTCGATTATTTCTTCTGCTCTTTTCGTTCATCATTCGGTGCTTTCAATGACAAATGATGACAAAATCGATGCCCCTCTACCACTTGCTACCATCCTACACATGATTACCTTTAAGATTTCTTCCAAAAACTATCTTTTGTGGAAGAATCAAATGCTTCCCTTATTAGCTTATCAAAAGCTAACCGGCTATATTGATGGTACCGTTCCATGCCCGGCAGCCACTATTCCCACCGAAAACACTTCTGCTTCCCCTAATCCTGCCTATGCGACATGGATCCGAAGTGGCCATGGCGGAAACTCTTGGTCACACCACTCTCGCGATATTTGGAATGCTCTTGAATCCGCTTATAGTCATGTATCTGTTGAACGCGTGCATACTCTTCGGGACTCTCTCCGCAGTCCGCACCATTAAAAAAGGCACCTCCACTGTTGCGGATTATGCTCGAAAATTTAAAGGTATTTGTGACCAACTCAATGCAATTTGTCACTCCCTTGATGAAACTAACAAACACCATTGGTTTCTTTGTGGTCTCGGTTCATCGTTTGAAACTTTTTCACTACTCAACGATTAATCAAACCTCGCCCTTCCTTTCGGGATCTTGCTTCTCAAGCCGAAAGCCATGACTTGTTTTTGCAATCTATTAATGATTCTAATGTATCTTCTGTTGATTTTGTTGCTCATAATAACAATGACTCTTATAAGGGCCGAGGAGGACGGTCGTCTTAACGTGGTGGTTCGTCTCGTGGACGTGGCAGAAACAACCACCGACCTCGTCACTATGAGTTGTGCCGTAGGGAAGGTCACTATGCTACCAAGTGTCCGGACCTTCATACCTTTGCCTCAAACCCTTAACACCTAGATGCTCACCTCACTCAAGCTTTTGCGGCTCAATGCAATACTTCGGATCCTGATTGGTATGTTGATACGGGTGCGTCATCCCACATGACAATATACCCTCTCATTTGGATTCGGCCACAACCTATAACGGTAATGAAAATGGTTATTTTGGTAACGGTAATGATGCATCTATCTCTCATATTTGGCATTCTCATATGTATCTAAACATTGCCTTTAAAGATGTTCTTGTGCTTCCACAACTCACAAAAAATTTGTTGTCGGTTAGCAAACTCACTCGAGATAATTATGTTGATGTTTTATTTTTTGATCCACTATCTTTTTTTCAGAATCGCCTTACAAAGGAGACTCTAGCAAAAGGGCATCATGAGAATGGTTTGTATGTTCTTGACTCTGGTCAACATGCATTCTCGGAAAAACTCTCCTCACGGTGTCTTCAAGCATCATTTGAACTTTGGCACAATCGTTTGGGACATGTTTCTCATGATGTTTTTTCTAGTTAAAATAAGTAGGGTTGTTTAGCTATTACTTCTTTATCACCAACTCCTACATTATGTTCGTCTTGCCAATTAACTAAAAGTAAACAATTGTCTTTTTCTATTAATACTAAACGAGCTTAACATGTTTTGGACTTAGTTCATTGTAATTTGTGGGATCCATATCCTATTATGTCTATGGATGGATGGTATTATGCAATTTCCGTTGATGATTTTTCTAGGTTCACTTGGTTTTATCCACTAAATATCAAATCGGATTTTTATCAAGTTTTTGTCAATTTTGTTGCCTTGGTACAAACACAATTTTCTTGCACATTCAAAAATTTTCAATCTGATGGTGGAACGGAATTTACAAACTCAAGATTCGGGATTTATTTAGCAAAAATGGCACTCATCATCAATTGGCATGCCCACATACACCACAACAAAATGGTCGGGCCGAACGTAAGCACCGCCAGATAAATGAAACGGGTTTCGCGATGATGTTCAATGCACAAATTCCGGCTTCTCTTTGGGCGTATGCGTTTTGTTCCGCCACCTACATCCTCAACCGCCTACCTACCAAGGTTCTTGACTATAAGTCTCCTTACGAGTTATTATTTAATATCGAATCTAGTTATGGCAATTTTCGAGTATTTGGTAGCTGTGTTTATGCTCCTACTCCTGCTGCTACTGCTACTATTGCTACTGCTGCTGCTACTGCTAATACTGTTGCTGCTACTGCTACTGCTACTGCTACTACTACTGCTACTGCTATTACTACTGCTCCTACTCCTGTTGCTACTACTCCTACTACTGCTACTACTGCTACTACTGCTCCTACTCCTACTACTGCTACAGCTACTGCTGCTACTACTACTGCTGTTGTTACTGCTACTACTGCTGCTGCTCCTACTCCTGCTGCAACTGCTACTGCTACTGTTGCTACTGCTGCTACTGCTACTACTGCTGCTACTACTACTGCTACTGCTGCTGCTACTACTGCTGTTACTGCTACTACTGCTGCTGCTCCTACTCCTGCTGCTACTGCTACTACTCAGACTACTTCTACTGCTACTGGTGCTGCTACGACTACTGCTACAACTGCTGCTACTGCTACTACTGCTACTACTGCTACTGCTACTGCTATTGCTACTGCTACGGCTACTGCTACTGCTACATCTACTGCTACTTCTACTACAACTGCTACTACTGCTACTACTATTGCTGCTAATGTTGCTATTGTTGCTGCTCCAACTGCTGCGGCTCCTACTCCTGCTGCTACTGCTACTACTCCTACTATTGCTACTACTGCTACTGTTTCTGCTACTGCTACTGCTGCTGCTACTACTTCTGCTGATGCTACTGCTGCTGCTAATACTGTTGTTGCTCATACTCATGCTGCTACTGCTAGTGCTACTGCTACTACTGCTGCTACTACTGCTACTACTACTGCTACTGCTACGGCTACTGCTACTGCTGCTACTACTGCTGCTGCTGCTACTGCTACTGCTCCTGCTACTTCTACTGAAACTGTTACTGCTACTGCTACTGCTGCTGCTGCTGCTTCTACGACTACTGTAACTGCTACTGCTATTGCTGCTACTGTTACTACTGTTGCTGCTCCTAGTCCTGCTGCTACTGTTACAACTCAGACTACTGCTACTGCTGCTCGTACTGCTACTACTACTCCTACTCCTACTACTGCTACTACTGCTACCGCTCCTACTCCTGCTGGTACTGCAACTACTCCTACTCCTGCTGCTACTACTCCTACTACTGCTACTACTGCTACTACTCCTACTCCTGCTACTGCTACTCCTACTGCTGCTACTACTACTGCTGTTGTTACTGCTGCTACTGCTGCTGCTCCTACTCCTACTGCTACTGCTACTGCTATTGTTGCTACTGCTGCTACGGCTATTGCTGCTGCTACTACTACTGCTACTGCTACTGCTGCTGCTACTACAGCTGCTGTTACTGCTACTACTGCTGCTGTTCCTACTCCTGCTGCTACTGCTACTACTCAGACTACTTCTACTACTACTGCTACTGCTACTGATACTGGTGCTGCTACGACTACTGCTATTGCTAGTGCTACGACTACTACTACTACTACTGCAACTGCTATTGCTCCTACTCCTGCTGCTACCGCTACTACTCTTACTACTCCTACTACTGCTACTACTGCGCCTACTACTTCTACTACTACTGCTACTGTTGTTGCTGTTGCTACTGCTGCTGCTACTAGTGCTGCTGCTACTGCTACTACTCCTGGTACTGCTGGTGTTGCTGCTGCTACTGCTACTGCTGCTGTTGTTGCTTCTACGACTACTGTAACTGCTACTTCTACTTCTACTGTTGGTGCTGCTACTGTTGGTGCTGCTACTGTTGCTGTTGCTGCTACTGCTGTTGTTGCTGCTAGTACTCCTGCTTGTGCTACTGCTACTGCTGCTGCTGCTGCTACTACTGCTGCTACTGTTGCTGCTACTGCTACTGCTCCTACTCCTGCTGCTACTACTACTGCTGCTACTGCTACTACTACTGCTACTGCTGCTGCTCCTGCTACTACTGCTACTGCTACTGCTGCTGCTACTGCTACTGCTGCTGCTACTACTGCTTCTGCTACTGGTGCTCCTACAGCTGCTGCTACTGCTACTGCTTCTACTACTGCTACTGCTACTGCTACTACTACTGCTACTGCTATGCTGCTGCTACTGCTACAGCTTCTGCTACTTCTACTACTACTACTACTGCTGCTACTACTGCTGCTGCTCCAACTGCTGCGGCTCCTACTCCTGCTGCTACTGCTACTACTCCTACTACTACTGCTGCTATTGTTTCTGCTACTGCTACTGCTACTGCTGTTGCTACTACTTCTGCTGATGCTACTGCTACTGCTGCTGCTAATACTGTTGTTGCTCCTACTCCTGCTTCTACTGCTACTTCTACTACTGCTGCTACTACTGTTACTACTACTACTACTACTGCTACTGCTACGGCTACTGCTGCTACTGCTACTGCTGCAACTACTGCTACTGCTCCTACTATTTCTACTGAAACTGTTACTGCTACTGCTACTGTTGCTGCTGCTGCTTCTACGACTACTGTAAGTGCTACTGCTACTGCTCCTACTGTTACTAGTGTTGCTGCTCCTAGTCCTGCTGCTATTGCTATAACTCAGACTACTGCTACTACTGCTCGTACTGCTACTACTGCTCCTACTCCTACTACTGCTACTACTGCTACCGCTCCTACTCCTGCTGGTACAGCTACTACTCCTACTACTGCTACTACTGCTACTACTACTGCTACTGCTACTACTACTACTACTACTACTACTACTACTACTACTACTACTACTACTACTACTACTACTACTACTACTACTACTACTACTACTACTACTAGTGCTACTACTGCTACTACTACTACTCAGACTATTTATGCTGCTGCTATTGTTGCTGCTACTGCTGCTGCTACTGGTACTGCTTCTGCTACTACTGCTGCTGCTACTGCTACTACTCAGACTACGACTACTACTGCTACTACTGCTCCTACTCCTACTACTGCTACTACTACTGCTGATACTGCTAGTGCAGCTGCTACTGCTCCTACTCCTGCTGCTACTGCTACTACTGCTGCTATTACTGCTCTTAGTACTACTATTGCTACTGCTACTATTGCTACTAATCCTACTACTGCTACTGCTGCTGCTGCTGCTTCTATTGCTGCTGCTACTGCTGCTGCTGCTACTACTGCTGCTACTGCTACTACTGCTGCTACTCCTACTCCTGCTGCTACTGCTACTCCTCAGACTACAGCTACTACTACTTGTACTGCTACTGCTGCTACTACTGCTACTGCTACTGCTATTGCTGCTGCTACTGCTCCTACTCCTGCTGCTACTGCTACTACTGCTGCTACTATTGCTACTGCTACTGCTACTACTGCTGCTGCTACTGCTGCTCCTGTTACTACTGCTACTACTCCTAGTACTGCTACTGTTACGTCTACTGCTGCAGCTACTAATGCTGCCGCTCCTACTCCTGCTCCTGCTACTGCTACTGCTGCTTCTGCTGCTACTGCTACTGCTCCTACTCCTGCTGCTACTGCTGCTGCTGCTACTGCTACTGCTACTACTACTGCTACTGCTACTGCTGCTACATCTTTTGCAACTCCTACTAGTGCTACTGCTACTGCTACTACGGCTCCCATTGCTACTACTGCTACTACTGCTACTGCTCCTACTCCTTCTGGCACTGCTACTACTCCTACTACTACTACTACTGCTACTACTACTACTACTACTCCTACTACTACTACTACTACTACTAGTGCTACTACTGCTAGTACTACTGCTACTGATATTGATGCTGCTGCTGCTATTGTTGCTGCTACTGCTACTCCTGCTGCTGCTCCTACTCTTGCTGCCACTGCTACTACTCAGACTACTACTACTACTGCTAGTACTGCTCCTACTCCTACTACTGCTACTACTACTACTGCTACTACCAGTGCTGCTGCTACTGCTACTGCTCCTACTCCTGCTGCTACTGCTACTACTGCTACTACTGCTCCTAGTACTGCTATGGCTATTGCTACATCTACTACTGCTACTACTGCTCCTAGTACTGCTATGGCTATTGCTACATCTACTACTGCTACTAATCCTACTACTGCTACTGCTATTGCTGCCGCTGCTTCTGCTGCTTCTACTGCTGCTGCTACTACTGCTGCTACTACTGCTACTACTGCTGCTACTCCCACTCCTGCTGCTAGCGCTACTCCTCATGCTACAACTATTACTACTGCTACTGCTACTGTTACTACTACTCCTACTCCTGCTGTTACTGCTGCTACTACTGCTACTGCTACTACTGTTGCTGCTCCTACTACTGCTACTGCTAGTGCTAGTGTTGCTGCTGCTGCTACTGCTACTACTGCTCCTACTACTGCTGCTGCTACTGCTACTGCTGATGCTGCTACTGCTACTGCTCCTACTCCTGCTGCTACTGCGACTAGTGCTACTGCTACTACTGCTACTACTGCTACTACTCCTACTACTGCTACTACTGCTACTGCTACTGCTGCTGCTCCTACTCCTACTGCTACTGCTACTACTACTACTACTGCTATTACTGCTGCTGCTACTACTGCTGATGCTACTGCTGCTACTGCTACTGCTGCTACTACTCCTACTACAACAGCTATTGCTGCTGCAACTCCTACTACTGCTACCGCTACTGCTCTGACTCCTGCTGCTACTGCTACTACTGCTACTTCTATTACTGCTGCTGCTACAACTGGTGCTGCTACTGCTACTACTACTGCTACTGCAACTACTACTGCTGCTACTACTTCTACTGCTACTGCAACTCCTACTACTGCTACTGCTAGTCTGCTTCTATTGCTGCTGCTACTGCTGCTGCTGCTACTACTACTACTATTGCTGCTGCTCCTACTCTTGCTGCTACTGCTACTCCTCAGATTACAGCTACTACTACTGCAGCTACAACTGCTACTGGTGCTGCTACTGCTACTGCTCCTACTCCTGCTGCTACTACTACTACTACTGCTACTACTACTACTACTGCTACTGCTACTGCTGCTGCTCCTGCTACTACTGCTACTGCTGCTGCTACTGCTGCTGCTACTGCTGCTGCTGCTACTGCTCCGACTGCTGCTCCCACAGCTGTTGCTACTGCTACTACTGCTACTATTATTGCAAAGGCTACTGCTACTGCTACTACTACTGCTACTGCTGCTGCTACTGCTCCTACTGCTGCTGCTCCTACTGCAGCGGCTCCTACTCCTGCTGCTACTGCTACTACTGCTACTACTGCTACTGCTGCTACTGCTACTGCTACTGCTACTGTAACTACTTCTGTTGCTGCTACTGCTAGTGGTGCTGCTACTACTGTTGTTGCTCCTACTCCTGCTGCTACTGCTTCTACTCCTGCTACTGCTACTGCTCCTGATGTTGCTCCTGCTACTGCTTCTACTGCTGCAGCTACTGTTACTGCTGTTGCTACTGCTGCTGCTGCTGCTATTGCAACTGCTGCTACTACTGCTGCTGCTACTACTCGTACTGCTGCTCCTCCTACTGCTGCTGCTCCTACTCCTGCTGCTACTACTCCTACTACTACTACTACTGCAATGGCTACTGCTACTTCTACTTCTACTGATACTGCTGCTGCTGCTACTGCTGCTGCTACTATTACTGCTGCTGCTACTACTGCTGCTGTTACTGCTAATACTGCTGCTGTTGTTACTGCTGCTACTGTTACTACTGCTGCTACTGCTACTACTGTTGCTACTCCTACTCCTGCTACTATTGCTACTACTCAGACTACTGCAACTACTGCTACTGCTGCTGCTGCTAAAGCTGCTGCTGCTACTGCTACTCTTACTACTGTTACTGCTACTGCTACTGCTCCTACTTCTGCTACTGCTACTACTGCCACTACTGCTCCTACTCCTACTACTGCTACTACTACTGCTACTGCTACTGCTACTACTGTTGTTGTTACTGCTACTACTGCTACTACCACTGCTATTGCTGTTGCTGTTGCTATTGTTGCTACTACTACTGCTACTGCTAATGCTATTGCTGCTGATGCTGCTATTGTTGTTGCTACTGCTGCTGCTACTGCTGTTGCTTCTGCTACTACTGTAGCTGCTACTACTACTACTGCTGCTACAGCTACTACTGCTACTACTGCTCCTACTCCTACTACAGCTACTGCTACTGCTGCTACTGCTGCTACTGCTACTACTCCCGCTGCTACTGCTACTACTCCTGCTACTGCTACTGCTACTGATGTTGCTCCTGCTACTGCTGCCACTGCTGCTGCTACTGCTACTGCTGCTACTGCTGCTGCTACTACTCGTACTGCTTCTCCTCCTACTGCTGTTGCTCCTACTCCTGCTGCTACTGCTACTACTCCTACTACTGCTACTACTGCAATGGCTACTACTGCTGCTACTGCTGCTGCTACTGTTACTGCTGCTGCTACTACTGCTGCTGTTACTGCTAATACTGCTGCTGCTACTGCTGCTGCTACTGTTACTGTTGCTGCTAATGCTACTACTATTTCTGCTCCTACTCCTGCTACTATTGCTACTACTCAGACTACTGCAACTACTGCTACTGCTGCTGCTAAAGCTGTTGCGGCTACTGCTACTCCTACTGTTACTGTTACTGCTACTGCTACTAGTTCTGCTACTGCTACTACTGTTACTACTGCTACTACTGCTCCTACTCCTACTACTGCTACTGCTGCTGCTACTACTACTGCTATTGCTTTTGCTACTATTACTACTGCTAATACTATTGCTGCTGTGCTGCTATTGTTGCTGCTACTGCTGCTGCTGCTACTGCTGTTGATTCTGCTACTACTGTTGCTGCTACTACTACTGCTGCTACTGCTACTGCTGCTCCTACTCCTACTACAGCTACTGCTGCTGCTGCTACTGCTACTGCTTCTACTCCTGCTGCTACTGCTACTACTGCTGCTGCTATTACTGCTGCTGCTACTACTGCTACTGCTACTGCTGCTGCTACTGCTGCTGCTGCTACGGCTCCTACTACTCCTACTCCTACTACTGCTACTGCTGCTACTGCTATTGCTGCTGCTACTGCTACTGCTGCTACTACTGCTACGACTGTTGCTGCTCCTACTCCTGCTGCTACTGCTACTACTCAGACTACTGTACTACTACTGCAACTACTCCTACTCCTACTATAACTACTGCTACTGTGGCAGCTACTGCTACTACCGCTGCTCCTACTCCTGCTGCTACTGCTACTATTGCTCCTACTGCTACTACTGCTGCTACTGCTACCGCTACTATTGTTGCTACTGCTGCTGTTACTGCTGCTGCTGCTGCAACTGCTACTGCTCCTACTCCTACTGCTACTGCTACTACTGCTGCTACTGCTCCTACTCCTGCTGCTACTGCTACTACTGCTACTGCTGCTGCTACTGCTAATACTGCTGCTGCTACTGCTACTGCTACTACTACTCCTACTGTTACTGCTACTGCTCCTGCTGCTACTGCTACTACTCCTACTACTACTGCTACTACTGCTACTACTGCTCCTACTCCAACTACTGCTACTGCTACTGCTGCTACTACTACTGCTGTTGTTACTGCTACTACTGTTGCTGCTCCTAGTCCTGCTACTGCTGTTGTTCCTACTGCTACTACTACTACTGCTACTGCTATTACTGCTACTGCTACTGCTGCTGCTGCTACTGCTGCTGCTCCTACTCCTTCTACTGCTACTGCTACTACTGCTGCTGCTGCTACTGCTGCTGCTCCAACTCCTGCTGCTACTGCTGCTACTGCTATTACTGCTGCTGCTACTACAGCTGCTACTGCTACTACTACTGCTACTACTACTGCTGCTACTTCTGTACCTACTACTGCTACTGCTACTGCTGCTGCTACTGCTCCTATTCCTGCTGCTACTGATATTGCTACTATTGCTACTACTGCTACTACTACTACTACTGCTCCTACTCCTACTACTGCTACTACCGCTACTGCTACTGCTGCTGCTGCTACTGCTGCTGCTGCTCCTACTGCTACTACTGCTACAGCTATTACTGCTGCTGCTACTGCTGCTACTACTACTGCTGCTACTGGTCCTACTGCAACTGCTACTGCTGCTGCTGCTGCAACTCCTACTACTGCTACTGCTACTGCTCCGACTCCTGCTGCTACTGCTACTACTGCTACTGCTATTACTGCTGCAGCTACTACTGCTGCTGCTACTACTAATGCTACTGCTGCTACTGCTACTGCTCCGACTCCTGCTGCTACTGCTACTACTGCTACTGCTATTATTGATGCAGCTACTACTGCTGCTGCTACTACTAATGCTACTGCTACTGCTCCGACTCCTGCTACTACTGCTACTGTTATAACTGCTGCTGCTACTACTGCTGCTGCTACTGCTGCTACTACTGCTACTACAACTGCTACTGCTGCTAGTACTGCAACTGCTACTGCAACTCCTACTACTGCTACTGCTACTGCTGATGTTGCTACTGCTGCTTCTACTGCTGCTGCTACTGCTGCTGCTGCTACTACTGCTACTATTACTGCTGCTCCTACTCCTGTTGCTACTGCTACTCCTCAGACTACAACTACTACTACTGCTACTGCTACTGCAGCTACAACTGCTACTGGTGCTGCTACTATTACTGCTCCTACTCCTGCTGCTACTACTACTACTACTGGTGCTACTACTGCTACTGCTCCAACTTCTGCTCCTACAGCTGCTGCTACTGCTACTACTGCTACAACTACTGCTACTGCTACTGCTACTGCTACTGCTACGGCTACTGCTACTGCTACTGCTACTGCTACTACTACTGCTACTTCTACTACTACTGCTACTGCTACTGCTGCTGCTACTACTGCTACTGCTACTGCTCCTACTGCTGCTGCTCCTACTACATCGGCTCCTACTCCTGCTGCTACTGCTACTACTCCTACTACTGCTACTGTTTCTGCAACTGCTACTGCTGCTGCTGCTACTACTACTGCTGTTGCTACTACTGCTACTGCTGCTGCTACTACTGTTGTTGCTCCTACTCCTGCTGCTACTGCTACTGCTATTACTGCTGCTACTACTGCTACTTCTACTACTACTGCTACTGATGTTGCTCCTGCTACTGCTGCTGCTGCTGCTACTGCTACTATTGCTGCTACTCCTACTCCTACTATAACTACTGCTACTGTGGCAGCTACTGCTACTACCGCTGCTCCTACTCCTGCTGCTACTGCTACTATTGCTCCTACTGCTACTACTGCTGCTACTGCTACCGCTACTATTGTTGCTACTGCTGCTGTTACTGCTGCTGCTGCTGCAACTGCTACTGCTCCTACTCCTACTGCTACTGCTACTACTGCTGCTACTGCTCCTACTCCTGCTGCTACTGCTACTACTGCTACTGCTGCTGCTACTGCTAATACTGCTGCTGCTACTGCTACTGCTAC
The DNA here is from genome assembly GCA_963853835.1 of Calendula officinalis. NCBI lineage: Eukaryota > Viridiplantae > Streptophyta > Magnoliopsida > Asterales > Asteraceae > Calendula > Calendula officinalis. The sequence continues at coordinate 91,686,939 of OY970822.1, read as the reverse complement.
TATTACTCCTACTGTTACTGCTACTGCTCCTGCTGCTACTGCTACTACTCCTACTACTGCTACTACTGCTACTACTGCTCCTACTCCAACTACTGCTACTGCTACTGCTGCTACTACTACTGCTGTTGTTACTGCTACTACTGTTGCTGCTCCTAGTCCTGCTACTGCTGTTGTTCCTACTGCTACTACTACTACTGCTACTGCTATTACTGCTACTGCTACTGCTGCTGCTGCTACTGCTGCTGCTCCTACTCCTTCTACTGCTACTGCTACTACTGCTGCTGCTGCTACTGCTGCTGCTCCAACTCCTGCTGCTACTGCTGCTACTGCTATTACTGCTGCTGCTACTACAGCTGCTACTGCTACTACTACTGCTACTACTACTGCTGCTACTTCTGCTCCTACTACTGCTACTGCTACTGCTACTGCTGCTGCTACTGCTCCTATTCCTGCTGCTACTGATATTGCTACTATTGCTACTACTGCTACTACTACTACTACTGCTCCTACTCCTACTACTGCTACTACCGCTACTGCTACTGCTGCTGCTGCTACTGCTGCTGCTCCTACTGCTACAGCTATTACTGCTGCTGCTACTGCTGCTACTACTACTGCTGCTACTGGTCCTACTGCAACCGCTACTGCTGCTGCTGCTGCAACTCCTACTACTGCTACTGCTACTGCTCCGACTCCTGCTGCTACTGCTACTACTGCTACTGCTATTACTGCTGCAGCTACTACTGCTGCTGCTACTACTAATGCTACTGCTGCTACTGCTAATGCTCCGACTCCTGCTGCTACTGCTACTACTGCTACTGCTATTATTGATGCAGCTACTACTGCTGCTGCTACTACTAATGCTACTGCTACTGCTACGACTCCTGCTACTACTGCTACTGTTATAACTGCTGTTGCTACTACTGCTGCTGCTACTGCTGCTACTACTGCTACTACAACTGCTACTGCTGCTAGTACTGCAACTGCTACTGCAACTCCTACTACTGCTACTGCTACTGCTGATGTTGCTACTGCTGCTTCTACTGCTGCTGCTACTGCTGCTGCTGCTACTACTGCTACTATTACTGCTGCTCCTACTCCTGTTGCTATTGCTACTCCTTAGACTACAACTACTACTACTGCTACTGCTACTGCAGCTACAACTGCTACTGGTGCTGCTACTATTACTGCTCCTACTCCTGCTGCTACTACTACTACTGGTGCTGCTACTGCTACTGCTCCAACTTCTGCTCCTACAGCTGCTGCTACTGCTACTACTGCTACAACTACTGCTACTGCTACTGCTACTGCTACGGCTACTGCTACTGCTACTGCTACTACTACTGCTACTTCTACTACTACTACTGCTACTGCTACTGCTGCTGCTACTACTGCTACTGCTACTGCTCCTACTGCTGCTGCTCCTACTACATCGGCTCCTACTCCTGCTGCTACTGCTACTACTCCTACTACTGCTACTGTTTCTGCTACTGCTGCTGCTACTACTACTGCTGCTGCTGCTACTGCTACTGCTGCTGCTACTACAGTTGTTGCTCCTACTCCTGCTGCTACTGCTACTGCTATTACTGCTGCTACTACTGCTACTTCTACTACTACTGCTACTGATGTTGCTCCTGCTACTGCTGCTGCTGCTGCTACTGCTACTATTGCTGCTACTACTACTGCTACTGCTATTACTGCTGCTGCTACTGCTACTGCTACGACTACTGCTGCTACTGCTACTGCTGCTGCTTCCGCTACCGCTACTGAAACTGTTACTGCTACTGCTACTGCTACTGCTACTACTGTTGTTGCTGCTTCTACGGCTACTGTAACTGCTACCGCTACTGCTGCTGCTGCTACTGCTACTGTTGCTGCTACTACTGCTGCTGCTACTGTTACTACTTCTGTTGCTCCTAGTCCTGCTGCTACTGCAACAACTCAGACTACTGCTACTACTGCTCCTACTGCTACTACTGCTACTACTGCTCCTACTCCTACTACTGCTACTGTTGCTACTACTACTCCTACTACTACTAGTACTGCTACTACTACTACTGCTACTACTACTGCTACTGCTATTGATGCTGCTACTGCTGCTGCTGCTATTTCTTCTGCTACTGCTGCTACTACTACTCCTACTACTGCTATTGCTACTGCTACACCTACTACTGTACTGCTACTACGGCTACTGCTGCTTCTACTGCTGCTACTACTACTGCTGCTACTGCTACTACTGCTGCTACTCCTACTCCTGCTGCTACTGCTACTCCTCAGACTACAACTACTATTACTGCTACTGCTGCTACTACTGCTACTGCTACTGCTATTGTTGCTGCTACTGCTACTGCTCCTACTTCTGCTGCTACTGCTACTACTGCTGCTACTACTTCTACTACTACTGCTAATGCTATTGCTGCTGCTCATGCTATTGCTACTACTACTTCTACAACTGCTACTGCTACTGCTGCTACTGCTACGCTGCTGCTCCAACTCAAGCTACTGCTACTGCTGCTGCTGCTGCTACTGCTACTACTCCTACTCCTGCTGCTACTGCTACTGCTATTTATGCTACTGCTACTGCTGCTACAGCTACTACTACTGCTACTGCAACTGCTACTGCTGGTACTGCTGCTGCGACTCCTAATACTGCTACTGCTGCTGCTGCAATTACTGCTACTACTGCTACTGCTATTACTGCTGCAGCTACTACTGCTGCTGCTACTACTAATGCTACTGCTGCTACTGCTACTGCTCCGACTCCTGCTGCTACTGCTACTACTGCTACTGCTATTATTGATGCAGCTACTACTGCTGCTGCTACTACTAATGCTACTGCTACTGCTCCGACTCCTGCTACTACTGCTACTGTTATAACTGCTGCTGCTACTACTGCTGCTGCTACTACTACTGCTACTACAACTGCTACTGCTTCTAGTACTGCAACTGCTACTGCAACTCCTACTACTGCTACTGCTGATGTTGCTACTGCTGCTTCTACTGCTGCTGCTACTGCTGCTGCTGCTACTACTGCTACTATTACTGCTGCTCCTACTCCTGTTGCTACTGCTACTCCTCAGACTACAACTACAACTACTGCTACTGCTACTGCAGCTACAACTGCTACTGGTGCTGCTACTATTACTGCTCCTACTCATGCTGCTACTACTACTACTGGTGCTGCTACTGCTACTGCTCCAACTTCTGCTCCTACAGCTGCTGCTACTGCTACTACTGCTACAACTACTGCTACTGCTACTGCTACTGCTACGGCTACTGCTACTGCTACTGCTACTACTACTACTACTGCTACTTCTACTACTACTACTACTGCTACTGCTACTGCTGCTGCTACTACTGCTACTGCTACTGCTCCTACTGCTGCTGCTCCTACTACATCGGCTCCTACTCCTGCTGCTACTGCTACTACTCCTACTACTGCTACTGTTTCTGCTACTGCTACTGCTGCTGCTGCTACGACTACTGCTGTTGCTACTACTGCTACTGCTGCTGCTACTACTGTTGTTGCTCCTACTCCTGCTGCTACTGCTACTGCTATTACTGCTGCTACTACTGCTACTGATGTTGCTCCTGCTACTGCTGCTGCTGCTACTGCTACTATTGCTGCTACTGCTACTGCTACTGCTACTGCTAATACTGCTGCTGCTACTTCTACTGCTACGGCTACTGCTGCTACTGCTACTGCTGCTGCTTCCGCTACCGCTACTGAAACTGTTACTGCTACTGCTACTGCTACTACTGTTGTTGCTGCTTCTACGGCTACTGTAACTGCTACCACTACTGCTGCTGCTACTGCTACTGTTGCTGCTACTACTGGTGCTGCTACTGTTACTACTTCTGTTGCTCCTAGTCCTGCTACTGCAACAACTCAGACTACTGCTACTACTGCTCCTACTGCTACTACTGCTACTACAGCTCCTACTCCTACTACTGCTACTGTTGCTACTACTACTCCTACTACTGCTAGTACTGCTACTATTACTACTGCTACTACTACTGCTACTGCTATTGATGCTGCTACTGCTGCTGCTATTTCTTCTGCTACTGCTGCTACTACTACTCCTACTACTGCTATTGCTACTGCTACACCTACTACTGTACTGCTACTACGGCTACTGCTGCTTCTACTGCTGCTACTACTACTGCTGCTACTGCTACTACTGCTGCTACTCCTACTCCTGCTGCTACTGCTACTCCTCAGACTACAACTACTATTACTGCTACTGCTGCTACTACTGCTACTGCTACTGCTATTGTTGCTGCTACTGCTACTGCTCCTACTTCTGCTGCTACTACTGCTGCTACTACTGCTACTACTACTGCTAATGCTATTGCTGCTGCTCATGCTATTGCTACTACTACTTCTACAACTGCTACTGCTACTGCTGCTACTGCTACGCTGCTGCTCCAACTCAAGCTACTGCTACTGCTGCTGCTGCTGCTACAGCTACTAATCCTACTCCTGCTGCTACTGCTACTGCTATTTATGCTACTGCTACTGCTGCTACAGCTACTACTACTGCTACTGCAACTGCTACTGCTGGTACTGCTGCTGCGACTCCTAATACTGCTACTGCTGCTGCTGCTATTACTGCTCCTACTCCTGCAGCTACATCTACTACTGCTACTGCTACTACTCAGAATACTGCTACTACTGCTCCTAGTTCAGCTCCAACAGCTGCTGCTACTGCTACTACTGCTGCTGCTCCTACTCCTACTACTACTACTGCTACAGCGGCTGCTACTACTTCTACTGCTCCTACTCCTGCTGCTACTACTCAGACTACTGCTACTACTGCTCCTACTGCTACTACTGCTACTTTTGCTCCTACTCCTACTACTGCTACTACTTCTACCGCTACCACTGTTGCTACAGCTACTGCTGCTACTGCTGCTACTGCTCCTACTCCTACTGCTACTGCTACTACTGCTGCTACTGCTCCTACTCATGCTGCTGCTACTGCTACTGCTACTGTTCCTACTCATGTTGCTACTGCTACTACTCCTACTATTGCTACTACTGCTACTACTCCCCCGACTCCTACAACTGCTACTGCTACTGCTGTTGCTGCTGCTGCTACTGCTGCTGCTACTGCTGCTGCTACTAGTGCTGTTGTTACTGCTACTACTGATGGTGCTCCTACTCCTGCTGCTACGGCTACTGCTACTGCTACTGCTGCTGCTACTACTGCTGCTGTTACTGCTACTGTTGCTGCTGCTCCACCTCCTGTTGCTACTGCTACTACTCAAACTACTGCTACTACTACTGCTACTGCTGGTGCTACTGCTACTGCTGCTGCTACGAATACTGCTACTGCGAGTGCTACTACTACTACTAATACTACTGCAACTGCTATTGCTACTGCTTCTACTCCTGCTGATACTGCTACTGCTCCTACTACTGCTACTGCTACTGTTGCTGCTACTGCTGCTGCTACTAGTGCTGCTGCTACTGCTACTGCTACTGTTGCTGCTACTGCTGGTGTTGCTGCTGCTACTGCTACTGCTCCTGCTACTGCTACTGCTGCTGTTGCTTCTACGGCTACCGTAACTGCTACTTCTATTGCTATTGCTGTTGCTGCTGCTACGGCTGCTGTTGCTGCTACTGCTGCTGTTGTTGCTACTGGTGCTGCTAGTGCTACTGCTACAGCTCATGCTACTGCTACAGCTCCTGCTATGCTTACTGCTACTGCTACGGCTACCGATACTGCTGCTACTACTACTGCTACAGCTGCTACTGCTGCTGCTCCAACTGAAGCTACTGCTACTGCTACTGCTGCTGCTGCTACAGCTACTACTCCTACTGCTACTACTCCTACTGCTATTGCTACTGCTATTTATGCTACTGCTACTGCTACTGCTGCTACTGCTAGTACTACTGCTACTGCAACTGCTACTGCTGGTATTGCTGCTGCAACTCCTACTACTGCTACTGCTGCTGCTACTGCTCCTACTCCTGCTGCTACAGCTACTACTGCTACTGCTGCTACTCAGAATACTGCTACTACTTCTCCTAGTGCTGCTCCTACAGCTATTGCTACTGCTACTACTGCTGCTCCTACTCCTATTACTGCTACTACTACTGCTACTGCGGCTGCTAATAATGTTATTGCTCCTACTCCTGCTGCTACTACTCAGACTACTGCTACTACTGCTCCTACTGCTACTACTGCTACTACTGCTACTTTTGCTCCTACTCCTACAACTGCTACTACTTCTACCGCTACTGCTGTTGCTACAGCTGCTGCGGCTACTAGCGCTGCTGCTACTGCTACTGCTACAGTTGCTGCTACTGCTGGTGTTGCTGCTGCTACTGCTGCTACTGCTGTTGCTACTGCTACTGCTCCTGCTCCTGCTACTGCTACTGCTGCTGCTGTTGCTTCTACGGCTACTGTTAAAGCTACTTCTACTTCTATTGCTGTTGCTGCTGCTGTTGTTGCTACTGCTACTGCTAGTGCTACTGCTACAGCTCATGCTACTGCTACAGCTCCTGCTATGGCTACTGCTACTGCTACTGCTACGGCTACTGCTACTGCTGCTACTGCTACTGCTGCTGCTGCTACTGCTGCTGCTCCAACTCAAGCTACTGCTACTGCTACTGCTGCTGCTGCTGCTACTGCTACTACTCCTGCTGCTACTGCTACTGCTATTTACGCTACTGCTACTGCTGCTACTGCTACTACTACTGCTACTGCAACTGCTGCTGCTGCTACTGCTACTGCTCCTACTCCTGCTGCTACTGCTATTACTGCTGCTGCTACTACAGCTGCTACTGCTACTACTACTGCTACTACTACTGCTGCTACTTCTGCTCCTACTACTGCTACTGCTACAGCTACTGCTACTGCTGCTGCTACTGCTACTGCTCCTATTCCTGCTGCTACTGATATTGCTACTACTGCTACTACTACTACTGCTCCTACTCCTACTACTGCTACTACCGCTACTGCTACTGCTGCTGCTGCTGCTCCTACTGCTACTACTGCTACAGCTATTACTGCTGCTGCTACTGCTGCTACTACTACTTCTGCTACTGCTCCTACTACAACTGCTACTGCAGCTGCTGCTGCAACTCCTACTACTGCTACTGCTACTGCTCCGACTCCTGCTGCTACTGCTACTACTGCAACTGCTATTACTGCTGCAGCTACTACTGCTGCTGCTACTACTAATGCTACTGCTGCTACTGCTACTGCTCCGACTCCTGCTGCTACTGCTACTACTGCTACTGCTATTATTGCTGCAGCTACTACTGCTGCTGCTACTACTAATGCTACTGCTGTTACTGCTACTGCTCCAACTCCTGCTACTACTGCTACTGTTATAACTGCTGCTGCTACTACTGCTGCTGCTACTGCTACTACTACTACTGCTACTACAACTGCTACTGCTGCTAGTACTGCAACTGCTACTGCAACTCCTACTACTGCTACTGCTACTGCTACTGCTGATGTTGCTACTGCTGCTTCTACTGCTGCTGCTGCTACTACTGCTACTATTACTGCTGCTCCTATTCCTGTTGCTACTGCTACATCTCAGACTACAACTACTACTACTGCTACTGCTACTGCAGCTACAACTGCTACTGGTGCTGCTACTACTACTGCTCCTACTCCTGCTGCTACTACTACTACTGGTGCTGCTACTGCTACTGCTCCAACTTCTGCTCCTACAGCTGCTGCTACTGCTACTACTGCTACTACTACTGCTACTGCTACTGCTACGGCTACTGCTACTGCTACTGCTACTACTACTGCTACTTCTACTACTACTACCACTGCTACTTCTGCTGCTACTACTGCTACTGCTACTGCTCCTACTGCTGCTGCTCCTACTACATCGGCTCATACTCCTGCTGCTACTGCTACTACTCCTACTACTGCTACTGTTTCTGCTATTGCTACTGCTGCTGCTGCTACTACTTCTGCTACTGCTACTGCTACTGCAGCTGCTACTACTGTTGTTGCTCCTACTCCTGCTGCTACTGCTACTGCTACTACTGCTACTGCTACTGCTACTGATGTTGCTCCTGCTACTGCTGCTGCTATTGCTGCTACTGCTACTATTGCTGCTACTGCTACTGCTACTACTGCTGCTACTGCTACTGCTACTGCTACGGCTACTGCTACTGCTGTTACTGCTACTGCTGCTACTGCTACTGCTTCCGCTACCGCTACTGAAATTGTTACTGCTACTGCTACTGCTACTACTGTTGCTGCTGCTTCTACGGCTACTGTAACTGCTACCGCTACTGCTGCTGCTGCTACTGCTACTGTTGCTGCTACTACTGCTGCTGCTACTGTTACTACTTCTATTGCTCCTAGTCCTGCTGCTACTGCAACAACTCAGACTACTGCTACTACTGCTCCTACTGCTACTACTGCTACTACAGCTCCTACTCCTACTACTGCTACTGTTGCTACTACTATTCCTACTACTGCTACTACTGCTAGTACTGCTACTACTTCTACTGCTACTACTACTGTTACTGCTATTGATGCTACTACTACTATTGTTGCTGCTACTGCTGCTGCTGCTATTTCTTCTGCTACTGCTGCTACTACTACTCCTACTACTGCTATTGCTACTGCTACTCCTACTACTGTACTGCTACTGCGGCTACTCTGCTTCTACGACTCCTACCACTACTGCTGCTGCTACTGCTACTACTGCTGCTACTCCTACTCCTGCTGCTACTGCTACTCCTCAGACTACAACTACTATTACTGCTACTGCTGCTACTACTGCTACTGCTACTGCTATTGTTGCTGCTACTACTGCTAGTACTACTACTACTACTACTGCTACTACTACTGTTACTGCTATTGATGCTGCTACTACTATTATTGCTGCTACTGCTGCTGCTGCTATTTCTTCTGCTACTGCTGCTACTACTACTCCTACTACTGCTATTGCTACTGCTACTCCTACTACTGGACTGCTACTGCGGCTACTGCTGCTTCTACGGCTCCTGCTACTACTGCTGCTGCTACTGCTACTACTGCTGCTACTCCTACTCCTGCTGCTACTGCTACTCCTCAGACTACAACTACTATTACTGCTACTGCTGCTACTACTGCTACTGCTACTGCTAATGCTATTGCTGCTGCTCATGCTATTGCTACTACTACTTCTACAACTGCTACTGCTACTGCTGCTGCTCCAACTCAAGCTACTGCTACTGCTGCTGCTGCTACTACTGCTACTACTCCTACTCCTGCTGCTACTGCTACTGCTATTTATGCTACTGCTACTGCTGCTACAGCTACTACTACTGCTAGTGCAACTGCTACTGCTGGTACTGCTGCTGCGACTCCTAATACTGCTACTGCTGCTGCTGCTATTACTGCTACTACTGCTACTGCTATTACTGCTGCAGCTACTACTGCTGCTGCTACTACTAATGCTACTGCTGCTACTGCTACTGCTCCGACTCCTGCTGCTACTGCTACTACTGCTACTGCTATTATTGATGCAGCTACTACTGCTGCTGCTACTACTAATGCTACTGCTACTGCTCCGACTCCTGCTACTACTGCTACTGTTATAACTGCTGCTGCTACTACTGCTGCTGCTACTACTACTGCTACTACAACTGCTACTGTTGCTAGTACTGCAACAGCTACTGCAACTCCTACTACTGCTACTGCTACTGCTGATGTTGCTACTGCTGCTTCTACTGCTGCTGCTACTGCTGCTGCTGCTACTACTGCTACTATTACTGCTGCTCCTACTCCTGTTGCTACTGCTACTCCTCAGACTACAACTACTACTACTGCTACTGCTACTGCAGCTACAACTGCTACTGGTGCTGCTACTATTACTGCTCCTACTCCTGCTGCTACTACTACTACTGGTGCTGCCACTGCTACTGCTCCAACTTCTGCTCCTACAGCTGCTGCTACTGCTACTACTGCTACAACTACTGCTACTGCTACTGCTACTGCTACTGCTACGGCTACTGCTACTGCTACTGCTACTGCTACTGCTACTTCTACTACTACTACTGCTACTGCTACTGCTGCTGCTACTACTGCTACTGCTACTGCTCCTACTGCTGCTGCTCCTACTACATCGGCTCCTACTCCTGCTGCTACTGCTACTACTCCTACTACTGCTACTGTTTCTGCAACTGCTACTGCTGCTGCTGCTACTACTACTGCTGTTGCTACTACTGCTACTGCTGCTGCTACTACTGTTGTTGCTCCTACTCCTGCTGCTACTGCTACTGCTATTACTGCTGCTACTACTGCTACTTCTACTACTACTGCTACTGATGTTGCTCCTGCTACTGCTGCTGCTGCTGCTGCTACTGCTACTATTGTTGCTACTGCTACTGCTACTACTGCTGCTGCTACTTCTACTGCTACGGCTACTGCTGCTACTGCTACTGCTGCTACTGTTACTGCTGCTGCTTCCGCTACCGCTACTGAAACTGTTACTGCTACTGCTACTGCTACTGCTACTACTGTTGTTGCTGCTTCTACGGCTACTGTAACTGCTACCGCTACTGCTGCTGCTGCTACTGCTACTGTTGCTGCTATTACTGCTGCTGCTTCTGTTACTACTTCTGTTGCTCCTAGTCCTGCTGCTACTGCAACAACTCAGACTACTGCTACTACTGCTCCTACTGCTACTACTGCTACTACAGCTCCTACTCCTACTACTGCTACTGTTGCTACTACTACTCCTATTACTGCTAGTACTGCTACTACTACTACTACTGCTACTACTACTGCTACTGCTATTGATGTTGCTACTGCTGCTGCTGCTATTTCTTCTGCTACTGCTGCTACTACTACTCCTTCTACTGCTATTGCTACTGCTACACCTACTACTGTACTGCTACTACGGCTACTGCTGCTTCTACTGCTGCTACTACTACTGCTGCTACTGCTACTACTGCTGCTACTCCTACTCCTGCTGCTACTGCTACTCCTCAGACTACAACTACTATTACTGCTACTGCTGATACTACTGCTACTGCTACTGCTATTGTTGCTGCTACTGCTACTGCTCCTACTTCTGCTGCTACTGCTACTACTGCTGCTACTACTGCTACTACTACTGCTAATGCTATTGCTGCTGCTCATGCTATTGCTACTACTACTTCTACAACTGCTACTGCTACTGCTGCTACTGCTACGCTGCTGCTCCAACTCAAGCTACTGCTACTGCTGCTGCTGCTACTGCTACTACTCCTACTCCTGCTGCTACTGCTACTGCTATTTATGCTACTGCTACTGCTGCTACAGCTACTACTACTGCTACTGCAACTGCTACTGCTGGTACTGCTGCTGCGACTCCTAATACTGCTACTGCTGCTGCTACTGCTACTGCTCCTACTCCTGCAGCTACATCTACTACTGCTACTGCTACTACTCAGAATACTGCTACTACTGCTCCTAGTTCAGCTCCTACAGCTGCTGCTACTGCTACTACTGCTGCTGCTCCTACTCCTACTACTGCTACTGCTACAGCGGCTGCTACTAGTTCTACTGCTCCTACTCCTGCTGCTACTACTCAGACTACTGCTACTACTGCTCCTACTGCTACTACTGCTACTACTGCTACTTTTGCTCCTACTCCTACTACTGCTACTACTTCTACCGCTACTACTGTTGCTACAGCTACTGCTGCTACTGCTGCTACTGCTCCTACTCCTGCTGCTACTGCTACTACTGCTGCTACTGCTCCTACTCCTGCTGCTGCTACTGCTACTGCTACTGTTCCTACTCATGTTTCTACTGCTACTACTCCTACTATTGCTACTACTGCTACTACTCCCCCGACTCCTACTACTGCTACTGCTACTGCTGTTGCTGCTGCTGCTACTGCTGCTGCTACTGCTGCTGCTATTAGTGCTGTTGTTACTGCTACTACTGATGGTGCTCCTACTCCTGCTGCTACGGCTACTGCTACTGCTGCTGCTACTACTGCTGCTGTTACTGCTACTGTTGCTGCTGCTCCACCTCCTGTTGCTACTGCTACTACTCAAACTACTGCTACTACTACTGCTGCTGCTGGTGCTACTGCTGCTGCTGCTGCTACGAATACTGCTACTGCGAGTGCTACTACTACTACTAATACTACTGCAACTGCTATTGCTACTGCTTCTACTCCTGCTGATACTGCAACTACTCCTACTACTGCTACTACTGCCTCTACTACTGCTACTGCTACTGTTGCTGCTACTGCTGCTGCTACTAGTGCTGCTGCTACTGCTACTGCTACTGTTGCTGCTACTGCTGGTGTTGCTGCTGCTACTGCTACTGCTCCTGCTACTGCTACTGCTACTGCTGCTGTTGCTTCTACGGCTACCGTAACTGCTACTTCTATTGCTATTGCTGTTGCTGCTGCTACGGCTGCTGTTGCTGCTACTGCTGCTGTTGTTGCTACTGGTGCTGCTAGTGCTACTGCTACAGCTCATGCTACTGCTATAGCTCCTGCTATGGCTACTGCTACTGCTACGGCTACCGATACTGCTGCTACTACTACTGCTACAGCTGCTACTGCTGCTGCTCCAACTGAAGCTACTGCTACTGCTACTGCTGCTGCTACTGCTACAACTACTACTCCTACTACTACTGCTACTGCTATTTATGCTACTGCTACTGCTACTGCTAGTACTACTGCTACTGCTGGTATTGCTGCTGCAACTCCTACTACTGCTACTGCTGCTGCTGCTACTGCTCCTACTCCTGCTGCTACAGCTACTACTGCTACTGCTGCTACTCAGAATACTGCTACTACTTCTCCTAGTGCTGCTCCTACAGCTGTTGCTACTGCTACTACTGCTGCTCCTACTCCTACTACTGCTACTACTACTGCTACTGCGGCTGCTAATAATGTTACTGCTCCTACTCCTGCTACTACTACTCAGACTACTGCTACTACTGCTCCTACTGCTACTACTGCAACTACTGCTACTTTTGCTCCTACTCCTACTACTGCTACTACTTCTACCGCTACTACTGTTGCTACAGCTGCTGCGGCTACTAGCGCTGCTGCTACTGCTACTGCTACTGTTGCTGCTACTGCTGGTGTTGCTGCTGCTACTGCTGCTGCTACTGCTACTGCTCCTGCTCCTGCTACTTCTACTGCTGCTGCTGTTGCTTCTACGGCTACTGTAAAAGCTACTTCTACTGCTATTGCTGTTGCTGCTGCTGTTGTTGCTACTGCTACTGCTAGTGCTACTACTACAGCTCATGCTACTGCTACAGCTCCTGCTATGGCTACTGCTACTGCTACTGCTACGGCTACTGCTACTGCTGCTACTGCTACTGCTGCTGCTGCTACTGCTGCTGCTCCAACTCAAGCTACTGCTACTGCTACTGCTGCTGCTGCTGCTACTGCTACTACTCCTGCTGCTACTGCTACTGCTATTTACGCTACTGATACTGCTGCTACTGCTACTACTACTGCTACTACTACTGCTACTACAACTGCTGCTGCTGCTACTGCTACTGCTCCTACTCCTGCTGCTACTGCTGCTACTGCTATTACTGCTGCTGCTACTACAGCTGCTACTGCTACTACTACTGCTACTACTACTACTGCTACTTCTGCTCCTACTACTGCTACTGCTACAGCTACAGCTACTGCTGCTGCTACTGCTACTGCTCCTATTCCTGCTGCTACTGATATTGCTACTACTGCTACTACTACTACTGCTCCTACTTCTACTACTGCTACTACCGCTACTGCTACTGCTGCTGCTGCTGCTCCTACTGCTACTACTGCTACTACTGCTACAGCTATTACTGCTGCTGCTACTGCTGCTACTACTACTTTTGCTACTGCTCCTACTGCAACTGCTACTGCTGCTGCTGCTGCAACTCCTACTACTGCTACTGCTACTGCTCCGACTCCTGCTGCTACTGCTACTACTGCAACTGCTATTACTGCTGCAGCTACTACTGCTGTTGCTACTACTAATGCTACTGCTGCTACTGCTACTGCTCCGACTCCTGCTGCTACTGCTACTACTGCTACTGCTATTATTGCTGCAGCTACTACTGCTGCTGCTACTACTAATGCTACTGCTGCTACTGCTACTGCTCCAACTCCTGCTACTACTGCTACTGTTATAACTGTTGCTGCTACTACTGCTGCTGCTACTGCTACTACTACTGCTACTACAACTGCTACTGCTGCTAGTACTGCAACTGCTACTGCAACTCCTACTACTGCTACTGCTACTGCTACTGCTGATGTTGCTACTGCTGCTTCTACTGCTGCTGCTACTGCTGCTGCTGCTACTACTGCTACTATTAAAGCTGCTCCTACTCCTGTTGCTACTGCTACATCTCAGACTACAACTACTACTACTGCTACTGCTACTGCAGCTACAACTGCTACTGGTGCTGCTACTACTACTGCTCCTACTCCTGCTGCTACTACTACTACTACTGGTGCTGCTACTGCTACTGCTCCAACTTCTGCTCCTACAGCTGCTGCTACTGCTACTACTGCTACTACTACTGCTACTGCTACTGCTACTGCTACTGCTACGGCTACTGCTACTGCTACTACTACTGCTACTTCTACTACTACTACCACTGCTACTGCTACTTCTGCTGCTACTACTGCTACTGCTACTGCTCCTACTGCTGCTGCTCCTACTACATCGGCTCATACTCCTGCTGCTACTGCTACTACTCCTACTACTGCTACTGTTTCTGCTATTGCTACTGATGCTGCTGCTACTACTACTTCTGCTGCTGCTACTGCTACTGCAGATGCTACTACTGTTGTTGCTCCTACTCCTGCTGCTACTGCTACTGCTACTACTGCTACTGCTACTACTACTGCTACTGATGTTGCTCCTGCTACTGCTGCTGCTGCTGCTGCTACTGCTACTATTGCTGCTACTGCAACTCCTACTACTGCTACTGCTACTGCTACTGCTGATGTTGCTACTGCTGCTTCTACTGCTGCTGCTGCTGCTCCTACTGCTACTACTGCTACAGCTATTACTGCTGCTGCTACTGCTGCTACTACTACTTCTGCTACTGCTCCTACTACAACTGCTACTGCAGCTGCTGCTGCAACTCCTACTACTGCTACTGCTACTAATCCGACTCCTGCTGCTACTGCTACTACTGCAACTGCTATTACTGATGCAGCTACTACTGCTGCTGCTACTACTAATGCTACTGCTGCTACTGCTACTGCTCCGACTCCTGCTGCTACTGCTACTACTGCTACTGCTATTATTGCTGCAGCTACTACTGCTGCTGCTACTACTAATGCTACTGCTGTTACTGCTACTGCTCCAACTCCTGCTACTACTGCTACTGTTATAACTGTTGCTGCTACTACTGCTGCTGCTACTGCTACTACTACTACTGCTACTACAACTGCTACTGCTGCTAGTACTGCAACTGCTACTGCAACTCCTACTACTGCTACTGCTACTGCTACTGCTGATGTTGCTACTGCTGCTTCTACTGCTGCTGCTGCTACTACTGCTACTATTACTGCTGCTCCTATTCCTGTTGCTACTGCTACATCTCAGACTACAACTACTACTACTGCTACTGCTACTGCAGCTACAACTGCTACTGGTGCTGCTACTACTGCTGCTCCTACTCCTGCTGCTACTACTACTACTGGTGCTGCTACTGCTACTGCTCCAACTTCTGCTCCTACAGCTGCTGCTACTGCTACTACTGCTACTACTACTGCTACTGCTACTGCTACTGCTACGGCTACTGCTACTGCTACTACTACTGCTACTTCTACTACTACTACCACTGCTACTTCTGCTGCTACTACTGCTACTGCTACTGCTCCTACTGCTGCTGCTCCTACTACATCGGCTCATACTCCTGCTGCTACTGCTACTACTCCTACTACTGCTACTGTTTTTGCTATTGCTACTGCTGCTGCTGCTACTACTTCTGCTGCTGCTACTGCTACTACTGTTGTTGCTCCTACTCCTGCTGCTACTGCTACTACTACTACTGCTACTGCTACTGATGTTGCTCCTGCTACTGCTGCTGCTGCTGCTACTGCTACTATTGCTGCTACTGCTACTGCTACTACTGCTGCTACTGTTACTGCTACTGCTACTGCTACTGCTACGGCTACTGCTACTGCTGTTACTGCTACTGCTGCTACTGCTACTGCTTCCGCTACCGCTACTGAAATTGTTACTGCTACTGCTACTGCTACTACTGTTGCTGCTGCTTCTACGGCTACTGTAACTGCTACCGCTACTGCTGCTGCTGCTACTGCTACTGTTGCTGCTACTACTGCTGCTGCTACTGTTACTACTTCTATTGCTCCTAGTCCTGCTGCTACTGCAACAACTCAGACTACTGCTCCTACTGCTACTACTGCTACTACAGCTCCTACTCCTACTACTGCTACTGTTGCTACTACTATTCCTACTACTGCTACTACTGCTAGTACTGCTACTACTACTACTGCTACTACTACTGTTACTGCTATTGATGCTGCTACTACTATTGTTGCTGCTACTGCTGCTGCTGCTATTTCTTCTGCTACTGCTGCTACTACTACTCCTACTACTGCTATTGCTACTGCTACTCCTACTACTGTACTGCTACTGCGGCTACTCTGCTTCTACGACTCCTGCCACTACTGCTGCTGCTACTGCTACTACTGCTGCTACTCCTACTCCTGCTGCTACTGCTACTCCTCAGACTACAACTACTATTACTGCTACTGCTGCTACTACTGCTACTGCTACTGCTATTGTTGCTGCTACTACTGCTAGTACTACTACTACTACTACTGCTACTACTACTGTTACTGCTATTGATGCTGCTACTACTATTATTGCTGCTACTGCTGCTGCTGCTATTTCTTCTGCTACTGCTGCTACTACTACTCCTACTACTGCTATTGCTACTGCTACTCCTACTACTGGACTGCTACTGCGGCTACTGCTGCTTCTACGGCTCCTGCTACTACTGCTGCTGCTACTGCTACTACTGCTGCTACTCCTACTCCTGCTGCTACTGCTACTCCTCAGACTACAACTACTATTACTGCTACTGCTGCTACTACTGCTACTGCTACTGCTAATGCTATTGCTGCTGCTCATGCTATTGCTACTACTACTTCTACAACTGCTACTGCTACTGCTGCTGCTCCAACTCAAGCTACTGCTACTGCTGCTGCTGCTACTACTGCTACTACTCCTACTCCTGCTGCTACTGCTACTGCTATTTATGCTACTGCTACTGCTGCTACAGCTACTACTACTGCTAGTGCAACTGCTACTGCTGGTACTGCTGCTGCGACTCCTAATACTGCTACTGCTGCTGCTGCTATTACTGCTACTACTGCTACTGCTATTACTGCTGCAGCTACTACTGCTGCTGCTACTACTAATGCTACTGCTGCTACTGCTACTGCTCTGACTCCTGCTGCTACTGCTACTACTGCTACTGCTATTATTGATGCAGCTACTACTGCTGCTGCTACTACTAATGCTACTGCTACTGCTCCGACTCCTGCTACTACTGCTACTGTTATAACTGTTGCTGCTACTACTGCTGCTGCTACTACTACTGCTACTACAACTGCTACTGTTGCTAGTACTGCAACAGCTACTGCAACTCCTACTACTGCTACTGCTACTGCTGATGTTGCTACTGCTGCTTCTACTGCTGCTGCTACTGCTGCTGCTGCTACTACTGCTACTATTACTGCTGCTCCTACTCCTGTTGCTACTGCTACTCCTCAGACTACAACTACTACTACTGCTACTGCTACTGCAGCTACAACTGCTACTGGTGCTGCTACTATTACTGCTCCTACTCCTGCTGCTACTACTACTACTGGTGCTGCTACTGCTACTGCTCCAACTTCTGCTCCTACAGCTGCTGCTACTGCTACTACTGCTACAACTACTGCTACTGCTACTGCTACTGCTACTGCTACGGCTACTGCTACTGCTACTGCTACTGCTACTTCTACTACTACTACTACTGCTACTGCTACTGCTGCTGCTACTACTGCTACTGCTACTGCTCCTACTGCTGCTGCTCCTACTACATCGGCTCCTACTCCTGCTGCTACTGCTACTACTCCTACTACTGCTACTGTTTCTGCAACTGCTACTGCTGCTGCTGCTACTACTACTGCTGTTGCTACTACTGCTACTGCTGCTGCTACTACTGTTGTTGCTCCTACTCCTGCTGCTACTGCTACTGCTATTACTGCTGCTACTACTGCTACTTCTACTACTACTGCTACTGATGTTGCTCCTGCTACTGCTGCTGCTGCTGCTGCTACTGCTACTATTGTTGCTACTGCTACTGCTACTACTGCTGCTGCTACTTCTACTGCTACGGCTACTGCTGCTACTGCTACTGCTGCTACTGTTACTGCTGCTGCTTCCGCTACCGCTACTGAAACTGTTACTGCTACTACTGTTGTTGCTGCTTCTACGGCTACTGTAACTGCTACCGCTACTGCTGCTGCTGCTACTGCTACTGTTGCTGCTACTACTGCTGCTGCTTCTGTTACTACTTCTGTTGCTCCTAGTCCTGCTGCTACTGCAACAACTCAGACTACTGCTACTACTGCTCCTACTGCTACTACTGCTACTACAGCTCCTACTCCTACTACTGCTACTGTTGCTACTACTACTCCTATTACTGCTAGTACTGCTACTACTACTACTACTGCTACTACTACTGCTACTGCTATTGATGCTGCTACTGCTGCTGCTGCTATTTCTTCTGCTACTGCTGCTACTACTACTCCTACTACTGCTATTGCTACTGCTACACCTACTACTGTACTGCTACTACGGCTACTGCTGCTTCTACTGCTGCTACTACTACTGCTGCTACTGCTACTACTGCTGCTACTCCTACTCCTGCTGCTACTGCTACTCCTCAGACTACAACTACTATTACTGCTACTGCTGATACTACTGCTACTGCTACTGCTATTGTTGCTGCTACTGCTACTGCTCCTACTTCTGCTGCTACTGCTACTACTGCTGCTACTACTGCTACTACTACTGCTAATGCTATTGCTGCTGCTCATGCTATTGCTACTACTACTTCTACAACTGCTACTGCTACTGCTGCTACTGCTACGCTGCTACTCCAACTCAAGCTACTGCTACTGCTGCTGCTGCTACTGCTACTACTCCTACTCCTGCTGCTACTGCTACTGCTATTTATGCTACTGCTACTGCTGCTACAGCTACTACTACTGCTACTGCAACTGCTACTGCTGGTACTGCTGCTGCGACTCCTAATACTGCTACTGCTGCTGCTGCTACTGCTACTGCTCCTACTCCTGCAGCTACATCTACTACTGCTACTGCTACTACTCAGAATACTGCTACTACTGCTCCTAGTTCAGCTCCTACAGCTGCTGCTACTGCTACTACTGCTGCTGCTACTACTCCTACTACTGCTACTGCTACAGCGGCTGCTACTACTTCTACTGCTCCTACTCCTGCTGCTACTACTCAGACTACTGCTACTACTGCTCCTACTGCTACTACTGCTACTACTGCTACTTTTGCTCCTACTCCTACTACTGCTACTACTTCTACCGCTACTACTGTTGCTACAGCTACTGCTGCTACTGCTGCTACTGCTCCTACTCCTGCTGCTACTGCTACTACTGCTGCTACTGCTCCTACTCCTGCTGCTGCTACTGCTACTGCTACTGTTCCTACTCATGTTGCTACTGCTACTACTCCTACTATTGCTACTACTGCTACTACTCCCCCGACTCCTACTACTGCTACTGCTACTGCTGTTGTTGCTGCTGCTACTGCTGCTGCTACTGCTGCTGCTATTAGTGCTGTTGTTACTGCTACTAATGATGGTGCTCCTACTCCTGCTGCTACGGCTACTGCTACTGCTACTGCTGCTGCTACTACTGCTGCTGTTACTGCTACTGTTGCTGCTGCTCCACCTCCTGTTGCTACTGCTACTACTCAAACTACTGCTACTACTACTGCTGCTGCTGGTGCTACTGCTGCTGCTGCTACGAATACTGCTACTGCGAGTGCTACTACTACTACTAATACTACTGCAACTGCTATTGCTACTGCTTCTACTCCTGCTGATACTGCAACTACTCCTACTACTGCTACTACTGCCTCTACTACTGCTACTGCTACTGTTGCTGCTACTGCTGCTGCTACTAGTGCTGCTGCTACTGCTACTGCTACTGTTGCTGCTACTGCTGGTGTTGCTGCTGCTACTGCTACTGCTCCTGCTACTGCTACTGCTACTGCTGCTGTTGCTTCTACGGCTACCGTAACTGCTACTTCTATTGCTATTGCTGTTGCTGCTGCTACGGCTGCTGTTGCTGCTACTGCTGCTGTTGTTGCTACTGGTGCTGCTAGTGCTACTGCTACAGCTCATGCCACTGCTACAGCTCCTGCTATGGCTACTGCTACTGCTACGGCTACCGATACTGCTGCTACTACTACTGCTACAGCTGCTACTGCTGCTGCTCCAACTGAAGCTACTGCTACTGCTACTGCTGCTGCTGCTGCTACAACTACTACTCCTACTGCTACTGCTACTGCTATTTATGCTACTGCTACTGCTACTGCTGCTACTGCTAGTACTACTGCTACTGCTGGTATTGCTGCTGCAACTCCTACTACTGCTACTGCTGCTGCTGCTACTGCTCCTACTCCTGCTGCTACAGCTACTACTGCTACTGCTGCTACTCAGAATACTGCTACTACTTCTCCTAGTGCTGCTCCTACAGCTGTTGCTACTGCTACTACTGCTGCTCCTACTCCTACTACTGCTACTACTACTGCTACTGCGGCTGCTAATAATGTTACTGCTCCTACTCCTGCTACTACTACTCAGACTACTGCTACTACTGCTCCTACTGCTACTACTGCTACTACTGCTACTTTTGCTCCTACTCCTACTACTTCTACCGCTACTACTGTTGCTACAGCTGCTGCGGCTACTAGCGCTGCTGCTACTGTTGCTGCTACTGCTGGTGTTGCTGCTGCTACTGCTGCTGCTACTGCTACTGCTCCTGCTCCTGCTACTGCTACTGCTGCTGCTGTTGCTTCTACGGCTACTGTAAAAGCTACTTCTACTGCTATTGCTGTTGCTGCTGCTGTTGTTGCTACTGCTACTGCTAGTGCTACTGCTACAGCTCATGCTACTGCTACAGCTCCTGCTATGGCTACTGCTACTGCTACTGCTACGGCTACTGCTACTGCTACTACTGCTACTGCTGCTGCTGCTGCTACTGCTGCTGCTCCAACTCAAGCTACTGCTACTGCTACTGCTGCTGCTACTGCTACTACTCCTGCTGCTACTGCTACTGCTATTTACGCTACTGATACTGCTGCTACTGCTACTACTACTGCTACTACTACTGCTACTACAACTGCTGCTGCTGCTACTGCTACTGCTCCTACTCCTGCTGCTACTGCTGCTACTGCTATTACTGCTGCTGCTACTACAGCTGCTACTGCTACTACTACTGCTACTACTACTGCTGCTACTTCTGCTCCTACTACTGCTACTGCTACAGCTACAGCTACTGCTGCTACTGCTACTGCTCCTATTCCTGCTGCTACTGATATTGCTACTACTGCTACTACTACTACTGCTCCTACTTCTACTACTGCTACTACCGCTACTGCTACTGCTGCTGCTGCTGCTCCTACTGCTACTACTGCTACTACTGCTACAGCTATTACTGCTGCTGCTACTGCTGCTACTACTACTTCTGCTACTGCTCCTACTGCAACTGCTACTGCTGCTGCTGCTGCAACTCCTACTACTGCTACTGCTACTGCTCCGACTCCTGCTGCTACTGCTACTACTGCAACTGCTATTACTGCTGCAGCTACTACTGCTGTTGCTACTACTAATGCTACTGCTGCTACTGCTACTGCTCCGACTCCTGCTGCTACTGCTACTACTGCTACTGCTATTATTGCTGCAGCTACTACTGCTGCTGCTACTACTAATGCTACTGCTGCTACTGCTACTGCTCCAACTCCTGCTACTACTGCTACTGTTATAACTGTTGCTGCTACTACTGCTGCTGCTACTGCTACTACTACTGCTACTACAACTGCTACTGCTGCTAGTACTGCAACTGCTACTGCAACTCCTACTACTGCTACTGCTACTGCTACTGCTGATGTTGCTACTGCTGCTTCTACTGCTGCTGCTACTGCTGCTGCTGCTACTACTGCTACTATTAAAGCTGCTCCTACTCCTGTTGCTACTGCTACATCTCAGACTACAACTACTACTACTGCTACTGCTACTGCAGCTACAACTGCTACTGGTGCTGCTACTACTACTGCTCCTACTCCTGCTGCTACTACTACTACTACTGGTGCTGCTACTGCTACTGCTCCAACTTCTGCTCCTACAGCTGCTGCTACTGCTACTACTGCTACTACTACTGCTACTGCTACTGCTACTGCTACGGCTACTGCTACTGCTACTACTACTGCTACTTCTACTACTACTACCACTGCTACTGCTACTTCTGCTGCTACTACTGCTACTGCTACTGCTCCTACTGCTGCTACTCCTACTACATCGGCTCATACTCCTGCTGCTACTGCTACTACTCCTACTACTGCTACTGTTTCTGCTATTGCTACTGATGCTGCTGCTACTACTACTTCTGCTGCTGCTACTGCTACTGCAACTGCTACTACTGTTGTTGCTCCTACTCCTGCTGCTACTGCTACTGCTACTACTGCTACTGCTACTACTACTGCTACTGATGTTGCTCCTGCTACTGCTGCTGCTGCTGCTACTGCTACTATTGCTGCTACTGCAACTCCTACTACTGCTACTGCTACTGCTACTGCTGATGTTGCTACTGCTGCTTCTACTGCTGCTGCTGCTGCTCCTACTGCTACTACTACTACAGCTATTACTGCTGCTGCTACTGCTGCTACTACTACTTCTGCTACTGCTCCTACTACAACTGCTACTGCAGCTGCTGCTGCAACTCCTACTACTGCTACTGCTACTGCTCCGACTCCTGCTGCTACTGCTACTACTGCAACTGCTATTACTGCTGCAGCTACTACTGCTGCTGCTACTACTAATGCTACTGCTGCTACTGCTACTGCTCCGACTCCTGCTGCTACTGCTACTACTGCTACTGCTATTATTACTGCAGCTACTACTGCTGCTGCTACTACTAATGCTACTGCTGTTACTGCTACTGCTCCAACTCCTGCTACTACTGCTACTGTTATAACTGCTGCTGCTACTACTGCTGCTGCTACTGCTACTACTACTACTGCTACTACAACTGCTACTGCTGCTAGTACTGCAACTGCTACTGCAACTCCTACTACTGCTACTGCTACTGCTACTGCTGATGTTGCTACTGCTGCTTCTACTGCTGCTGCTGCTACTACTGTTACTATTACTGCTGCTCCTATTCCTGTTGCTACTGCTACATCTCAGACTACAACTACTACTACTGCTACTGCTACTGCAGCTACAACTGCTACTGGTGCTGCTACTACTACTGCTCCTACTCCTGCTGCTACTACTACTACTGGTGCTGCTACTGCTACTGCTCCAACTTCTGCTCCTACAGCTGCTGCTACTGCTACTACTGCTACTACTACTGCTACTGCTACTGCTACTGCTACGGCTACTGCTACTGCTACTGCTACTGCTACTACTACTGCTACTTCTACTACTACTACCACTGCTACTTCTGCTGCTACTACTGCTACTGCTACTGCTCCTACTGCTGCTGCTCCTACTACATCGGCTCATACTCCTGCTGCTACTGCTACTACTCCTACTACTGCTACTGTTTCTGCTATTGCTGCTGCTGCTGCTACTTCTGCTGCTGCTACTGCTACTACTGTTGTTGCTCCTACTCCTGCTGCTACTGCTACTACTGCTACTGCTACTGCTACTGCTACTGATGTTGCTCCTGCTACTGCTGCTGCTGCTGCTACTGCTACTATTGCTGCTAATGCTACTGCTACTACTGCTGCTACTGCTACTGCTACTGCTACGGCTACTGCTACTGCTGTTACTGCTACTGCTGCTACTGCTACTGCTTCCGCTACCGCTACTGAAATTGTTACTGCTACTGCTACTGCTACTACTGTTGCTGCTGCTTCTACGGCTACTGTAACTGCTACCGCTACCGCTGCTGCTGCTACTGCTACTGTTGCTGCTACTACTGCTGCTGCTACTGTTACTACTTCTATTGCTCCTAGTCCTGCTGCTACTGCAACAACTCAGACAACTGCTCCTACTGCTACTACTGCTACTACAGCTCCTACTCCTACTACTGCTACTATTGCTACTACTATTCCTACTACTGCTACTACTGCTAGTACTGCTACTACTACTACTGCTACTACTACTGTTACTGCTATTGATGCTGCTACTACTATTGTTGCTGCTACTGCTGCTGCTGCTATTTCTTCTGCTACTGCTGCTACTACTACTCCTACTACTGCTATTGCTACTGCTACTCCTACTACTGTACTGCTACTGCGGCTACTCTGCTTCTACTACTCCTGCCACTACTGCTGCTGCTACTGCTACTACTGCTGCTACTCCTACTCCTGCTGCTACTGCTACTCCTCAGACTACAACCACTATTACTGCTACTGCTGCTACTACTGCTACTGCTACTGCTATTGTTGCTGCTACTACTGCTAGTACTACTACTACTACTACTGCTACTACTACTGTTACTGCTATTGATGCTGCTACTACTATTATTGCTGCTACTGCTGCTGCTGCTATTTCTTCTGCTACTGCTGCTACTACTACTCATACTACTGCTATTGCTACTGCTACTCCTACTACTGGACTGCTACTGCGGCTACTGCTGCTTCTACGGCTCCTGCTACTACTGCTGCTGCTACTGCTACTACTGCTGCTACTCCTACTCCTGCTGCTACTGCTACTCCTCAGACTACAACTACTATTACTGCTACTGCTGCTACTACTGCTACTGCTAATGCTATTGCTGCTGCTCATGCTATTGCTACTACTACTTCTACAACTGCTACTGCTGCTGCTGCTGCTCCAACTCAAGCTACTGCTACTGCTGCTGCTGCTACTACTGCTACTACTCCTACTCCTGCTGCTACTGCTACTGCTATTTATGCTACTGCTACTGCTGCTACAGCTACTACTACTGCTAGTGCAACTGCTACTGCTGGTACTGCTGCTGCGACTCCTAATACTGCTACTGCTGCTGCTGCTATTACTGCTACTACTGCTACTGCTATTACTGCTGCAGCTACTACTGCTGCTGCTACTACTAATGCTACTGCTGCTACTGCTACTGCTCCGACTCCTGCTGCTACTGCTACTACTGCTACTGCTATTATTGATGCAGCTACTACTGCTGTTGCTACTACTAATGCTACTGCTACTGCTCCGACTCCTGCTACTACTGCTACTGTTATAACTGCTGCTGCTACTACTGCTACTGCTACTACTACTGCTACTACAACTGCTACTGTTGCTAGTACTGCAACAGCTACTGCAACTCCTACTACTGCTACTGCTACTGCTGATGTTGCTACTGCTGCTTCTACTGCTGCTGCTACTGCTGCTGCTGCTACTACTGCTACTATTACTGCTGCTCCTACTCCTGTTGCTACTGCTACTCCTCAGACTACAACTACTACTACTGCTACTGCTACTGCAGCTACAACTGCTACTGGTGCTGCTACTATTACTGCTCCTACTCCTGCTGCTACTACTACTACTGGTGCTGCTACTGCTACTGCTCCAACTTCTGCTCCTACAGCTGCTGCTACTGCTACTACTGCTACAACTACTGCTACTGCTACTGCTACTGCTACTGCTACGGCTACTGCTACTGCTACTGCTACTGCTACTTCTACTACTACTACTACTGCTACTGCTGCTGCTACTACTGCTACTGCTACTGCTCCTACTGCTGCTGCTCCTACTACATCGGCTCCTACTCCTGCTGCTACTGCTACTACTCCTACTACTGCTACTGTTTCTGCAACTGCTACTGCTGCTGCTGCTACTACTACTGCTGTTGCTACTACTGCTACTGCTGCTGCTACTACTGTTGTTGCTCCTACTCCTGCTGCTACTGCTACTGCTATTACTGCTGCTACTACTGCTACTTCTACTACTACTGCTACTGATGTTGCTCCTGCTACTGCTGCTGCTGCTGCTGCTGCTACTGCTACTATTATTGCTACTGCTACTGCTACTACTGCTGCTGCTACTTCTACTGCTACGGCTACTGCTGCTACTGCTACTGCTGCTACTGTTACTGCTGCTGCTTCCGCTACCGCTACTGAAACTGTTACTGCTACTGCTACTGCTACTACTGTTGTTGCTGCTTCTACGGCTACTGTAACTGCTACCGCTACTGCTGCTGCTGCTACTGCTACTGTTGCTGCTACTACTGCTGCTGCTTCTGTTACTACTTCTGTTGCTCCTAGTCCTGCTGCTACTGCAACAACTCAGACTACTGCTACTACTGCTCCTACTGCTACTACTGCTACTACAGCTCCTACTCCTACTACTGCTACTGTTGCTACTACTACTCCTATTACTGCTAGTACTGCTACTACTACTACTACTGCTACTACTACTGCTACTGCTATTGATGCTGCTACTGCTGCTGCTGCTATTTCTTCTGCTACTGCTGCTACTACTACTCCTACTACTGCTATTGCTACTGCTACACCTACTACTGTACTGCTACTACGGCTACTGCTGCTTCTACTGCTGCTACTAGTACTGCTGCTACTGCTACTACTGCTGCTACTCCTACTCCTGCTGCTACTGCTACTCCTCAGACTACAACTACTATTACTGCTACTGCTGATACTACTGCTACTGCTACTGCTATTGTTGCTGCTACTGCTACTGCTCCTACTTCTGCTGCTACTGCTACTACTGCTGCTACTACTGCTACTACTACTGCTAATGCTATTGCTGCTGCTCATGCTATTGCTACTACTACTTCTACAACTGCTACTGCTACTGCTGCTACTGCTACGCTGCTGCTCCAACTCAAGCTACTGCTACTGCTGCTGCTGCTACTGCTACTACTCCTACTCCTGCTGCTACTGCTACTGCTATTTATGCTACTGCTACTGCTGCTACAGCTACTACTACTGCTACTGCAACTGCTACTGCTGGTACTGCTGCTGCGACTCCTAATACTGCTACTGCTGCTGCTGCTACTGCTACTGCTCCTACTCCTGCAGCTACATCTACTACTGCTACTGCTACTACTCAGAATACTGCTACTACTGCTCCTAGTTCAGCTCCTACAGCTGCTGCTACTGCTACTACTGCTGCTGCTCCTACTCCTACTACTGCTACTGCTACAGCGGCTGCTACTACTTCTACTGCTCCTACTCCTGCTGCTACTACTCAGACTACTGCTACTACTGCTTCTACTGCTACTACTGCTACTACTGCTACTTTTGCTCCTACTCCTACTACTGCTACTACTTCTACCGCTACTACTGTTGCTACAGCTACTGCTGCTACTTCTGCTACTGCTCCTACTCCTGCTGCTACTGCTACTACTGCTGCTACTGCTCCTACTCCTGCTGCTGCTACTGCTACTGCTACTGTTCCTACTCATGTTGCTACTGCTACTACTCCTACTATTGCTACTACTGCTACTACTCCCCCGACTCCTACTACTGCTACTGCTACTGCTGTTGCTGCTGCTGCTACTGCTGCTGCTATTAGTGCTGTTGTTACTGCTACTACTGATGGTGCTCCTACTCCTGCTGCTACGGCTACTGCTACTGCTACTGCTGCTGCTACTACTGCTGCTGTTACTGCTACTGTTGCTGCTGCTCGACCTCCTGTTGCTACTGCTACTACTCAAACTACTGCTACTACTACTGCTGCTGCTGGTGCTACTGCTGCTGCTGCTGCTACGAATACTGCTACTGCGAGTGCTACTACTACTACTAATACTACTGCAACTGCTATTGCTACTGCTTCTACTCCTGCTGATACTGCAACTACTCCTACTACTGCTACTACTGCCTCTACTACTGCTACTGCTACTGTTGCTGCTACTGCTGCTGCTACTAGTGCTGCTGCTACTGCTACTGTTGCTGCTACTGCTGGTGTTGCTGCTGCTACTGCTACTGCTCCTGCTACTGCTACTGCTACTGCTGCTGTTGCTTCTACGGCTACCGTAACTGCTACTTCTATTGCAATTGCTGTTGCTGCTGCTACGGCTGCTGTTGCTGCTACTGCTGCTGTTGTTGCTACTGGTGCTGCTAGTGCTACTGCTACAGCTCATGCCACTGCTACAGCTCCTGCTATGGCTACTGCTACTGCTACGGCTACCGATACTGCTGCTACTACTACTGCTACAGCTGCTACTGCTGCTGCTCCAACTGAAGCTACTGCTACTGCTACTGCTGCTGCTGCTGCTACAACTACTACTCCTACTGCTACTGCTACTGCTATTTATGCTACTGCTACTGCTACTGCTGCTACTGCTAGTACTACTGCTACTGCTGGTATTGCTGCTGCAACTCCTACTACTGCTACTGCTGCTGCTGCTACTGCTCCTACTCCTGCTGCTACAGCTACTACTGCTACTGCTGCTACTCAGAATACTGCTACTACTTCTCCTAGTGCTGCTCCTACAGCTGTTGCTACTGCTACTACTGCTGCTCCTACTCCTACTACTGCTACTACTACTGCTACTGCGGCTGCTAATAATGTTACTGCTCCTACTCCTGCTACTACTACTCAGACTACTGCTACTACTGCTCCTACTGCTACTACTGCTACTACTGCTACTTTTGCTCCTACTCCTACTACTGCTACTACTTCTACCGCTACTACTGTTGCTACAGCTGCTGCGGCTACTAGCGCTGCTGCTACTGCTACTGCTACTGTTGCTGCTACTGCTGGTGTTGCTGCTGCTACTGCTGCTGCTACTGCTACTGCTCCTGCTCCTGCTACTGCTACTGCTGCTGCTGTTGCTTCTACGGCTACTGTAAAAGCTACTTCTACTGCTATTGCTGTTGCTGCTGCTGTTGTTGCTACTGCTACTGCTAGTGCTACTGCTACAGCTCATGCTACTGCTACAGCTCCTGCTATGGCTACTGCTACTGCTACTGCTACGGCTACTGCTACTGCTGCTACTGCTGCTACTGCTACTGCTGCTGCTGCTACTGCTGCTGCTCCAACTCAAGCTACTGCTACTGCTACTGCTGCTGCTGCCGCTACTGCTACTACTCCTGCTGCTACTGCTACTGCTATTTACGCTACTGATACTGCTGCTACTGCTACTACTACTGCTACTACTACTGCTACTACAACTGCTGCTGCTGCTACTGCTACTGCTCCTACTCCTGCTGCTACTGCTGCTACTGCTATTACTGCTGCTGCTACTACAGCTGCTACTGCTACTACTACTGCTACTACTACTGCTGCTACTTCTGCTCCTACTACTGCTACTGCTACAGCTACAGCTACTGCTGCTGCTACTGCTACTGCTCCTATTCCTGCTGCTACTGATATTGCTACTACTGCTACTACTACTACTGCTCCTACTCCTACTACTGCTACTACCGCTACTGCTACTGCTGCTGCTGCTGCTCCTACTGCTACTACTGCTACTACTGCTACAGCTATTACTGCTGCTGCTACTGCTGCTACTACTACTTCTGCTACTGCTCCTACTGCAACTGCTACTGCTGCTGCTGCTGCAACTCCTACTACTGCTACTGCTACTGCTCCGACTCCTGCTGCTACTGCTACTACTGCAACTGCTATTACTGCTGCAGCTACTACTGCTGTTGCTACTACTAATGCTACTGCTGCTACTGCTACTGCTCCGACTCCTGCTGCTACTGCTACTACTGCTACTGCTATTATTGCTGCAGCTACTACTGCTGCTGCTACTACTAATGCTACTGCTGCTACTGCTACTGCTCCAACTCCTGCTACTACTGCTACTGTTATAACTGTTGCTGCTACTACTGCTGCTGCTACTGCTACTACTACTGCTACTACAACTGCTACTGCTGCTAGTACTGCAACTGCTACTGCAACTCCTACTACTGCTACTGCTACTGCTACTGCTGATGTTGCTACTGCTGCTTCTACTGCTGCTGCTACTGCTGCTGCTGCTACTACTGCTACTATTAAAGCTGCTCCTACTCCTGTTGCTACTGCTACATCTCAGACTACAACTACTACTACTGCTACTGCTACTGCAGCTACAACTGCTACTGGTGCTGCTACTACTACTGCTCCTACTCCTGCTGCTACTACTACTACTACTACTGGTGCTGCTACTGCTACTGCTCCAACTTCTGCTCCTACAGCTGCTGCTACTGCTACTACTGCTACTACTACTGCTACTGCTACTGCTACTGCTACATCTACGGCTACTGCTACTGCTACTACTACTGCTACTTCTACTACTACTACTACCACTGCTACTGCTACTTCTGCTGCTACTACTGCTACTGCTACTGCTCCTACTGCTGCTGCTCCTACTACATCGGCTCATACTCCTGCTGCTACTGCTACTACTCCTACTACTGCTACTGTTTCTGCTATTGCTACTGCTGCTGCTGCTACTACTACTTCTGCTGCTGCTACTGCTACTGCAGCTGCTACTACTGTTGTTGCTCCTACTCCTGCTGCTACTGCTACTGCTACTACTGCTACTGCTACTACTACTGCTACTGATGTTGCTCCTGCTACTGCTGCTGCTGCTGCTGCTACTGCTACTATTGCTGCTACTGCAACTCCTACTACTGCTACTGCTACTGCTACTGCTGATGTTGCTACTGCTGCTTCTACTGCTGCTGCTGCTACTACTGCTACTATTACTGCTGCTCCTACTCCTGTTGCTACTGCTACTCCTCAGACTACAACTACTACTACTGCTACTACAGCTACAACTGCTACTGGTGCTGCTACTATTACTGCTCCTACTCCTGCTGCTACTACTACTACTATTGGTGCTGCTACTGCTACTGCTCCAACTTCTGCTCCTACAGCTGCTGCTACTGCTACTACTGCTACAACTACTGCTACTGCTACTGCTACTGCTACGGCTACTGCTACTGCTACTACTACTGCTACTTCTACTACTACTACTGCTACTGCTACTTCTGCTGCTACTACTGCTACTGCTACTGCTCCTACTGCTGCTGCTCCTACTACATCGGCTCCTACTCCTGCTGCTACTGCTACTACTCCTACTACTGCTACTGTTTCTGCAACTGCTACTGCTGCTGCTGCTACTACTACTGCTGTTGCTACTACTGCTACTGCTGCTGCTACTACTGTTGTTGCTCCTACTCCTGCTGCTACTGCTACTGCTATTACTGCTGCTACTACTGCTACTTCTACTACTACTGCTACTGATGTTGCTCCTGCTACTGCTGCTGCTGCTGCTGCTACTGCTACTATTGCTGCTACTCCTACTCCTACTATAACTACTGCTACTGTGGCAGCTACTGCTACTACCGCTGCTCCTACTCCTGCTGCTACTGCTACTATTGCTCCTACTGCTACTACTGCTGCTACTGCTACCGCTACTATTGTTGCTACTGCTGCTGTTACTGCTGCTGCTGCTGCAACTGCTACTGCTCCTACTCCTACTGCTACTGCTACTACTGCTGCTACTGCTCCTACTCCTGCTGCTACTGCTACTACTGCTACTGCTGCTGCTACTGCTAATACTGCTGCTTCTACTGCTACTACTACTACTCCTACTGTTACTGCTACTGCTCCTGCTGCTACTGCTACTACTCCTACTACTGCTACTACTGCTACTAGTGCTCCTACTCCAACTACTGCTACTGCTACTGCTGCTACTACTACTGCTGTTGTTACTGCTACTACTGTTGCTGCTCCTAGTCCTGCTACTGCTGTTGTTCCTACTGCTACTACTACTCCTACTGCTACTGCTATTACTGCTACTGCTACTGCTGCTGCTGCTACTGCTGCTGCTCCTACTCCTTCTACTGCTACTGCTACTACTGCTGCTGCTGCTACTGCTGCTGCTCCAACTCCTGCTGCTACTGCTATTACTGCTGCTGCTACTACAGCTGCTACTGCTACTACTACTGCTACTACTACTGCTGCTACTTCTGCTCCTACTACTGCTACTGCTGCTGCTACTGCTCCTATTCCTGCTGCTACTGATATTGCTACTATTGCTACTACTGCTACTACTACTACTACTACTGCTCCTACTCCTACTACTGCTACTACCGCTACTGCTACTGCTGCTGCTGCTACTGCTGCTGCTCCTACTGCTACTACTACTACAGCAATTACTGCTGCTGCTACTGCTGCTACTACTACTGCTGCTACTGGTCCTACTGCAACTGCTACTGCTGCTGCTGCTGCAACTCCTACTACTGCTACTGCTACTGCTCCGACTCCTGCTGCTACTGCTACTACTGCTACTGCTATTACTGCTGCAGCTACTACTGCTGCTGCTACTACTAATGCTACTGCTGCTACTGCTACTGTTCCGACTCCTGCTGCTACTGCTACTACTGCTACTGCTATTATTGATGCAGCTACTACTGCTGCTGCTACTACTAATGCTACTGCTACTGCTCCGACTCCTGCTACTACTGCTACTGTTATAACTGCTGCTGCTACTACTGCTGCTGCTACTGCTGCTACTACTGCTACTACAACTGCTACTTCTGCTAGTACTGCAACTGCTACTGCAACTCCTACTACTGCTGCTGCTGCTGCTACTACTGCTACTATTACTGCTGCTCCTACTCCTGTTGCTACTACTACTCCTCAGACTACAACTACTACTACTGCTACTGCTACTGCAGCTACAACTGCTACTGGTGCTGCTACTATTACTGCTCCTACTCCTGCTGCTACTACTACTACTGGTGCTGCTACTGCTACTGCTCCAACTTCTGCTCCTACAGCTGCTGCTACTGCTACTACTGCTACAACTACTGCTACTGCTACTGCTACTGCTACGGCTACTGCTACTGCTACTGCTAATACTACTGCTACTTCTACTACTACTACTGCTACTGCTACTGCTGCTACTACTACTGCTACTGCTACTGCTCCTACTGCTGCTGCTCCTACTACATCGGCTCCTACTCCTGCTGCTACTGCTACTACTCCTACTACTGCTACTGTTTCTGCTACTGCTGCTGCTGCTACTACTACTGCTGCTGCTGCTACTACTACTGCTGCTGCTACTACAGTTGTTGCTCCTACTCCTGCTGCTACTGCTACTGCTACTGCTATTACTGCTGCTACTACTGCTACTTCTACTACTACTGCTACAGATGTTGCTCCTGCTACTGCTGCTGCTGCTGCTACTGCTACTATTGCTGCTACTACTACTGCTACTACTATTACTGCTGCTGCTACTGCTACTGCTACGGCTACTGCTGCTACTGCTACTGCTGCTACCGCTACTAAAACTGTTACTGCTACTGCTACTGCTTCTACTGTTGTTGCTGCTTCTACGGCTACTGTAACTGCTACCGCTACTGCTGCTGCTGCTACTGCTACTGTTGCTGCTACTACTGCTGCTGCTACTGTTACTACTTCTGTTGCTCCTAGTCCTGCTGCTACTGCAACAACTCAGACTACTGCTACTACTGCTCCTACTGCTACTACTGCTACTACAGCTCCTACTCCTACTACTGCTACTGTTGCTACTACTACTCCTACTACTGCTAGTACTGCTACTACTACTACTGCTACTACTACTGCTACTGCTATTGATGCTGCTACTGCTGCTGCTGCTATTTCTTCTGCTACTGCTGCTACTACTACTCCTACTACTGCTATTGCTACTGCTACACCTACTACTGTACTGCTACTACGGCTACTGCTGCTTCTACTGCTGCTACTACTACTGCTGCTACTGCTACTACTGCTGCTACTCCTACTCCTGCTGCTACTGCTACTCCTCAGACTACAACTACTATTACTGCTACTGCTGCTACTACTGCTACTGCTACTGCTATTGTTGCTGCTACTGCTACTGCTCCTACTTCTGCTGCTACTGCTACTACTGCTGCTACTACTTCTACTACTACTGCTAATGCTATTGCTGCTGCTCATGCTATTGCTACTACTACTTCTACAACTGCTACTGCTACTGCTGCTACTGCTACGCTGCTGC
Source organism: Calendula officinalis (assembly GCA_963853835.1). Classification (NCBI taxonomy): domain Eukaryota; kingdom Viridiplantae; phylum Streptophyta; class Magnoliopsida; order Asterales; family Asteraceae; genus Calendula; species Calendula officinalis. The sequence continues at coordinate 91,652,772 of OY970822.1, read as the reverse complement.
TCCAACTCAAGCTACTGCTACTGCTGCTGCTGCTGCTACTGCTACTACTCCTACTCCTGCTGCTACCGCTACTGCTATTTATGCTACTGCTACTGCTGCTACAGCTACTACTACTGCTACTGCAACTGCTACTGCTGGTACTGCTGCTGCGACTCCTAATACTGCTACTGCTGCTGCTGCTGCTATTACTGCTACTACTGCTACTGCTATTACTGCTGCAGCTACTACTGCTGCTGCTACTACTAATGCTACTGCTGCTACTGCTACTGCTCCGACTCCTGCTGTTACTGCTACTACTGCTACTGCTATTATTAATGCAGCTACTACTGCTGCTGCTACTACTAATGCTACTGCTACTGCTCCGACTCCTGCTACTACTGCTACTGTTATAACTGCTGCTGCTACTACTGCTGCTGCTACTACTACTGCTACTACAACTGCTACTGCTTCTAGTACTGCAACTGCTACTGCAACTCCTACTACTGCTACTGCTGATGTTGCTACTGCTGCTTCTACTGCTGCTGCTACTGCTGCTGCTGCTACTACTGCTACTATTACTGCTGCTCCTACTCCTGTTGCTACTGCTACTCCTCAGACTACAACTACAACTACTGCTACTGCTACTGCAGCTACAACTGCTACTGGTGCTGCTACTATTACTGCTCCTACTCCTGCTGCTACTACTACTACTGGTGCTGCTACTGCTACTGCTCCAACTTCTGCTCCTACAGCTGCTGCTACTGCTACTACTGCTACAACTACTGCTACTGCTACGGCTACTGCTACTGCTACTGCTACTACTACTGCTACTTCTACTACTACTACTGCTACTGCTACTACTACTGCTACTACTGCTACTGCTACTGCTCCTACTGCTGCTGCTCCTACTACATCGGCTCCTACTCCTGCTGCTACTGCTACTACTCCTACTACTGATACTGTTTCTGCTACTGCTACTGCTGCTGCTGCTACTACTACTGCTGTTGCTACTACTGCTACTGCTGCTGCTACTACTGTTGTTGCTCCTACTCCTGCTGCTACTGCTACTGCTATTACTGCTGCTACTACTGCTACTTCTACTACTACTGCTACTGACGTTGCTCCTGCTACTGCTGCTGCTGCTACTGCTACTATTGCTGCTACTGCTACTGCTACTGCTACTACTGCTGCTGCTACTTCTACTGCTACGGCTACTGCTGCTACTGCTACTGCTGCTACTGCTACTGCTGCTGCTTCCGCTACCGCTACTGAAACTGTTACTGCTACTGCTACTGCTACTGCTACTACTGTTGTTGCTGCTTCTACGGCTACTGTAACTGCTACCGCTACTGCTGCTGCTGCTACTGCTACTGTTGCTGCTACTACTGCTGCTGCTACTGTTACTACTTCTGTTGCTCCTAGTCCTGCTGCTACTGCAACAACTCAGACTACTGCTACTACTGCTCCTACTGCTACTACGGCTACTGCTGCTTCTACTGCTGCTACTACTGCTGCTACTGCTACTACTGCTGCTACTCCTACTCCTGCTGCTACTGCTACTCCTCAGACTACAACTACTATTACTGCTACTGCTGCTACTACTGCTACTGCTACTGCTATTGTTGCTGCTACTGCTACTGCTCCTACTTCTGCTGCTACTGCTACTACTGCTGCTACTACTGCTACTACTACTGCTACTACTACTGCTAATGCTATTGCTGCTGCTCATGCTATTGCTACTACTACTTCTACAACTGCTACTGCTACTGCTGCTACTGCTAGGCTGCTACTCCAACTCAAGCTACTGCTACTGCTGCTGCTGCTGCTACAGCTACTACTCCTACTCCTGCTGCTACTGCTACTGCTATTTATGCTACTGCTACTGCTGCTACAGCTACTACTACTGCTACTGCAACTGCTACTGCTGGTACTGCTGCTACGACTCCTAATACTGCTACTGCTGCTGCTGCTACTGCTCCTACTCCTGCAGCTACATCTACTACTGCAACTGCTACTACTCAGAATACTGCTATTACTGCTCCTGTTCAGCTCCTACAGCTGCTGCTACTGCTACTACTGCTGCTGCTCCTACTCCTACTACTGCTACTGCTACAGTGGCTGCTACTACTTCTACTGCTCCTACTCCTGCTGCTACTACTCAGACTACTGCTACTACTGCTCCTACTGCTACTACTGCTACTTTTGCTCCTACTCCTACTACTGCTACTACTTCTACCGCTACCACTGTTGCTACAGCTACTGCTGCTACTGCTGCTACTGCTCCTACTCCTGCTGCTACTGCTACTACTGCTGCTACTGCTCCTACTCCTGCTGCTGCTACTGCTACTGCTACTGTTCCTACTCATGTTGCTACTGCTACTACTCCTACTATTGCTACTACTGCTACTACTCCCCCGACTCCTACAACTGCTACTGCTACTGCTGGTGCTGCTGCTGCTACTGCTGCTGCTACTGCTGCTGCTACTAGTGCTGTTGTTACTGCTACTACTGATGGTGCTCCTACTCCTGCTGCTACGGCTACTGCTACTGCTACTGCTGCTGCTACTACTGCTGTTACTGCTACTGTTGCTGCTGCTCCACCTCCTGTTGCTACTGCTACTACTCAAACTACTGCTACTACTACTGCTGCTGCTGGTGCTACTGCTACTGCTGCTACGAATACTGCTACTGCGAGTGCTACTACTACTACTAATACTACTGCAACTGCTATTGCTACTGCTTCTACTCCTGCTGATACTGCTACTACTCCTACTACTGCTACTGCTACTGTTGCTGCTACTGCTGCTGCTACTAGTGCTGCTGCTACTGCTACTGCTACTGTTGATGCTACTGCTGGTGTTGCTGCTGCTACTGCTACTGCTCCTGCTACTGCTACTGCTACTGCTGCTGTTGCTTCTACGGCTACCGTAACTGCTACTTCTATTGCTATTGCTGTTGCTGCTGCTACGACTGCTGTTGCTGCTACTGCTGCTGTTGTTGCTACTGGTGCTGCTAGTGCTACTGCTACAGCTCATGCTACTGCTACAGCTCCTGCTATGGCTACTGCTACTGCTACGGCTACCGATACTGCTGCTACTACTGCTGCTACAGCTGCTACTGCTGCTGCTCCAACTGAAGCTACTGCTACTGCTACTGCTGCTGCTGCTACAGCTACTACTCCTACTGCTACTGCTACTGCTATTTATGCTACTGCTACTGCTACTGCTGCTACTGCTAGTACTACTGCTACTGCAACTGCTACTGCTGGTAATGCTGCTGCAACTCCTACTACTGCTACTGCTGCTGCTACTGCTCCTACTCCTGCTGCTACAGCTACTACTGCTACTGCTGCTACTCAGAATACTGCTACTACTTCTCCTAGTGCTGCTCCTACAGCTGTTACTACTGCTACTACTGCTGCTCCTACTCCTACTACTGCTACTACTACTGCTACTGCGGCTGCTAATAATGTTACTGCTCCTACTCCTGCTGCTACTACTCAGACTACTGCTACTACTGCTCCTACTGGTACTACTGCTACTACTGCTACTTTTGCTCCTACTCCTACTACTGCTACTACTTCTACCGCTACTACTGTTGCTACAGCTGCTGCGGCCACTAGCGCTGCTGCTACTGCTACTGCTACTGTTGCTGCTACTGCTGGTGTTGCTGCTGCTACTGCTGCTGCTACTGCTACTGCTCCTGCTCCTGCTACTGCTACTGCTGCTGCTGTTGCTTCTACGGCTACTGTTAAAGCTACTTCTACTTCTATTGCTGTTGCTGCTGCTGTTGTTGCTACTGCTACTGCTAGTGCTACTGCTACAGCTCATGCTACTGCTACAGCTCCTGCTATGGCTACTGCTACTGCTACGGCTACTGCTACTGCTGCTACTGCTACTGCTGCTGCTGCTACTGCTGCTGCTCCAACTCAAGCTACTGCTACTGCTACTGCTGCTGTTGCTGCTACTGCTACTACTCCTGCTGCTACTGCTACTGCTATTTACGCTACTGCTACTGCTGCTACTGCTACTACTGCTACTGCAACTGCTGCTGCTGCTACTCCTACTGCTCCTACTCCTGCTGCTACTGCTGCTACTGCTATTACTGCTGCTGCTACTACAGCTGCTACTGCTACTACTACTGCTACTACTACTACTGATACTTCTGCTCCTACTACTGCTACTGCTACAGCTACTGCTACTGCTGCTGCTACTGCTACTGCTCCTATTCCTGCTGCTACTGATATTGCTACTACTGCTACTACTACTGCTCCTACTCCTACTACTGCTACTACCGCTACTGCTACTGCTGCTGCTGCTGCTCCTACTGCTACTACTGCTACAGCTATTACTGCTGCTGCTACTACTACTTCTGCTACTGCTCCTACTACAACTGCTACTGCAGTTGCTGATGCAACTCCTACTACTGCTACTGCTACTGCTCCGACTCCTGCTGCTACTGCTACTACTGCAACTGCTATTACTGCTGCGGCTACTACTGCTGCTGCTACTACTAATGCTACTGCTGCTACTGCTATTGCTCCGACTCCTGCTGCTACTGCTACTACTGCTACTGCTATTATTGCTGCAGCTACTACTGCTGCTGCTACTACTAATGCCACTGCTGTTACTGCTACTGCTCCAACTCCTGCTACTACTGCTACTGTTATAACTGCTGCTGCTACTACTGCTGCTGCTACTGCTACTACTACTGCTACTACAACTGCTACTGCTGCTAGTACTGCAACTGCTACTGCAACTCCTACTACTGCTACTGCTACTGCTACTGCAACTGCTACTGCAACTCCTACTACTGCTTCTACTGCTGCTGCTGCTACTACTGCTACTATTACTGCTGCTCCTATTCCTGTTGCTACTGCTACATCTCAGACTACAACTACTACTACTGCTACTGCTACTGCAGCTACAACTGCTACTGGTGCTGCTACTACTACTGCTCCTACTCCTGCTGCTACTACTACTAGTGCTGCTACTGCTACTGCTCCAACTTCTGCTCCTACAGCTGCTGCTACTGCTACTACTGCTACTACTACTGCTACTGCTACTGCGACGGCTACTGCTACTGCTACTACTACTGCTACTTCTACTACTACTACCACTGCTACTGCTACTTCTGCTGCTACTACTGCTACTGCTACTGCTCCTACTGCTGCTGCTCCTACTACATCGGCTCATACTCCTGCTGCTACTGCTACTACTCCTACTACTGCTACTGTTTCTGCTATTGCTACTGCTGCTGCTGCTACTACTACTTCTGCTGCTGCTACTGCTACTGCAGCTGCTACTACTGTTGTTGCTCCTACTCCTGCTGCTACTGCTACTGCTACTACTGCTACTGCTACTGCTACTGATGTTGCTCCTGCTACTGCTGCTGCTGCTGCTGCTACTGCTACTATTGCTGCTACTCCTACTGCTACTACTGCTGCTACTGCTACTGCTACTGCTACTGCTACGGCTACTGCTACTGCTGTTACTGCTACTGCTGCTACTGCTACTGCTTCCGCTACCGCTACTGAAATTGTTACTGCTACTGCTACTGCTACTACTGTTGCTGCTGCTTCTACGGCTACTGTAACTGCTACCGCTACTGCTGCTGCTGCTACTGCTACTGTTGCTGCTAATACTGCTGCTGCTACTGTTACTACTTCTGTTGCTCCTAGTCCTGCTGCTACTGCAACAACTCAGACTACTGCTACTACTGCTCCTACTGCTACTACTGCTACTACAGCTCCTACTCCTACTACTGCTACTGTTGCTACTACTATTCCTACTACTGCTACTACTGCTAGTACTGCTACTACTACTACTGCTACTACTACTGTTACTGCTATTGATGCTGCTACTACTATTGTTGCTGCTACTGCTGCTGCTGCTATTTCATCTGCTACTGCTGCTACTACTACTCCTACTACTGCTATTGCTACTGCTACTCCTACTACTGTACTGCTACTGCGGCTACTCTGCTTCTACGACTCCTGCCACTACTGCTGCTGCTACTGCTACTACTGCTGCTACTCCTACTCCTGCTGCTACTGCTACTCCTCAGACTACAACTACAATTACTGCTACTGCTGCTACTACTGCTACTGCTACTGCTATTGTTGCTGCTACTACTGCTAGTACTACTACTACTACTACTGCTACTACTACTGTTACTGCTATTGATGCTGCTACTACTATTGTTGCTGCTACTGCTGCTGCTGCTATTTCTTCTGCTACTGCTGCTACTACTACTCCTACTACTGCTATTGCTACTGCTACTCCTACTACTGTACTGCTACTGCGGCTACTGCTGCTTCTACGGCTCCTGCTACTACTGCTGCTGCTACTGCTACTACTGCTGCTACTCCTACTCCTGCTCCTACTGCTACTCCTCAGACTACAACTACTATTACTGCTACTACTGCTACTGCTACTGCTAATGCTATTGCTGCTGCTCATGCTATTGCTACTACTACTTCTACAACTGCTACTGCTACTGCTGCTGCTCCAACTCAAGCTACTGCTACTGCTGCTGCTGCTACTGCTACTACTCCTACTCCTGCTGCTACTGCTACTGCTATTTATGCTACTGCTACTGCTGCTACAGCTACTACTACTGCAACTGCAACTGCTACTGCTGGTACTGCTGCTGCGACTCCTAATACTGCTACTGCTGCTGCAGCTATTACTGCTACTACTGCTACTGCTATTACTGCTGCAGCTACTACTGCTGCTGCTACTACTAATGCTACTGCTGCTACTGCTACTGCTCCGACTCCTGCTGCTACTGCTACTACTGCTACTGCTATTATTGATGCGGCTACTACTGCTGCTGCTACTACTAATGCTACTGCTACTGCTCCGACTCCTGCTACTACTGCTACTGTTATAACTGCTGCTGCTACTACTGCTGCTGCTACTACTACTGCTACTACAACTGCTACTGTTGCTAGTACTGCAACAGCTACTGCAACTCCTACTACTGCTACTGCTACTGTTGATGTTGCTACTGCTGCTTCTACTGCTGCTGCTACTGCTGCTGCTGCTACTACTGCTACTATTACTGCTGCTCCTACTCCTGTTGCTACTGCTACTCCTCAGACTACAACTACTACTACTGCTACTGCTACTGCAGCTACAACTGCTACTGGTGCTGCTACTATTACTGCTCCTACTCCTGCTGCTACTACTACTACTGGTGCTGCTACTGCTACTGCTCCAACTTCTGCTCCTACAGCTGCTGCTACTGCTACTACTGCTACAACTACTGCTACTGCTACTGCTACTGCTACGGCTACTGCTACTGCTACTGCTACTACTACTGCTACTTCTACTACTACTACTGCTACTGCTACTGCTGCTGCTACTACTGCTACTGCTACTGCTCCTACTGCTGCTGCTCCTACTACATCGGCTCCTACTCCTGCTGCTACTGCTACTACTCCTACTACTGCTACTGTTTCTGCAACTGCTACTGCTGCTGCTGCTACTACTACTGCTGTTGCTACTACTGCTACTGCTGCTGCTACTACTGTTGTTGCTCCTACTCCTGCTGCTACTGCTACTACTATTACTGCTGCTACTACTGCTACTTCTACTACTACTGCTACTGATGTTGCTCCTGCTACTGCTGCTGCTACTGCTACTATTGTTGCTACTGCTACTGCTACTACTGCTGCTGCTACTTCTACTGCTACGGCTACTGCTGCTACTGCTACTGCTGCTACTGCTACTGCTGCTGCTTCCGCTACCGCTACTGAAACTGTTACTGCTACTACTACTGCTACTGCTACTACTGTTGTTGCTGCTTCTACGGCTACTGTAACTGCTACCGCTACTGCTGCTGCTGCTACTGCTACTGTTGCTGCTACTACTGCTGCTGCTTCTGTTACTACTTCTGTTGCTCCTAGTCCTGCTGCTACTGCAACAACTCAGACTACTGCTACTACTGCTCCTACTGCTACTACTGCTACTACAGCTCCTACTCCTACTACTGCTACTGTTGCTACTACTACTCCTACTACTGCTAGTACTGCTACTACTACTACTACTGCTACTACTACTGCTACTGCTATTGATGCTGCTACTGCTGCTGCTGCAATTTCTTCTGCTACTGCTGCTACTACTACTCCTACTACTGCTATTGCTACTGCTACACCTACTACTGTACTGCTACTACGGCTACTGCTGCTTCTACTGCTGCTACTACTACTGCTGCTACTGCTACTACTGCTGCTACTCCTACTCCTGCTGCTACTACTACTCCTCAGACTACAACTACTATTACTGCTACTGCTGCTACTACTGCTACTGCTACTGCTATTGTTGCTGCTACTGCTCCTACTCCTGCTGCTGCTACTGCTACTGCTACTGTTCCTACTCATGTTGCTACTGCTACTACTCCTACTATTGCTACTACTGCTACTACTCCCCCGACTCCTACTACTGCTACTGCTACTGCTGTTGCTGCTGCTGCTACTGCTGCTGCTACTGCTGCTGCTATTAGTGCTGTTGTTACTGCTACTACTGATGGTGCTCCTACTCCTGCTGCTACGGCTACTGCTACTGCTACTGCTGCTGCTACTACTGCTGCTGTTACTGCTACTGTTGCTGCTGCTCCACCTCCTGTTGCTACTGCTACTACTCAAACTACTGCTACTACTACTGCTGCTGCTGGTGCTACTGCTGCTGCTGCTGCTACGAATACTGCTACTGCGAGTGCTACTACTACTACTAATACTACTGCAACTGCTATTGCTACTGCTTCTACTCCTGCTGATACTGCAACTACTCCTACTACTGCTACTACTGCCTCTACTACTGCTACTGCTACTGTTGCTGCTACTGCTGCTGCTACTAGTGCTGCTGCTACTGCTACTGCTACTGTTGCTGCTACTGCTGGTGTTGCTGCTGCTACTGCTACTGCTCCTGCTACTGCTACTGCTGCTGTTGCTTCTACGGCTACCGTAACTGCTACTTCTATTGCAATTGCTGTTGCTGCTGCTACGGCTGCTGTTGCTGCTACTGCTGCTGTTGTTGCTACTGGTGCTGCTAGTGCTACTGCTACAGCTCATGCCACTGCTACAGCTCCTGCTATGGCTACTGCTACTGCTACGGCTACCGATACTGCTGCTACTACTACTGCTACAGCTGCTACTGCTGCTGCTCCAACTGAAGCTACTGCTACTGCTACTGCTGCTGCTGCTGCTACAACTACTACTCCTACTGCTACTGCTACTGCTATTTATGCTACTGCTACTGCTACTGCTGCTACTGCTAGTACTACTGCTACTGCTGGTATTGCTGCTGCAACTCCTACTACTGCTACTGCTGCTGCTGCTACTGCTCCTACTCCTGCTGCTACAGCTACTACTGCTACTGCTGCTACTCAGAATACTGCTACTACTTCTCCTAGTGCTGCTCCTACAGCTGTTGCTACTGCTACTACTGCTGCTCCTACTCCTACTACTGCTACTACTACTGCTACTGCGGCTGCTAATAATGTTACTGCTCCTACTCCTGCTACTACTACTCAGACTACTGCTACTACTGCTCCTACTGCTACTACTGCTACTACTGCTACTTTTGCTCCTACTCCTACTACTGCTACTACTTCTACCGCTACTACTGTTGCTACAGCTGCTGCGGCTACTAGCGCTGCTGCTACTGCTACTGCTACTGTTGCTGCTACTGCTGGTGTTGCTGCTGCTACTGCTGCTGCTACTGCTACTGCTCCTGCTCCTGCTACTGCTACTGCTGCTGCTGTTGCTTCTACGGCTACTGTAAAAGCTACTTCTACTGCTATTGCTGTTGCTGCTGCTGTTGTTGCTACTGCTACTGCTAGTGCTACTGCTACAGCTCATGCTACTGCTACAGCTCCTGCTATGGCTACTGCTACTGCTACTGCTACGGCTACAGCTACTGCTGCTACTGCTGCTACTGCTACTGCTGCTGCTGCTACTGCTGCTGCTCCAACTCAAGCTACTGCTACTGCTACTGCTGCTGCTTCCGCTACTGCTACTACTCCTGCTGCTACTGCTACTGCTATTTACGCTACTGATACTGCTGCTACTGCTACTACTACTGCTACTACTACTGCTACTACAACTGCTGCTGCTGCTACTGCTACTGCTCCTACTCCTGCTGCTACTGCTGCTACTGCTATTACTGCTGCTGCTACTACAGCTGCTACTGCTACTACTACTGCTACTACTACTGCTGCTACTTCTGCTCCTACTACTGCTACTGCTACAGCTACAGCTACTGCTGCTGCTACTGCTACTGCTCCTATTCCTGCTGCTACTGATATTGCTACTACTGCTACTACTACTACTGCTCCTACTCCTACTACTGCTACTACCGCTACTGCTACTGCTGCTGCTGCTGCTCCTACTGCTACTACTGCTACTACTGCTACAGCTATTACTGCTGCTGCTACTGCTGCTACTACTACTTCTGCTACTGCTCCTACTGCAACTGCTACTGCTGCTGCAACTCCTACTACTGCTACTGCTACTGCTCCGACTCCTGCTGCTACTGCTACTACTGCAACTGCTATTACTGCTGCAGCTACTACTGCTGTTGCTACTACTAATGCTACTGCTGCTACTGCTACTGCTCCGACTCCTGCTGCTACTGCTACTACTGCTACTGCTATTATTGCTGCAGCTACTACTGCTGCTGCTACTACTAATGCTACTGCTGCTACTGCTACTGCTCCAACTCCTGCTACTACTGCTACTGTTATAACTGTTGCTGCTACTACTGCTGCTGCTACTGCTACTACTACTTCTACTACAACTGCTACTGCTGCTAGTACTGCAACTGCTACTGCAACTCCTACTACTGCTACTGCTACTGCTACTGCTGATGTTGCTACTGCTGCTTCTACTGCTGCTGCTACTGCTGCTGCTGCTACTACTGCTACTATTAAAGCTACTCCTACTCCTGTTGCTACTGCTACATCTCAGACTACAACTACTACTACTGCTACTGCTACTGCAGCTACAACTGCTACTGGTGCTGCTACTACTACTGCTCCTACTCCTGCTGCTACTACTACTACTACTGGTGCTGCTACTGCTACTGCTCCAACTTCTGCTCCTACAGCTGCTGCTACTGCTACTACTGCTACTACTACTGCTACTGCTACATCTACGGCTACTGCTACTGCTACTACTACTGCTACTTCTACTACTACTACCACTGCTACTGCTACTTCTGCTGCTACTACTGCTACTGCTACTGCTCCTACTGCTGCTGCTCCTACTACATCGGCTCATACTCCTGCTGCTACTGCTACTACTCCTACTACTGCTACTGTTTCTGCTATTGCTACTGCTGCTGCTGCTACTACTACTTCTGCTGCTGCTACTGCTACTGCAGCTGCTACTACTGTTGTTGCTCCTACTCCTGCTGCTACTGCTACTGCTACTACTGCTACTGCTACTACTACTGCTACTGATGTTGCTCCTGCTACTGCTGCTGCTGCTGCTGCTACTGCTACTATTGCTGCTACTGCAACTCCTACTACTGCTACTGCTACTGCTACTGCTGATGTTGCTACTACTGCTTCTACTGCTGCTGCTGCTACTACTGCTACTATTACTGCTGCTCCTACTCCTGTTGCTACTGCTACTCCTCAGACTACAACTACTACTACTGCTACTGCAGCTACAACTGCTACTGGTGCTGCTACTATTACTGCTCCTACTCCTGCTGCTACTACTACTACTATTGGTGCTGCTACTGCTACTGCTCCAACTTCTGCTCCTACTGCTGCTGCTCCTACTACATCGGCTCCTACTCCTGCTGCTACTGCTACTACTCCTACTACTGCTACTGTTTCTGCAACTGCTACTGCTGCTGCTGCTACTACTACTGCTGTTGCTACTACTGCTACTGCTGCTGCTACTACTGTTGTTGCTCCTACTCCTGCTGCTACTGCTACTGCTATTACTGCTGCTACTACTGCTACTTCTACTACTACTGCTACTGATGTTGCTCCTGCTACTGCTGCTGCTGCTGCTGCTACTGCTACTATTGCTGCTACTCCTACTCCTACTATAACTACTGCTACTGTGGCAGCTACTGCTACTACCGCTGCTCCTACTCCTGCTGCTACTGCTACTATTGCTCCTACTGCTACTACTGCTGCTACTGCTACCGCTACTATTGTTGCTACTGCTGCTGTTACTGCTGCTGCTGCTGCAACTGCTACTGCTCCTACTCCTACTGCTACTGCTACTACTGCTGCTACTGCTCCTACTCCTGCTGCTACTGCTACTACTGCTACTGCTGCTGCTACTGCTAATACTGCTGCTTCTACTGCTACTACTACTACTCCTACTGTTACTGCTCCTGCTGCTACTGCTACTACTCCTACTACTGCTACTACTGCTACTAGTGCTCCTACTCCAACTACTGCTACTGCTACTGCTGCTACTACTACTGCTGTTGTTACTGCTACTACTGTTGCTGCTCCTAGTCCTGCTACTGCTGTTGTTCCTACTGCTACTACTACTACTACTGCTACTGCTATTACTGCTACTGCTACTGCTGCTGCTGCTACTGCTGCTGCTCCTACTCCTTCTACTGCTACTGCTACTACTGCTGCTGCTGCTACTGCTGCTGCTCCAACTCCTGCTGCTACTGCTATTACTGCTGCTGCTACTACAGCTGCTACTGCTACTACTACTGCTACTACTACTGCTGCTACTTCTGCTCCTACTACTGCTACTGCTGCTGCTACTGCTCCTATTCCTGCTGCTACTGATATTGGTACTATTGCTACTACTGCTACTACTACTACTACTACTGCTCCTACTCCTACTACTGCTACTACCGCTACTGCTACTGCTGCTGCTGCTACTGCTGCTGCTCCTACTGCTACTACTACTACAGCAATTACTGCTGCTGCTACTGCTGCTACTACTACTGCTGCTACTGGTCCTACTGCAACTGCTACTGCTGCTGCTGCTGCAACTCCTACTACTGCTACTGCTACTGCTCCGACTCCTGCTGCTACTGCTACTACTGCTACTGCTATTACTGCTGCAGCTACTACTGCTGCTGCTACTACTAATGCTACTGCTGCTACTGCTACTGCTCCGACTCCTGCTGCTACTGCTACTACTGCTACTGCTATTATTGATGCAGCTACTACTGCTGCTGCTACTACTAATGCTACTGCTACTGCTCCGACTCCTGCTACTACTGCTACTGTTATAACTGCTGCTGCTACTACTGCTGCTGCTACTGCTGCTACTACTGCTACTACAACTGCTACTTCTGCTAGTACTGCAACTGCTACTGCAACTCCTACTACTTCTACTGCTACTGCTGATGTTGCTACTGCTGCTTCTACTGCTGCTGCTACTGCTGCTGCTACTACTGCTACTATTACTGCTGCTCCTACTCCTGTTGCTACTGCTACTCCTCAGACTACAACTACTACTACTGCTACTGCTACTGCAGCTACAACTGCTACTGGTGCTGCTACTATTACTGCTCCTACTCCTGCTGCTACTACTACTACTGGTGCTGCTACTGCTACTGCTCCAACTTCTGCTCCTACAGCTGCTGCTACTGCTACTACTGCTACAACTACTGCTACTGCTACTGCTACTGCTACGGCTACTGCTACTGCTACTGCTAATACTACTGCTACTTCTACTACTACTACTGCTACTGCTACTGCTGCTACTACTACTGCTACTGCTACTGCTCCTACTGCTGCTGCTCCTACTACATCGGCTCCTACTCCTGCTGCTACTGCTACTACTCCTACTACTGCTACTGTTTCTGCTACTGCTGCTGCTGCTACTACTACTGCTGCTGCTGCTACTACTACTGCTGCTGCTACTACAGTTGTTGCTCCTACTCCTGCTGCTACTGCTACTGCTACTGCTATTACTGCTGCTACTACTGCTACTTCTACTACTACTGCTACTGATGTTGCTCCTGCTACTGCTGCTGCTGCTGCTACTGCTACTATTGCTGCTACTACTACTGCTACTGCTATTACTGCTGCTGCTACTGCTACTGCTACGGCTACTGCTGCTACTGCTACTGCTGCTACCGCTACTAAAACTGTTACTGCTACTGCTACTGCTTCTACTGTTGTTGCTGCTTCTACGGCTACTGTAACTGCTACCGCTACTGCTGCTGCTGCTACTGCTACTGTTGCTGCTACTACTGCTGCTGCTACTGTTACTACTTCTGTTGCTCCTAGTCCTGCTGCTACTGCAACAACTCAGACTACTGCTACTACTGCTCCTACTGCTACTACTGCTACTACAGCTCCTACTCCTACTACTGCTACTGTTGCTACTACTACTCCTACTACTGCTAGTACTGCTACTACTACTACTGCTACTACTACTGCTACTGCTATTGATGCTGCTACTGCTGCTGCTACTGTTCCTACTCATGTTGCTACTGCTACTACTCCTACTATTGCTACTACTGCTACTACTCCCCCGACTCCTACTACTGCTACTGCTACTGCTGTTGCTGCTGCTGCTACTGCTGCTGCTACTGCTGCTGCTATTAGTGCTGTTGTTACTGCTACTACTGATGGTGCTCCTACTCCTGCTGCTACGGCTACTGCTACTGCTACTGCTGCTGCTACTACTGCTGCTGTTACTGCTACTGTTGCTGCTGCTCCACCTCCTGTTGCTACTGCTACTACTCAAACTACTGCTACTACTACTGCTGCTGCTGGTGCTACTGCTGCTGCTGCTGCTACGAATACTGCTACTGCGAGTGCTACTACTACTACTAATACTACTGCAACTGCTATTGCTACTGCTTCTACTCCTGCTGATACTGCAACTACTCCTACTACTGCTACTACTGCCTCTACTACTGCTACTGCTACTGTTGCTGCTACTGCTGCTGCTACTAGTGCTGCTGCTACTGCTACTGCTACTGTTGCTGCTACTGCTGGTGTTGCTGCTGCTACTGCTACTGCTCCTGCTACTGCTACTGCTGCTGTTGCTTCTACGGCTACCGTAACTGCTACTTCTATTGCAATTGCTGTTGCTGCTGCTACGGCTGCTGTTGCTGCTACTGCTGCTGTTGTTGCTACTGGTGCTGCTAGTGCTACTGCTACAGCTCATGCCACTGCTACAGCTCCTGCTATGGCTACTGCTACTGCTACGGCTACCGATACTGCTGCTACTACTACTGCTACAGCTGCTACTGCTGCTGCTCCAACTGAAGCTACTGCTACTGCTACTGCTGCTGCTGCTGCTACAACTACTACTCCTACTGCTACTGCTACTGCTATTTATGCTACTGCTACTGCTACTGCTGCTACTGCTAGTACTACTGCTACTGCTGGTATTGCTGCTGCAACTCCTACTACTGCTACTGCTGCTGCTGCTACTGCTCCTACTCCTGCTGCTACAGCTACTACTGCTACTGCTGCTACTCAGAATACTGCTACTACTTCTCCTAGTGCTGCTCCTACAGCTGTTGCTACTGCTACTACTGCTGCTCCTACTCCTACTACTGCTACTACTACTGCTACTGCGGCTGCTAATAATGTTACTGCTCCTACTCCTGCTACTACTACTCAGACTACTGCTACTACTGCTCCTACTGCTACTACTGCTACTACTGCTACTTTTGCTCCTACTCCTACTACTGCTACTACTTCTACCGCTACTACTGTTGCTACAGCTGCTGCGGCTACTAGCGCTGCTGCTACTGCTACTGCTACTGTTGCTGCTACTGCTGGTGTTGCTGCTGCTACTGCTGCTGCTACTGCTACTGCTCCTGCTCCTGCTACTGCTACTGCTGCTGCTGTTGCTTCTACGGCTACTGTAAAAGCTACTTCTACTGCTATTGCTGTTGCTGCTGCTGTTGTTGCTACTGCTACTGCTAGTGCTACTGCTACAGCTCATGCTACTGCTACAGCTCCTGCTATGGCTACTGCTACTGCTACTGCTACGGCTACAGCTACTGCTGCTACTGCTGCTACTGCTACTGCTGCTGCTGCTACTGCTGCTGCTCCAACTCAAGCTACTGCTACTGCTACTGCTGCTGCTTCCGCTACTGCTACTACTCCTGCTGCTACTGCTACTGCTATTTACGCTACTGATACTGCTGCTACTGCTACTACTACTGCTACTACTACTGCTACTACAACTGCTGCTGCTGCTACTGCTACTGCTCCTACTCCTGCTGCTACTGCTGCTACTGCTATTACTGCTGCTGCTACTACAGCTGCTACTGCTACTACTACTGCTACTACTACTGCTGCTACTTCTGCTCCTACTACTGCTACTGCTACAGCTACAGCTACTGCTGCTGCTACTGCTACTGCTCCTATTCCTGCTGCTACTGATATTGCTACTACTGCTACTACTACTACTGCTCCTACTCCTACTACTGCTACTACCGCTACTGCTACTGCTGCTGCTGCTGCTCCTACTGCTACTACTGCTACTACTGCTACAGCTATTACTGCTGCTGCTACTGCTGCTACTACTACTTCTGCTACTGCTCCTACTGCAACTGCTACTGCTGCTGCAACTCCTACTACTGCTACTGCTACTGCTCCGACTCCTGCTGCTACTGCTACTACTGCAACTGCTATTACTGCTGCAGCTACTACTGCTGTTGCTACTACTAATGCTACTGCTGCTACTGCTACTGCTCCGACTCCTGCTGCTACTGCTACTACTGCTACTGCTATTATTGCTGCAGCTACTACTGCTGCTGCTACTACTAATGCTACTGCTGCTACTGCTACTGCTCCAACTCCTGCTACTACTGCTACTGTTATAACTGTTGCTGCTACTACTGCTGCTGCTACTGCTACTACTACTTCTACTACAACTGCTACTGCTGCTAGTACTGCAACTGCTACTGCAACTCCTACTACTGCTACTGCTACTGCTACTGCTGATGTTGCTACTGCTGCTTCTACTGCTGCTGCTACTGCTGCTGCTGCTACTACTGCTACTATTAAAGCTGCTCCTACTCCTGTTGCTACTGCTACATCTCAGACTACAACTACTACTACTGCTACTGCTACTGCAGCTACAACTGCTACTGGTGCTGCTACTACTACTGCTCCTACTCCTGCTGCTACTACTACTACTACTGGTGCTGCTACTGCTACTGCTCCAACTTCTGCTCCTACAGCTGCTGCTACTGCTACTACTGCTACTACTACTGCTACTGCTACATCTACGGCTACTGCTACTGCTACTACTACTGCTACTTCTACTACTACTACCACTGCTACTGCTACTTCTGCTGCTACTACTGCTACTGCTACTGCTCCTACTGCTGCTGCTCCTACTACATCGGCTCATACTCCTGCTGCTACTGCTACTACTCCTACTACTGCTACTGTTTCTGCTATTGCTACTGCTGCTGCTGCTACTACTACTTCTGCTGCTGCTACTGCTACTGCAGCTGCTACTACTGTTGTTGCTCCTACTCCTGCTGCTACTGCTACTGCTACTACTGCTACTGCTACTACTACTGCTACTGATGTTGCTCCTGCTACTGCTGCTGCTGCTGCTGCTACTGCTACTATTGCTGCTACTGCAACTCCTACTACTGCTACTGCTACTGCTACTGCTGATGTTGCTACTACTGCTTCTACTGCTGCTGCTGCTACTACTGCTACTATTACTGCTGCTCCTACTCCTGTTGCTACTGCTACTCCTCAGACTACAACTACTACTACTGCTACTGCAGCTACAACTGCTACTGGTGCTGCTACTATTACTGCTCCTACTCCTGCTGCTACTACTACTACTATTGGTGCTGCTACTGCTACTGCTCCAACTTCTGCTCCTACTGCTGCTGCTCCTACTACATCGGCTCCTACTCCTGCTGCTACTGCTACTACTCCTACTACTGCTACTGTTTCTGCAACTGCTACTGCTGCTGCTGCTACTACTACTGCTGTTGCTACTACTGCTACTGCTGCTGCTACTACTGTTGTTGCTCCTACTCCTGCTGCTACTGCTACTGCTATTACTGCTGCTACTACTGCTACTTCTACTACTACTGCTACTGATGTTGCTCCTGCTACTGCTGCTGCTGCTGCTGCTACTGCTACTATTGCTGCTACTCCTACTCCTACTATAACTACTGCTACTGTGGCAGCTACTGCTACTACCGCTGCTCCTACTCCTGCTGCTACTGCTACTATTGCTCCTACTGCTACTACTGCTGCTACTGCTACCGCTACTATTGTTGCTACTGCTGCTGTTACTGCTGCTGCTGCTGCAACTGCTACTGCTCCTACTCCTACTGCTACTGCTACTACTGCTGCTACTGCTCCTACTCCTGCTGCTACTGCTACTACTGCTACTGCTGCTGCTACTGCTAATACTGCTGCTTCTACTGCTACTACTACTACTCCTACTGTTACTGCTCCTGCTGCTACTGCTACTACTCCTACTACTGCTACTACTGCTACTAGTGCTCCTACTCCAACTACTGCTACTGCTACTGCTGCTACTACTACTGCTGTTGTTACTGCTACTACTGTTGCTGCTCCTAGTCCTGCTACTGCTGTTGTTCCTACTGCTACTACTACTACTACTGCTACTGCTATTACTGCTACTGCTACTGCTGCTGCTGCTACTGCTGCTGCTCCTACTCCTTCTACTGCTACTGCTACTACTGCTGCTGCTGCTACTGCTGCTGCTCCAACTCCTGCTGCTACTGCTATTACTGCTGCTGCTACTACAGCTGCTACTGCTACTACTACTGCTACTACTACTGCTGCTACTTCTGCTCCTACTACTGCTACTGCTGCTGCTACTGCTCCTATTCCTGCTGCTACTGATATTGGTACTATTGCTACTACTGCTACTACTACTACTACTACTGCTCCTACTCCTACTACTGCTACTACCGCTACTGCTACTGCTGCTGCTGCTACTGCTGCTGCTCCTACTGCTACTACTACTACAGCAATTACTGCTGCTGCTACTGCTGCTACTACTACTGCTGCTACTGGTCCTACTGCAACTGCTACTGCTGCTGCTGCTGCAACTCCTACTACTGCTACTGCTACTGCTCCGACTCCTGCTGCTACTGCTACTACTGCTACTGCTATTACTGCTGCAGCTACTACTGCTGCTGCTACTACTAATGCTACTGCTGCTACTGCTACTGCTCCGACTCCTGCTGCTACTGCTACTACTGCTACTGCTATTATTGATGCAGCTACTACTGCTGCTGCTACTACTAATGCTACTGCTACTGCTCCGACTCCTGCTACTACTGCTACTGTTATAACTGCTGCTGCTACTACTGCTGCTGCTACTGCTGCTACTACTGCTACTACAACTGCTACTTCTGCTAGTACTGCAACTGCTACTGCAACTCCTACTACTTCTACTGCTACTGCTGATGTTGCTACTGCTGCTTCTACTGCTGCTGCTACTGCTGCTGCTACTACTGCTACTATTACTGCTGCTCATACTCCTGTTGCTACTGCTACTCCTCAGACTACAACTACTACTACTGCTACTGCTACTGCAGCTACAACTGCTACTGGTGCTGCTACTATTACTGCTCCTACTCCTGCTGCTACTACTACTACTGGTGCTGCTACTGCTACTGCTCCAACTTCTGCTCCTACAGCTGCTGCTACTGCTACTACTGCTACAACTACTGCTACTGCTACTGCTACTGCTACGGCTACTGCTACTGCTACTGCTAATACTACTGCTACTTCTACTACTACTACTGCTACTGCTACTGCTGCTACTACTACTGCTACTGCTACTGCTCCTACTGCTGCTGCTCCTACTACATCGGCTCCTACTCCTGCTGCTACTGCTACTACTCCTACTACTGCTACTGTTTCTGCTACTGCTGCTGCTGCTACTACTACTGCTGCTGCTGCTACTACTACTGCTGCTGCTACTACAGTTGTTGCTCCTACTCCTGCTGCTACTGCTACTGCTACTGCTATTACTGCTGCTACTACTGCTACTTCTACTACTACTGCTACTGATGTTGCTCCTGCTACTGCTGCTGCTGCTGCTACTGCTACTATTGCTGCTACTACTACTGCTACTGCTATTACTGCTGCTGCTACTGCTACTGCTACGGCTACTGCTGCTACTGCTACTGCTGCTACCGCTACTAAAACTGTTACTGCTACTGCTACTGCTTCTACTGTTGTTGCTGCTTCTACGGCTACTGTAACTGCTACCGCTACTGCTGCTGCTGCTACTGCTACTGTTGCTGCTACTACTGCTGCTGCTACTGTTACTACTTCTGTTGCTCCTAGTCCTGCTGCTACTGCAACAACTCAGACTACTGCTACTACTGCTCCTACTGCTACTACTGCTACTACAGCTCCTACTCCTACTACTGCTACTGTTGCTACTACTACTCCTACTACTGCTAGTACTGCTACTACTACTACTGCTACTACTACTGCTACTGCTATTGATGCTGCTACTGCTGCTGCTGCTATTTCTTCTGCTACTGCTGCTACTACTACTCCTACTACTGCTATTGCTACTGCTACACCTACTACTGTACTGCTACTACGGCTACTGCTGCTTCTACTGCTGCTACTACTACTGCTGCTACTGCTACTACTGCTGCTACTCCTACTCCTGCTGCTACTGCTACTCCTCAGACTACAACTACTATTACTGCTACTGCTGCTACTACTGCTACTGCTACTGCTATTGTTGCTGCTACTGCTACTGCTCCTACTTCTGCTGCTACTGCTACTACTGCTGCTACTACTTCTACTACTACTGCTAATGCTATTGCTGCTGCTCATGCTATTGCTACTACTACTTCTACAACTGCTACTGCTACTGCTGCTACTGCTACGCTGCTGCTCCAACTCAAGCTACTGCTACTGCTGCTGCTGCTGCTACTGCTACTACTCCTACTCCTGCTGCTACTGCTACTGCTATTTATGCTACTGCTACTGCTGCTACAGCTACTACTACTGCTACTGCAACTGCTACTGCTGGTACTGCTGCTGCGACTCCTAATACTGCTACTGCTGCTGCTGCTATTACTGCTACTACTGCTACTGCTATTACTGCTGCAGCTACTACTGCTGCTGCTACTACTAATGCTACTGCTGCTACTGCTACTGCTCCGACTCCTGCTGTTACTGCTACTACTGCTACTGCTATTATTAATGCAGCTACTACTGCTGCTGCTACTACTAATGCTACTGCTACTGCTCCGACTCCTGCTACTACAGCTAGTGTTATAACTG
Organism: Calendula officinalis; assembly: GCA_963853835.1. Taxonomy (NCBI): domain Eukaryota; kingdom Viridiplantae; phylum Streptophyta; class Magnoliopsida; order Asterales; family Asteraceae; genus Calendula; species Calendula officinalis. The sequence goes on along the minus strand of OY970822.1, from coordinate 91,631,550 downwards.
CTGCTGCTACTACTGCTGCTGCTACTACTACTGCTACTACAACTGCTACTGCTTCTAGTACTGCAACTGCTACTGCAACTCCTACTACTGCTACTGCTGATGTTGCTACTGCTGCTTCTACTGCTGCTGCTACTGCTGCTGCTGCTACTACTGCTACTATTACTGCTGCTCCTACTCCTGTTGCTACTGCTACTCCTCAGACTACAACTACAACTACTGCTACTGCTACTGCAGCTACAACTGCTACTGGTGCTGCTACTATTACTGCTCCTACTCCTGCTGCTACTACTACTACTGGTGCTGCTACTGCTACTGCTCCAACTTCTGCTCCTACAGCTGCTGCTACTGCTACTACTGCTACAACTACTGCTACTGCTACGGCTACTGCTACTGCTACTGCTACTACTACTGCTACTTCTACTACTACTACTGCTACTGCTACTACTGCTGCTACTACTGCTACTGCTACTGCTCCTACTGCTGCTGCTCCTACTACATCGGCTCCTACTCCTGCTGCTACTGCTACTACTCCTACTACTGATACTGTTTCTGCTACTGCTACTGCTGCTGCTGCTACTACTACTGCTGTTGCTACTACTGCTACTGCTGCTGCTACTACTGTTGTTGCTCCTACTCCTGCTGCTACTGCTACTGCTATTACTGCTGCTACTACTGCTACTTCTACTACTACTGCTACTGACGTTGCTCCTGCTACTGCTGCTGCTGCTACTGCTACTATTGCTGCTACTGCTACTGCTACTGCTACTACTGCTGCTGCTACTTCTACTGCTACGGCTACTGCTGCTACTGCTACTGCTGCTACTGCTACTGCTGCTGCTTCCGCTACCGCTACTGAAACTGTTACTGCTACTGCTACTGCTACTACTGTTGTTGCTGCTTCTACGGCTACTGTAACTGCTACCGCTACTGCTGCTGCTGCTACTGCTACTGTTGCTGCTACTACTGCTGCTGCTACTGTTACTACTTCTGTTGCTCCTAGTCCTGCTGCTACTGCAACAACTCAGACTACTGCTACTACTGCTCCTACTGCTACTACGGCTACTGCTGCTTCTACTGCTGCTACTACTGCTGCTACTGCTACTACTGCTGCTACTCCTACTCCTGCTGCTACTGCTACTCCTCAGACTACAACTACTATTACTGCTACTGCTGCTACTACTGCTACTGCTACTGCTATTGTTGCTGCTACTGCTACTGCTCCTACTTCTGCTGCTACTGCTACTACTGCTGCTACTACTGCTACTACTACTGCTACTACTACTGCTAATGCTATTGCTGCTGCTCATGCTATTGCTACTACTACTTCTACAACTGCTACTGCTACTGCTGCTACTGCTGCGCTGCTGCTCCAACTCAAGCTACTGCTACTGCTGCTGCTGCTGCTACAGCTACTACTCCTACTCCTGCTGCTACTGCTACTGCTATTTATGCTACTGCTACTGCTGCTACAGCTACTACTACTGCTACTGCAACTGCTACTGCTGGTACTGCTGCTACGACTCCTAATACTGCTACTGCTGCTGCTGCTACTGCTCCTACTCCTGCAGCTACATCTACTACTGCAACTGCTACTACTCAGAATACTGCTATTACTGCTCCTGTTCAGCTCCTACAGCTGCTGCTACTGCTACTACTGCTGCTGCTCCTACTCCTACTACTGCTACTGCTACAGCGGCTGCTACTACTTCTACTGCTCCTACTCCTGCTGCTACTACTCAGACTACTGCTACTACTGCTCCTACTGCTACTACTGCTACTTTTGCTCCTACTCCTACTACTGCTACTACTTCTACCGCTACCACTGTTGCTACAGCTACTGCTGCTACTGCTGCTACTGCTCTTACTCCTGCTGCTACTGCTACTACTGCTGCTACTGCTCCTACTCCTGCTGCTGCTACTGCTACTGCTACTGTTCCTACTCATGTTGCTACTGCTACTACTCCTACTATTGCTACTACTGCTACTACTCCCCCGACTCCTACAACTGCTACTGCTACTGCTGTTGTTGCTGCTGCTACTGCTGCTGCTACTGCTGCTGCTACTAGTGCTGTTGTTACTGCTACTACTGATGGTGCTCCTACTCCTGCTGCTACGGCTACTGCTACTGCTACTGCTGCTGCTACTACTGCTGCTGTTACTGCTACTGTTGCTGCTGCTCCACCTCCTGTTGCTACTGCTACTACTCAAACTACTGCTACTACTACTGCTGCTGGTGCTACTGCTACTGCTGCTACGAATACTGCTACTGCGAGTGCTACTACTACTACTAATACCACTGCAACTCCTATTGCTACTGCTTCTACTCCTGCTGATACTGCTACTACTCCTACTACTGCTACTGCTACTGTTGCTGCTACTGCTGCTGCTACTAGTGCTGCTGCTACTGCTACTGCTACTGTTGCTGCTACTGCTGGTGTTGCTGCTGCTACTGCTACTGCTCCTGCTACTGCTACTGCTACTGCTGCTGTTGCTTCTACGGCTACCGTAACTGCTACTTCTATTGCTATTGCTGTTGCTGCTGCTACGACTGCTGTTGCTGCTACTGCTGCTGTTGTTGCTACTGGTGCTGCTAGTGCTACTGCTACAGCTCCTGCTATGGCTACTGCTACTGCTACGGCTACCGATACTGCTGCTACTACTACTGCTACAGCTGCTACTGCTGCTGCTCCAACTGAAGCTACTGCTACTGCTACTGCTGCTGCTGCTACAGCTACTACTCCTACTGCTACTGCTACTGCTATTTATGCTACTGCTACTGCTACTGCTGCTACTGCTAGTACTACTGCTACTGCAACTGCTACTGCTGGTAATGCTGCTGCAACTCCTACTACTGCTACTGCTGCTGCTACTGCTCCTACTCCTGCTGCTACAGCTACTACTGCTACTGCTGCTACTCAGAATACTGCTACTACTTCTCCTAGTGCTGCTCCTACAGCTGTTACTACTGCTACTACTGCTGCTCCTACTCCTACTACTGCTACTACTACTGCTACTGCGGCTGCTAATAATGTTACTGCTCCTACTCCTGTTGCTACTACTCAGACTACTGCTACTACTGCTCCTACTGGTACTACTGCTACTACTGCTACTTTTGCTCCTACTCCTACTACTGCTACTACTTCTACCGCTACTACTGTTGCTACAGCTGCTGCGGCTACTAGCGCTGCTGCTACTGCTACTGCTACTGTTGCTGCTACTGCTGGTGTTGCTGCTGCTACTGCTGCTGCTACTGCTACTGCTACTGCTCCTGCTCCTGCTACTGCTACTGCTGCTGCTGTTGCTTCTACGGCTACTGTTAAAGCTACTTCTACTTCTATTGCTGTTGCTGCTGCTGTTGTTGCTACTGCTACTGCTAGTGCTACTGCTACAGCTCATGCTACTGCTACAGCTCCTGCTATGGCTACTGCTACTGCTACGGCTACTGCTACTGCTGCTACTGCTACTGCTGCTGCTGCTACTGCTGCTGCTCCAACTCAAGCTACTGCTACTGCTACTGCTGCTGCTGCTGCTACTGCTACTACTCCTGCTGCTACTGCTACTGCTATTTACGCTACTGCTACTGCTGCTACTGCTACTACTGCTACTGCAACTGCTGCTGCTGCTACTCCTACTGCTCCTACTCCTGCTGCTACTGCTGCTACTGCTATTACTGCTGCTGCTACTACAGCTGCTACTGCTACTACTACTGCTACTACTACTGCTGCTACTTCTGCTCCTACTACTGCTACTGCTACAGCTACTGCTACTGCTGCTGCTACTGCTACTGCTCCTATTCCTGCTGCTACTGATATTGCTACTACTGCTACTACTACTACTGCTCCTACTCCTACTACTGCTACTACCGCTACTGCTACTGCTGCTGCTGCTGCTCCTACTGCTACTACTGCTACAGCTATTACTGCTGCTGCTACTGCTGCTACTACTACTTCTGCTACTGCTCCTACTACAACTGCTACTGCAGTTGCTGATGCAACTCCTACTACTGCTACTGCTACTGCTCCGACTCCTGCTGCTACTGCTACTACTGCAACTGCTATTACTGCTGCAGCTACTACTGCTGCTACTACTACTAATGCTACTGCTGCTACTGCTACTGCTCCGACTCCTGCTGCTACTGCTACTACTGCTACTGCTATTATTGCTGCAGCTACTACTGCTGCTGCTACTACTAATGCCACTGCTGTTACTGCTACTGCTCCAACTCCTGCTACTACTGCTACTGTTATAACTGCTGCTGCTACTACTGCTGCTGCTACTGCTACTACTACTGCTACTACAACTGCTACTGCTGCTAGTACTGCAACTGCTACTGCAACTCCTACTACTGCTACTGCTACTGCTACTGCAACTGCTACTGCAACTCCTACTGCTGCTTCTACTGCTGCTGCTGCTACTACTGCTACTATTACTGCTGCTCCTATTCCTGTTGCTACTGCTACATCTCAGACTACAACTACTACTACTGCTACTGCTACTGCAGCTACAACTGCTACTGGTGCTGCTACTACTACTGCTCCTACTCCTGCTGCTACTACTACTGGTGCTGCTACTGCTACTGCTCCAACTTCTGCTCCTACAGCTGCTGCTACTGCTACTACTGCTACTACTACTGCTACTGCTACTGCGACGGCTACTGCTACTGCTACTACTACTGCTACTTCTACTACTACTACTACCACTGCTACTGCTACTTCAGCTGCTACTACTGCTACTGCTACTGCTCCTACTGCTGCTGCTCCTACTACATCGGCTCATACTCCTGCTGCTACTGCTACTACTCCTACTACTGCTACTGTTTCTGCTATTGCTACTGCTGCTGCTGCTACTACTACTTCTGCTGCTGCTACTGCTACTGCAGCTGCTACTACTGTTGTTGCTCCTACTCCTGCTGCTACTGCTACTGCTACTACTGCTACTGCTACTGCTACTGATGTTGCTCCTGCTACTGCTGCTGCTGCTGCTGCTACTGCTACTATTGCTGCTACTGCTACTGCTACTACTGCTGCTACTGCTACTGCTACTGCTACTGCTACGGCTACTGCTACTGCTGTTACTGCTACTGCTGCTACTGCTACTGCTTCCGCTACCGCTACTGAAATTGTTACTGCTACTGCTACTGCTACTACTGTTGCTGCTGCTTCTACGGCTACTGTAACTGCTACCGCTACTGCTGCTGCTGCTACTGCTACTGTTGCTGCTAATACTGCTGCTGCTACTGTTACTACTTCTGTTGCTCCTAGTCCTGCTGCTACTGCAACAACTCAGACTACTGCTACTACTGCTCCTACTGCTACTACTGCTACTACAGCTCCTACTCCTACTACTGCTACTGTTGCTACTACTATTCCTACTACTGCTACTACTGCTAGTACTGCTACTACTACTACTGCTACTACTACTGTTACTGCTATTGATGCTGCTACTACTATTGTTGCTGCTACTGCTGCTGCTGCTATTTCATCTGCTACTGCTGCTACTACTACTCCTACTACTGCTATTGCTACTGCTACTCCTACTACTGTACTGCTACTGCGGCTACTCTGCTTCTACGACTCCTGCCACTACTGCTGCTGCTACTGCTACTACTGCTGCTACTCCTACTCCTGCTGCTACTGCTACTCCTCAGACTACAACTACTATTACTGCTACTGCTGCTACTACTGCTACTGCTACTGCTATTGTTGCTGCTACTACTGCTAGTACTACTACTACTACTGCTACTACTACTGTTACTGCTATTGATGCTGCTACTACTATTGTTGCTGCTACTGCTGGTGCTGCTATTTCTTCTGCTACTGCTGCTACTACTACTCCTACTACTGCTATTGCTACTGCTACTCCTACTACTGTACTGCTACTGCGGCTACTGCTGCTTCTACGGCTCCTGCTACTACTGCTGCTGCTACTGCTACTACTGCTGCTACTCCTACTCCTGCTGCTACTGCTACTCCTCAGACTACAACTACTATTACTGCTACTACTGCAACTGCTACTGCTATTGCTGCTGCTCATGCTATTGCTACTACTACTTCTACAACTGCTACTGCTACTGCTGCTGCTCCAACTCAAGCTACTGCTACTGCTGCTGCTGCTGCTACTGCTACTACTCCTACTCCTGCTGCTACTGCTACTGCTATTTATGCTACTGCTACTGCTGCTACAGCTACTACTACTGCAACTGCAACTGCTACTGCTGGTACTGCTGCTGCGACTCCTAATACTGCTACTGCTGCTGCTGCTATTACTGCTACTACTGCTACTGCTATTACTGCTGCAGCTACTACTGCTGCTGCTACTACTAATGCTACTGCTGCTACTGCTACTGCTCCGACTCCTGCTGCTACTGCTACTACTGCTACTGCTATTATTGATGCAGCTACTACTGCTGCTGCTACTACTAATGCTACTGCTACTACTCCGACTCCTGCTACTACTGCTACTGTTATAACTGCTGCTGCTACTACTGCTGCTGCTACTACTACTGCTACTACAACTGCAACTGTTGCTAGTACTGCAACAGCTACTGCAACTCCTACTACTGCTACTGCTACTGTTGATGTTGCTACTGCTGCTACTGCTGCTGCTGCTACTACTGCTACTATTACTGCTGCTCCTACTCCTGTTGCTACTGCTACTCCTCAGACTACAACTACTACTACTGCTACTGCTACTGCAGCTACAACTGCTACTGGTGCTGCTACTATTACTGCTCCTACTCCTGCTGCTACTACTACTACTGGTGCTGCTACTGCTACTGCTCCAACTTCTGCTCCTACAGCTGCTGCTACTGCTACTACTGCTACAACTACTGCTACTGCTACTGCTACTGCTACGGCTACTGCTACTGCTACTGCTACTACTACTGCTACTTCTACTACTACTACTTCTACTGCTACTGCTGCTGCTACTACTGCTACTGCTACTGCTCCTACTGCTGCTGCTCCTACTACATCGGCTCCTACTCCTGCTGCTACTGCTACTACTCCTACTACTGCTACTGTTTCTGCAACTGCTACTGCTGCTGCTGCTACTACTACTGCTGTTGCTACTACTGCTACTGCTGCTGCTACTACTGTTGTTGCTCCTACTCCTGCTGCTACTGCTACTGCTATTACTGCTGCTACTACTGCTACTTCTACTACTACTGCTACTGATGTTGCTCCTGCTACTGCTGCTGCTACTGCTACTATTGTTGCTACTGCTACTGCTACTACTGCTGCTGCTACTTCTACTGCTACGGCTACTGCTGCTACTGCTACTGCTGCTACTGCTACTGCTTCCGCTACCGCTACTGAAACTGTTACTGCTACTACTACTGCTACTGCTACTACTGTTGTTGCTGCTTCTACGGCTACTGTAACTGCTACCGCTACTGCTGCTGCTGCTACTGCTACTGTTGCTGCTACTACTGCTGCTACTGCAACAACTCAGACTACTGCTACTACTGCTCCTACTGCTACTACTGCTACTACAGCTCCTACTCCTACTACTGCTACTGTTGCTACTACTACTCCTACTACTGCTAGTACTGCTACTACTACTACTACTGCTACTACTACTGCTACTGCTATTGATGCTGCTACTGCTGCTGCTGCAATTTCTTCTGCTACTGCTGCTACTACTACTCCTACTACTGCTATTGCTACTGCTACACCTACTACTGTACTGCTACTACGGCTACTGCTGCTTCTACTGCTGCTACTACTACTGCTGCTACTGCTACTACTGCTGCTACTCCTACTCCTGCTGCTACTACTACTCCTCAGACTACAACTACTATTACTGCTACTGCTGCTACTACTGCTACTGCTACTGCTATTGTTGCTGCTACTGCTACTGCTCCTACTTCTGCTGCTACTGCTACTACTGCTGCTACTACTGCTACTACTACTGCTAATGCTATTGCTGCTGCTCATGCTATTGCTACTACTACTTCTACAACTGCTACTGCTACTGCTGCTACTGCTACGCTGCTGCTCCAACTCAAGCTACTGCTACTGCTGCTGCTGCTGCTACAGCTACTACTCCTACTCCTGCTGCTACTGCTACTGCTATTTATGCTACTGCTACTGCTGCTACAGCTACTACTACTGCTACTGCAACTGCTACTGCTGGTACTGCTGCTGCGACTCCTAATACTGCTACTGCTGCTGCTGCTACTGCTACTGCTCCTACTCCTGCAGCTACATCTACTACTGCTACTGCTACTACTCAGAATACTGCTACTACTGCTCCTAGTTCAGCTCCTACAGCTGCTGCTACTGCTACTACTGCTGCTGCTCCTACTCCTACTACTGCTACTGCTACAGCGGCTGCTACTACTTCTACTGCTCCTACTCCTGCTGCTACTACTCAGACTACTGCTACTACTGCTCCTACTGCTACTACTGCTACTACTGCTACTTTTGCTCCTACTCCTACTACTGCTACTACTTCTACCGCTACTACTGTTGCTACAGCTACTGCTGCTACTGCTGCTACTGCTCCTACTCCTGCTGCTACTGCTACTACTGCTGCTACTGCTCCTACTCCTGCTGCTGCTACTGCTACTGCTACTGTTCCTACTCATGTTGCTACTGCTACTACTCCTACTATTGCTACTACTGCTACTACTCCCCCGACTCCTACTACTGCTACTGCTACTGCTGCTACTGCTGCTGCTATTAGTGCTGTTGTTACTGCTACTACTGATGGTGCTCCTACTCCTGCTGCTACGGCTACTGCTACTGCTACTGCTGCTGCTACTACTGCTGCTGTTACTGCTACTGTTGCTGCTGCTCCACCTCCTGTTGTTACTGCTACTACTCAAACTACTGCTACTACTACTGCTGCTGCTGGTGCTACTGCTGCTGCTGCTGCTACGAATACTGCTACTGCGAGTGCTACTACTACTACTAATACTACTGCAACTGCTATTTCTACTGCTTCTACTCCTGCTGATACTGCTACTACTCCTACTACTGCTACTACTGCCTCTACTACTGCTACTGCTACTGTTGCTGCTACTGCTGCTGCTACTAGTGCTGCTGCTACTGCTACTGCTACTGTTGCTGCTACTGCTGGTGTTGCTGCTGCTACTGCTACTGCTCCTGCTACTGCTACTGCTACTGCTGTTGTTGCTTCTACGGCTACCGTAACTGCTACTTCTATTGCTATTGCTGTTGCTGCTGCTACGGCTGCTGTTGCTGCTACTGCTGCTGTTGTTGCTACTGGTGCTGCTAGTGCTACTGCTACAGCTCATGCTACTGCTACAGCTCCTGCTATAGCTACTGCTACTGCTACGGCTACCGATACTGCTGCTACTACTACTGCTACAGCTCCTACTGCTGCTGCTCCAACTGAAGCTACTGCTACTGCTGCTGCTGCTGCTACAACTACTACTCCTACTGCTACTGCTACTGCTATTTATGCTACTGCTACTGCTACTGCTGCTACTGCTAGTACTACTGCTACTGCTGGTATTGCTGCTGCAACTCCTACTACTGCTACTGCTGCTGCTGCTACTGCTCCTACTCCTGCTGCTACATCTACTACTGCTACTGCTGCTACTCAGAATACTGCTACTACTTCTCCTAGTGCTGCTCCTACAGCTGTTGCTACTGCTACTACTGCTGCTCCTACTCCTACTACTGCTACTACTACTGCTACTGCGGCTGCTAATAATGTTACTGCTCCTACTCCTGCTACTACTACTCAGACTACTGCTACTACTGCTCCTACTGCTACTACTGCTACTACTGCTACTTTTGCTCCTACTCCTACTACTGCTACTACTTCTACCGCTACTACTGTTGCTACAGCTGCTGCGGCTACTAGCGCTGCTGCTACTGCTACTGCTACTGTTGCTGCTACTGCTGGTGTTGCTGCTGCTACTGCTGCTGCTACTGCTACTGCTCCTGCTCCTGCTACTGCTACTGCTGCTGCTGTTGCTTCTACGGCTACTGTAAAAGCTACTTCTACTGCTATTGCTGTTGCTGCTGCTGTTGTTGCTACTGCTACTGTTAGTGCTAGTGCTACAGCTCATGCTACTGCTACAGCTCCTGCTATGGCTACTGCTACTGCTACGGCTACTGCTACTGCTGCTACTGTTACTGCTGCTGCTGCTACTGCTGCTGCTCCAACTCAAGCTACTGCTACTGCTACTGCTGCTGCTGCTGCTACTACTCCTGCTGCTACTGCTACTGCTATTTACGCTACTGCTACTGCTGCTACTGCTACTACTACTGCTACTACAACTGCTGCTGCTGCTACTGCTACTGCTCCTACTCCTGCTGCTACTGCTGCTACTGCTATTACTGCTGCTGCTACTACAGCTGCTACTGCTACTACTACTGCTACTACTACTGCTGCTACTTCTGCTCCTACTACTGCTACTGCTACAGCTACTGCTACTGCTGCTGCTACTGCTACTGCTCCTATTCCTGCTGCTACTGATATTGCTACTACTGCTACTACTACTACTGCTCCTACTCCTACTACTGCTACTACCGCTACTGCTACTGCTGCTGCTGCTCCTACTGCTACTACTGCTACTACTGCTATAGCTATTACTGCTGCTGCTACTGCTGCTACTACTACTTTTGCTACTGCTCCTACTGCAACTGCTACTGCTGCTGCTGCTGCAACTCCTACTACTGCTACTGCTACTGCTCCGACTCCTGCTGCTACTGCTACTACTGCAACTGCTATTACTGCTGCAGCTACTACTGCTGCTACTACTAATGCTACTGATGCTACTGCTACTGCTCCGACTCCTGCTGCTACTGCTACTACTGCTACTGCTATTATTGCTGCAGCTACTACTGCTGCTGCTACTACTAATGCTACTGCTGCTACTGCTACTGCTCCAACTCCTGCTACTACTGCTACTGTTATAACTGTTGCTGCTACTACTGCTGCTGCTACTGCTACTACTACTGCTACTACAACTGCTACTGCTGCTAGTACTGCAACTGCTACTGCAACTCCTACTACTGCTACTGCTACTGCTGATGTTGCTACTGCTGCTTCTACTGCTGCTGCTACTGCTGCTGCTGCTACTACTGCTACTATTACTGCTGCTCCTACTCCTGTTGCTACTGCTACATATCAGACTACAACTACTACTACTGCTACTGCTACTGCAGCTACAACTGCTACTGGTGCTGCTACTACTACTGCTTACTGCAACTGCTACTGCAACTCCTACTACTGCTACTGCTACTGCTACTGCTGATGTTGCTACTGCTGCTTCTACTGCTGCTGCTACTGCTGCTGCTGCTACTACTGCTACTATTACTGCTGCTCCTACTCTTGTTGCTACTGCTACTCCTCAGACTACAACAACTACTACTGCTACTGCTACTGCAGCTACAACTGCTACTGGTGCTGCTACTACTACTGCTCCTACTCCTGCTGCTACTACTACTACTTGTGGTGCTACTGCTACTGCTCCAACTTCTGCTCCTACAGCTGCTGCTACTGCTACTACTGCTACTACTACTGCTACTGCTACTGCTACTGCTACGGCTACTGCTACTGCTACTGCTACTGCTACTACTACTACTACTTCTACTACTGCTACTGCTACTGCTGCTGCTATTACTGCTACTGCTACTGCTCCTACATCTGCTGCTACTACTACATCGGCTCATACTCCTGCTGCTACTGCTACTACTCCTACTACTGCTACTGTTTCTGCTACTGCTACTGCTGCTGCTAGTACTACTTCTGCTGCTGCTACTGCTACTGCAGCTGCTACTACTGTTGTTGCTCCTACTCCTGCTGCTACTGCTACTGCTATTACTGCTGCTACTACTGCTACTGCTACTACTACTGCTACTGATGTTGCTCCTGCTACTGCTGCTGCTGCTACTGCTACTATTGCGGCTACTGCTACTGCTACTGCTACTACTGCTGCTACTGCTACTGCTACTGCTACTGCTACGGCTACCGCTACTGCTGCTACTGCTGCTACTGCTACTGCTGCTGCTTCCGCTAAAGCTACTGAAACTGTTACTGCTACTACTGTTGCTGCTGCTTCTACGGCTACTGTAACTTCTACCGCTACTGCTGCTGCTACTGCTACTGTTGCTGCTACTACTGCTGCTGCTACTGTTACTACTTCTGTTGCTCCTAGTCCTGCTGCTACTGCAATAACTCAGACTACTGCTACTACTGCTCCTACTGCTACTACTGCTACTACTACTACTGCTCTTACTCCTACTACTGCTACTACCGCTACTGCTACTGCTGCTGCTGCTGCTCCTACTGCTACTACTGTTACAGCTATTACTGCTGCTGCTACTGCTGCTACTACTACTGCTGCTACTGCTCCTACTGCAACTGCTACTGCTGCTGCTGCTGCAACTCCTACTACTGCTACTGCTACTGCTCTGACTCCTGCTGCTACTGCTACTACTGCTACTGCTATTACTGCTGCAGCTACTACTGCTGCTGCTACTACTAATGCTACTGATGCTACTGCTACTGCTCCGACTCCTGCTACTACTGCTACTACTACTGCTATTATTGCTGCAGCTACTACTGCTGCTGCTACTACTAATGCTACTGCTGCTACTGCTACTGCTCCGACTCCTGCTACTACTGCTCCTACTGCTACTACTGCTACTACTGCTACTTTTGCTCCTACTCCTACTACTGCTACTACTTCTACCGCTACTGCTGTTGCTACAGCTGCTGCGGCTATTAGCGCTGCTGCTACTACTACTACTACTGTTGCTGCTACTGCTGGTGTTGCTGCTGCTACTGCTGCTGCTACTGCTACTGCTACAGCTCCTGCTATGGCTACTGCTACTGCTACTGCTACGGCTACTGCTACTGCTGCTACTGCTACTGTTCCTACTCCTGCTGCTGCTGCAACTGCAACTCCTACTACTGCTACTGCTGCTGCTGCTACTGCTACTGCTCCTACTCCTGCTGCTACTGCTGCTACTGCTATTACCGCTGCTGCTACTACAGCTGCTACTACTACTACTGCTACTACTACTGCTCCTACTTCTGCTCCTACTACTGCTACTGCTACTGCTACTGCTACTGCTGCTGCTACTGCTCCTATTCCTGCTGCTACTGATATTGCTACTACTGCTACTACTACTACTGCTCCTACTCCTACTACTGCTACTACCGCTACTGCTACTGCTGCTACTGCTGCTGCTCCTACTGCTACTACTGCTACAGCTATTACTATTGCTGCTACTGCTGCTACTACTACTGCTGCTACTGCTCCTACTGTAACTGCTACTGCTGCTGCTGCTGCAACTCCTACTACTGCTACTGCTACTGCTCCGACTCCTGCTGCTACTGCTACTACTTCTACTGCTATTACTGCTGCAGCTACTACTGCTGCTGCAACTACTAATGCTACTGCTGCTACTGTTACTGCTCCGACTCCTGCTGCTACTGCTACTACTGCTACTGCTATTATTGCTGCAGCTACTACTGCTGCTGCTACTACTAATGCTACTGCTGCTACTGCTACTGCTCCGACTCCTGCTACTACTGCTACTGTTATAACTGCTGCTGCTACTACTGCTGCTGCTACTGCTACTACTACTGCTACTACAACTGCTACTGCTGCTTGTACTGCAACTGCTACTGCAACTCCTACTACTGCTACTGCTACTGCTGATGTTGCTACTGCTGCTTCTACTGCTGCTGCTACTGCTGATGCTGCTGCTGCTACTACTGCTACTATTACTGCTGCTCCTACTCCTGTTGCTACTGCTACTCCTCAGACTACAACTACTACTACTGCTACTGCTACTGCAGCTACAACTGCTACTGGTGCTGCTACTACTACTGCTCCTACTCCTGCTGATACTACTACTACTGGTGCTGCTACTGCTACTGCTCCAACTTCTGCTCCTACAGCTGCTGCTACTGCTACTACTGCTACTACTACTGCTACTGCTACTGCTACTGCTACTGCTACTGCTACTGCTACTTCTACTACTACTACTACTACTGCTACTGCTACTGCTGCTGCTACTACTGCTACTGCTACTGCTCCTACTGCTGCTGCCCCTACTACATCGGCTCCTACTCCTGCTGCTACTGCTACTACTCCTACTACTGCTACTGTTTCTGCTACTGCTACTGCTGCTGCTGCTACTACTACTTCTGCTGCTGCTACTGCTACTGCAGCTGCTACTACTATTATTGCTCCTACTCCTGCTGCTACTGCTACTGCTATTACTGCTGCTACTACTGCTACTGCTACTACTACTGCTACTGATGTTGCTCCTGCTACTGCTGCTGCTGCTGCTACTGCTACTATTGCTGCTACTGCTACTGCTACTGCTACTGCTACTACTGCTGCTACTGCTACTGCTACTGCTACGGCTACTGCTACTGCTGCTACTGCTAATGCTGCTACTGCTACTGCTGCTGCTTCCTCTACCGCTACTGAAACTATTACTTCTACTGCTACTGCTACTACTGTTGCAGCTGCTTCTACGGCTACTGTAACTGCTACCGCTACTGCTGCTGCTGCTACTGCTACTGCTACTGTTGCTGCTACTACTGCTGCTGCTACTGATACTACTTCTGTTGCTCCTAGTCCTGCTGCTACTGCAACAACTCAGACTACTGCTACTACTGCTCCTACTGCTACTACTGCTACTACAGGTCCTACTCCTACTACTGCTACTGTTGCTGCTACTACTCCTACTACTGCTACTACTGCTAGTACTGCTACTACTACTGCTACTGCTATTGATGCTGCTACTACTATTGTTGCTGCTACTGCTGCTGCTGCTATTTCTTCTGCTACTGCTGCTACTACTACTGCTACTACTGCTATTGCTACTGCTACTCCTACTACTGTACTGCTACTGCAGCTACTGCTGCTTCTACTGCTACTGCTACTGCTAATGCTATTGCTGCTGCTCATGCTATTGCTACTACTACTTCTACAACTGCTACTGCTACTGCTGCTGCTGCTACGCTGCTGCTCCAACTCAAGCTACTGCTACTGCTGCTGCTGCTACTGCTACTACTCCTACTCCTGCTGCTACTGCTACTGCTATTTATGCTACTGCTACTGCTGCTACAGCTACTACTACAGCTACTGCAATTGCTACTGCTGGTACTGCTGCTGCGACTCCTAATACTGCTATTGCTGCTGCTGCTACTGCTACTGCTCCTACTCCTGCTGCTACATCTACTACTGCTACTGCTACTACTCAGAATACTGCTACTACTGCTCCTAGTTCAGCTCCTACAGCTGCTGCTACTGCTACTACTGCTGCTGCTCCTACTCCTACTACTGCTACTGCTTATGCTACTGCGGCTGCTACTACTTCTACTGCTCCTACTCCTACTGTTACTACTCAGACTACTCCTACTACTGCTACTACTACTACCGCTACTACTGTTGCTACAGCTACTGCTGCTACTGCTCCTACTCCTGCTGCTACTGCTACTACTGCTGCTACTGCTCCTACTCCTACTGCTGCTACTGCTACTGCTACTGTTCCTACTCATGTTGCTACTGCTACTACTCCTACTATTGCTACTACTGCTACTACTCCCCCGACTCCTACTACTGCTACTGCTGCTGCTGCTACTGCTGCTGCTACTGCTGCTGCTACTAGTGCTGTTATTATTGCTACTACTGATGTTGCTCCTACTCCTGCTGCTACGGCTACTAATACTGCTGCTACTTCTACTGCTGCTGCTACTACTGCTGCTGTTACTGCTACTGTTGCTGCTGCTCCACCTCCTGTTGCTACTGCTACAACTCAAACTACTGCTACTGCTGCTGCTGGTGCTACTGCTACTGCTGCTGCTACGAATACTGCTACTGCGAGTGCTACTGCTACTACTCCTACTACTGCTACTACTGCTTCTACTCCTGCTGATACTGCTACTACTCCTACTACTGCTACTACTGCTTCTACTACTGCTACTGCTACTGTTGCTGCTACTGCTGCTGCTACTAGTGCTGCTGCTACTGCTACTGCTACTGTTGCTGCTACTGCTGGTGTTGCTGCTGCTACTACTGCTGCTACTGCTACTGCTCCTGCTACTGCTACTGCTACTGCTATTGCTGCTGCTGTTGCTTCTACGGCTACCGTAACTGCTACTTCTATTGCTATTGCTGTTGCTGCTGCTACGGCTGCTGTTGCTGCTACTGCTGCTGTTGTTGCTACTGGTGCTGCTAGTGCTACTGCTACAGCTCATGCTACTGCTACAGCTCCTGCTATGGCTACTGCTACTTCTACGGCTACCGATACTGCTGCTACTACTACTGCTACAGCTGCTACTGCTGCTGCTCCAACTGAAGCTACTGCTACTGCTACTGCTACTGCTGCTACAGCTACTACTCCTACTGCTACTGCTATTTATGCTACTGCTACTGCTGCTACTGCTAGTACTACTGCTACTGCAACTGCTACTACTGGTATTGCTGCTGCAACTCCTACTACTGCTACTGCTACTGCTGCTACTGCTCCTACTCCTGCTGCTACAGCTACTAATACTACTGCTGCTACTCAGAATACTGCTACTACTGCTCCTAGTGCTGCTCCTACAGCTGTTGCTACTGCTACTACTGCTACTACTACTGCTACTGCGGCTGCTACTAACTTTACTGCTCCTACTCCTGCTGCTACTACTCAGACTACTGCTACTACTGCTCCTACTGCTACTACTGCTACTACTGCTACTTTTGCTCCTACTCCTACTACTGCTACTACTTCTACCGCTACTGCTGTTGCTACAGCTGCTGCGACTACTAGCGCTGCTGCTACTGCTACTGTTGCTGCTACTGCTGGTGTTGCTGCTGCTACTGCTGCTGCTACTGCTACTGCTCCTGCTCCTGCTACTGCTACTGCTGCTGTTGCTTCTACGGCTACTGTAACTGCTACTTCTACTGCTATTGCTGTTGCTGCTGCTGTTGCTGCTACTGCTGCTGTTGTTGCTAATGCTACTGCTAGTGCTACTGCTACAGCTCATGCTACTGCTACAGCTCCTGCTATGGCTACTGCTACTGCTACGGCTACTGCTACTGCTGCTACTGCTACTGTTCCTACTCCTGCTGCTGCTTTAACTGCAACTCCTACTACTGCTACTGCTCCTACTCCTGCTGCTACTGCTGCTACTGCTATTACCGCTGCTGCTACTACAGCTGCTACTACTACTACTGCTACTACTACTGCTCCTACTTCTGCTCCTACTACTGCTACTGCTACTGCTACTGCTACTGCTGCTGCTACTGCTCCTATTCCTGCTGCTACTGATATTGCTACTACTGCTACTACTACTACTGCTCCTACTCCTACTACTGCTACTACCGCTACTGCTACTGCTGCTACTGCTGCTGCTCCTACTGCTACTACTGCTACAGCTATTACTGTTGCTGCTACTGCTGCTACTACTACTGCTGCTACTGCTCCTACTGCAACTGCTACTGCTGCTGCTGCTGCAACTCCTACTACTGCTACTGCTACTGCTCCGACTCCTGCTGCTACTGCTACTACTGCTACTGCTATTACTGCTGCAGCTACTACTGCTGCTGCAACTACTAATGCTACTGCTGATACTGTTACTGCTCCGACTCCTGCTGCTACTGCTACTACTGCTACTGCTATTATTGCTGCAGCTACTACTGCTGCTGCTACTACTAATGCTACTGCTGCTACTGCTACTGCTCCGACTCCTGCTACTACTGCTACTGTTATAACTGCTGCTGCTACTACTGCTGCTGCTACTGCTACTACTACTGCTACTACAACTGCTACTGCTGCTAGTACTGCAACTGCTACTGCAACTCCTACTACTGCTACTGCTACTGCTGATGTTGCTACTGCTGCTTCTACTGCTGCTGCTACTGCTGATGCTGCTGCTACTACTGCTACTATTACTGCTGCTCCTACTCCTGTTGCTACTGCTACTCCTCAGACTACAACTACTACTACTGCTACTGCTACTGCAGCTACAACTGCTACTGGTGCTGCTACTACTACTGCTCCTACTCCTGCTGATACTACTACTACTGGTGCTGCTACTGCTACTGCTCCAACTTCTGCTCCTACAGCTGCTGCTACTGCTACTACTGCTACTACTACTGCTACTGCTACTTCTACTGCTACTGCTACTGCTACTGCTACTGCTACTTCTACTACTACTACTACTACTACTACTGCTACTGCTACTGCTGCTGCTACTACTGCTACTGCTACTGCTCCTACTGCTGCTGCTCCTACTACATCGGCTCCTACTCCTGCTGCTACTGCTACTACTCCTACTACTGCTACTGTTTCTGCTACTGCTACTGCTGCTGCTGCTACTACTACTTCTGCTGCTGCTACTGCTACTGCAGCTGCTACTACTATTATTGCTCCTACTCCTGCTGCTACTGCTACTGCTATTACTGCTGCTACTACTGCTACTGCTACTACTACTGCTACTGATGTTGCTCCTGCTACTGCTGCTGCTGCTGCTACTGCTACTATTGCTGCTACTGCTACTGCTACTGCTACTGCTACTACTGCTGCTACTGCTACTGCTACTGCTACGGCTACTGCTACTGCTGCTACTGCTAATGCTGCTACTGCTACTGCTGCTGCTTCCGCTACCGCTACTGAAACTATTACTTCTACTGCTACTGCTACTACTGTTGCAGCTGCTTCTACGGCTACTGTAACTGCTACCGCTACTGCTGCTGCTGCTACTGCTACTGCTACTGTTGCTGCTACTACTGCTGCTGCTACTGATACTACTTCTGTTGCTCCTAGTCCTGCTGCTACTGCAACAACTCAGACTACTGCTACTACTGCTCCTACTGCTACTACAGGTCCTACTCCTACTACTGCTACTGTTGCTGCTACTACTCCTACTACTGCTACTACTGCTAGTACTGCTACTACTACTGCTACTGCTATTGATGCTGCTACTACTATTGTTGCTGCTACTGCTGCTGCTGCTATTTCTTCTGCTACTGCTGCTACTACTACTGCTACTACTGCTATTGCTACTGCTACTCCTACTACTGTACTGCTACTGCGGCTACTGCTGCTTCTACTGCTACTGCTACTGCTAATGCTATTGCTGCTGCTCATGCTATTGCTACTACTACTTCTACAACTGCTACTGCTACTGCTGCTGCTGCTACGCTGCTGCTCCAACTCAAGCTACTGCTACTGCTGCTGCTGCTACTGCTACTACTCCTACTCCTGCTGCTACTGCTACTGCTATTTATGCTACTGCTACTGCTGCTACAGCTACTACTACAGCTACTGCAATTGCTACTGCTGGTACTGCTGCTGCGACTCCTAATACTGCTATTGCTGCTGCTGCTACTGCTACTGCTCCTACTCCTGCTGCTACATCTACTACTGCTACTGCTACTACTCAGAATACTGCTACTACTGCTCCTAGTTCAGCTCCTACAGCTGCTGCTACTGCTACTACTGCTGCTGCTCCTACTCCTACTACTGCTACTGCTACTGCGGCTGCTACTACTTCTACTGCTCCTACTCCTGCTGCTACTACTCAGACTACTGCTACTACTGCTCCTACTGCTACTACTGCTACTACTGCTACTTTTGCTCCTACTCCTACTACTGCTACTACTACTACCGCTACTACTGTTGCTACAGCTACTGCTGCTACTGCTCCTACTCCTGCTGCTACTGCTACTACTGCTGCTACTGCTCCTACTCCTACTGCTGCTACTGCTACTGCTACTGTTCCTACTCATGTTGCTACTGCTACTACTCCTACTATTGCTACTACTGCTACTACTCCCCTGACTCCTACTACTGCTACTGCTGCTGCTGCTACTGCTGCTGCTACTGCTGCTGCTACTAGTGCTGTTATTATTGCTACTACTGATGTTGCTCCTACTCCTGCTGCTACGGCTACTAATACTGCTGCTACTTCTACTGCTGCTGCTACTACTGCTGCTGTTACTGCTACTGTTGCTGCTGCTCCACCTCCTGTTGCTACTGCTACAACTCAAACTACTGCTACTGCTGCTGCTGGTGCTACTGCTACTGCTGCTGCTACGAATACTGCTACTGCGAGTGCTACTGCTACTACTCCTACTACTGCTACTACTGCTTCTACTCCTGCTGATACTGCTACTACTCCTACTACTGCTACTACTGCTTCTACTACTGCTACTGCTACTGTTGCTGCTACTGCTGCTGCTACTAGTGCTGCTGCTACTGCTACTGCTACTGTTGCTGCTACTGCTGGTGTTGCTGCTGCTACTACTGCTGCTACTGCTACTGCTCCTGCTACTGCTACTGCTACTGCTATTGCTGCTGCTGTTGCTTCTACGGCTACCGTAACTGCTACTTCTATTGCTATTGCTGTTGCTGCTGCTATGGCTGCTGTTGCTGCTACTGCTGCTGTTGTTGCTACTGGTGCTGCTAGTGCTACTGCTACAGCTCATGCTACTGCTACAGCTCCTGCTATGGCTACTGCTACTTCTACGGCTACCGATACTGCTGCTACTACTACTGCTACAGCTGCTACTGCTGCTGCTCCAACTGAAGCTACTGCTACTGCTACTGCTACTGCTGCTACAGCTACTACTCCTACTGCTACTGCTATTTATGCTACTGCTACTGCTGCTACTGCTAGTACTACTGCTACTGCAACTGCTACTACTGGTATTGCTGCTGCAACTCCTACTACTGCTACTGCTACTGCTGCTACTGCTCCTACTCCTGCTGCTACAGCTACTAATACTACTGCTGCTACTCAGAATACTGCTACTACTGCTCCTAGTGCTGCTCCTACAGCTGTTGCTACTGCTACTACTGCTACTACTACTGCTACTGCGGCTGCTACTAACTTTACTGCTCCTACTCCTGCTGCTACTACTCAGACTACTGCTACTACTGCTCCTACTGCTACTACTGCTACTACTGCTACTTTTGCTCCTACTCCTACTACTGCTACTACTTCTACCGCTACTGCTGTTGCTACAGCTGCTGCGACTACTAGCGCTGCTGCTACTGCTACTATTGCTGCTACTGCTGGTGTTGCTGCTGCTACTGCTGCTGCTACTGCTACTGCTCCTGCTCCTGCTACTGCTACTGCTGCTGTTGCTTCTACGGCTACTGTAACTGCTACTTCTACTGCTATTGCTGTTGCTGCTGCTGTTGCTTCTACGGCTGCTGTTGTTGCTAATGCTACTGCTAGTGCTACTGCTACAGCTCATGCTACTGCTACAGCTCCTGCTATGGCTACTGCTACTGCTACGGCTACTGCTACTGCTGCTACTGCTACTGTTCCTACTCCTGCTGCTGCTGCAACTGCAACTCCTACTACTGCTACTGCTCCTACTCCTGCTGCTACTGCTGCTACTGCTATTACCGCTGCTGCTACTACAGCTGCTACTACTACTACTGCTACTACTACTGCTCCTACTTCTGCTCCTACTACTGCTACTGCTACTGCTACTGCTACTGCTGCTGCTACTGCTCCTATTCCTGCTGCTACTGATATTGCTACTACTGCTACTACTACTACTGCTCCTACTCCTACTACTGCTACTACCGCTACTGCTACTGCTGCTACTGCAGCTGCTCCTACTGCTACTACTGCTACAGCTATTACTGTTGCTGCTACTGCTGCTACTACTACTGCTGCTACTGCTCCTACTGCAACTGCTACTGCTGCTGCTGCTGCAACTCCTACTACTGCTACTGCTACTGCTCCGACTCCTGCTGCTACTGCTACTACTGCTACTGCTATTACTGCTGCAGCTACTACTGCTGCTGCAACTACTAATGCTACTGCTGCTACTGTTACTGCTCCGACTCCTGCTGCTACTGCTACTACTGCTACTGCTATTATTGCTGCAGCTACTACTGCTGCTGCTACTACTAATGCTACTGCTGCTACTGCTACTGCTCCGACTCCTGCTACTACTGCTACTGTTATAACTGCTGCTGCTACTACTGCTGCTGCTACTGCTACTACTGCTGCTGCTACTGCTACTAATACTGCTACTACAACTGCTACTGCTGCTAGTACTGCAACTGCTACTGCAACTCCTACTACTGCTACTGCTACTGCTGATGTTGCTACTGCTGCTTCTACTGCTGCTGCTACTGCTGATGCTGCTGCTGCTACTACTGCTACTATTACTGCTGCTCCTACTCCTGTTGCTACTGCTACTCCTCAGACTACAACTACTACTACTGCTACTGCTACTGCAGCTACAACTGCTACTGGTGCTGCTACTACTACTGCTCCTACTCCTGCTGATACTATTACTACTGGTGCTGCTACTGCTACTGCTCCAACTTCTGCTCCTACAGCTGCTGCTACTGCTACTACTGCTACTACTACTGCTACTGCTACTGCTACTGCTACTGCTACTTCTACTACTACTACTACTACTACTGCTACTGCTACTGCTGCTGCTACTACTGCTACTGCTACTGCTCCTACTGCTGCTGCTCCTACTACATCGGCTCCTACTCCTGCTGCTACTGCTACTACTCCTACTACTGCTACTGTTTCTGCTACTGCTACTGCTGCTGCTGCTACTACTACTTCTGCTGCTGCTACTGCTACTGCAGCTGCTACTACTATTATTGCTCCTACTCCTGCTGCTACTGCTACTGCTATTACTGCTGCTACTACTGCTACTGCTACTACTACTGCTACTGATGTTGCTCCTGCTACTGCTGCTGCTGCTGCTACTGCTACTATTGCTGCTACTGCTACTGCTACTGCTACTACTGCTGCTACTGCTACTGCTACTGCTACGGCTACTGCTACTGCTGCTACTGCTAATGCTGCTACTGCTACTGCTGCTGCTTCCGCTACCGCTACTGAAACTATTACTTCTACTGCTACTGCTACTACTGTTGCAACTGCTTCTACGGCTACTGTAACTGCTACCGCTACTGCTGCTGCTGCTACTGCTACTGCTACTGTTGCTGCTACTACTGCTGCTGCTACTGATACTACTTCTGTTGCTCCTAGTCCTGCTGCTACTGCAACAACTCAGACTACTGCTACTACTGCTCCTACTGCTACTACTGCTACTACAGGTCCTACTCCTACTACTGCTACTGTTGCTGCTACTACTCCTACTACTGCTACTACTGCTAGTACTGCTACTACTACTGCTACTGCTATTGATGCTGCTACTACTATTGTTGCTGCTACTGCTGCTGCTGCTATTTCTTCTGCTACTGCTGCTACTACTACTGCTACTACTGCTATTGCTACTGTTGCTCCTACTACTGTACTGCTACTACGGCTACTGCTGCTTCTACTGCTACTGCTACTGCTAATGCTATTGTTGCTGCTCATGCTATTGCTACTACTACTTCTACAACTGCTACTGCTACTGCTGCTGCTGCTACGCTGCTGCTCCAACTCAAGCTACTGCTACTGCTGCTGCTGCTACTGCTACTACTCCTACTCCTGCTGCTACTGCTACTGCTATTTATGCTACTGCTACTGCTGCTACAGCTACTACTACAGCTACAGCAATTGCTACTGCTGGTACTGCTGCTGCGACTCCTAATACTGCTATTGCTGCTGCTGCTACTGCTACTGCTCCTACTCCTGCTGCTACATCTACTACTGCTACTGCTACTACTCAGAATACTGCTACTACTGCTCCTAGTTCAGCTCCTACAGCTGCTGCTACTGATACTACTGCTGCTGCTCCTACTCCTACTACTGCTACTGCTACTGCGGCTGCTACTACTTCTACTGCTCCTACTCCTGCTGCTACTACTCAGACTACTGCTACTACTGCTCCTACTGCTACTACTGCTACTACTGCTACTTTTGCTCCTACTCCTACTACTGCTACTACTACTACCGCTACTACTGTTGCTACAGCTACTGCTGCTACTGCTCCTACTCCTGCTGCTACTGCTACTACTGCTGCTACTGCTCCTACTCCTACTGATGCTACTGCTACTGCTACTGTTCCTACTCATGTTGCTACTGCTACTACTCCTACTATTGCTACTACTGCTACTACTCCCCCGACTCCTACTACTGCTACTGCTGCTGCTGCTACTGCTGCTGCTACTGCTGCTGCTACTAGTGCTGTTATTATTGCTACTACTGATGTTGCTCCTACTCCTGCTGCTACGGCTACTAATACTGCTGCTACTTCTACTGCTGCTGCTACTACTGCTGCTGTTACTGCTACTGTTGCTGCTGCTCCACCTCCTGTTGCTACTGCTACAACTCAAACTACTGCTACTGCTGCTGCTGGTGCTACTGCTACTGCTGCTGCTACGAATACTGCTACTGCGAGTGCTACTGCTACTACTCCTACTACTGCTACTACTGCTTCTACTCCTGCTGATACTGCTACTACTCCTACTACTGCTACTACTGCTTCTACTACTGCTACTGCTACTGTTGCTGCTACTGCTACTGCTACTAGTGCTGCTGCTACTGCTACTGCTACTGTTGCTGCTACTGCTGGTGTTGCTGCTGCTACTACTGCTGCTACTGCTACTGCTCCTGCTACTGCTACTGCTACTGCTATTGCTGCTGCTGTTGCTTCTACGGCTACCGTAACTGCTACTTCTATTGCTATTGCTGTTGCTGCTGCTACGGCTGCTGTTGCTGCTACTGCTGCTGTTGTTGCTACTGGTGCTGCTAGTGCTACTGCTACAGTTCATGCTACTGCTACAGCTCCTGCTATGGCTACTGCTACTTCTACGGCTACCGATACTGCTGCTACTACTACTGCTACAGCTGCTACTGCTGCTGCTCCAACTGAAGCTACTGCTACTGCTACTGCTACTGCTGCTACAGCTACTACTCCTACTGCTACTGCTATTTATGCTACTGCTACTGCTGCTACTGCTAGTACTACTGCTACTGCAACTGCTACTACTGGTATTGCTGCTGCAACTCCTACTACTGCTACTGCTACTGCTGCTACTGCTCCTACTCCTGCTGCTACAGCTACTAATACTACTGCTGCTACTCAGAATACTGCTACTACTGCTCCTAGTGCTGCTCCTACAGCTGTTGCTACTGCTACTACTGCTACTACTACTGCTACTGCGGCTGCTACTAACTTTACTGCTCCTACTCCTGCTGCTACTACTCAGACTACTGCTACTACTGCTCCTACTGCTACTACTGCTACTACTGCTACTTTTGCTCCTACTCCTACTACTGCTACTACTTCTACCGCTACTGCTGTTGCTACAGCTGCTGCGACTACTAGCGCTGCTGCTACTGCTACTGTTGCTGCTACTGCTGGTGTTGCTGCTGCTACTGCTGCTGCTACTGCTGCTGCTCCTGCTCCTGCTACTGCTACTGCTGCTGTTGCTTCTACGGCTACTGTAACTGCTACTTCTACTGCTATTGCTGTTGCTGCTGCTGTTGCTGCTACTGCTGCTGTTGTTGCTAATGCTACTGCTAGTGCTACTGCTACAGCTCATGCTACTGCTACAGCTCCTGCTATGGCTACTGCTACTGCTACGGCTACTGCTACTGCTGCTACTGCTACTGTTCCTACTCCTGCTGCTGCTGCAACTGCAACTCCTACTACTGCTACTGCTGCTGCTGCTACTGCTACTGCTCCTACTCCTGCTGCTACTGCTGCTACTGCTATTACCGTTGCTGCTACTACAGCTGCTACTACTACTACTGCTACTACTACTGCTCCTACTTCTGCTCCTACTACTGCTACTGCTACTGCTACTGCTACTGCTGCTGCTACTGCTCCTATTCCTGCTGCTACTGATATTGCTACTACTGCTACTACTACTACTGCTCCTACTCCTACTACTGCTACTACCGCTACTGCTACTGCTGCTACTGCTGCTGCTCCTACTGCTACTACTGCTACAGCTATTACTGTTGCTGCTACTGCTGCTACTACTACTGCTGCTACTGCTCCTACTGCAACTGCTACTGCTGCTGCTGCTGCAACTCCTACTACTGCTACTGCTACTGCTCCGACTCCATCTGCTACTGCTACTACTGCTACTGCTATTACTGCTGCAGCTACTACTGCTGCTGCAACTACTAATGCTACTGCTGCTACTGTTACTGCTCCGACTCCTGCTGCTACTGCTACTACTGCTACTGCTATTATTGCTGCAGCTACTACTGCTGCTGCTACTACTAATGCTACTGCTGCTACTGCTACTGCTCCGACTCCTGCTACTACTGCTACTGTTATAACTGCTGCTGCTACTACTGCTGCTGCTACTGCTACTACTACTGCTACTACAACTGCTACTGCTGCTAGTACTGCAACTGCTACTGCAACTCCTACTACTGCTACTGCTAATGCTGATGTTGCTACTGCTGCTTCTACTGCTGCTGCTACTGCTGATGCTGCTGCTGCTACTACTGCTACTATTACTGCTGCTCCTACTCCTGTTGCTACTGCTACTCCTCAGACTACAACTACTACTACTGCTACTGCTACTGCAGCTACAACTGCTACTGGTGCTGCTACTACTACTGCTCCTACTCCTGCTGATACTACTACTACTGGTGCTGCTACTGCTACTGCTCCAACTTCTGCTCCTACAGCTGCTGCTACTGCTACTACTGCTACTACTACTGCTACTGCTACTGCTACTGCTACTGCTATTGCTACTTCTACTACTACTACTACTACTGCTACTGCTACTGCTGCTGCTACTACTGCTGCTGCTCCTACTACATCGGCTCCTACTCCTGCTGCTACTGCTACTACTCCTACTACTGCTACTGTTTCTGCTACTGCTACTGCTGCTGCTGCTACTACTACTTCTGCTGCTGCTACTGCTACTGCAGCTGCTACTACTGTTATTGCTCCTACTCCTGCTGCTACTGCTACTGCTATTACTGCTGCTACTACTGCTACTGCTACTACTACTGCTACTGATGTTGCTCCTGCTACTGCTGCTGCTGCTGCTACTGCTACTATTGCTGCTACTGCTACTGCTACTGCTACTGCTACTACTGCTGCTACTGCTACTGCTACGGCTACTGCTACTGCTGCTACTGCTAATGCTGCTACTGCTACTGCTGCTGCTTCCGCTACCGCTACTGAAACTATTACTTCTACTGCTACTGCTACTACTGTTGCAGCTGCTTCTACGGCTACTGTAACTGCTACCGCTACTGCTGCTGCTGCTACTGCTACTGCTACTGTTGCTGCTACTACTGCTGCTGCTACTGATACTACTTCTGTTGCTCCTAGTCCTGCTGCTACTGCAACAACTCAGACTACTGCTACTACTGCTCCTACTGCTACTACTGCTACTACAGGTCCTACTCCTACTACTGCTACTGTTGCTGCTACTACTCCTACTACTGCTACTACTGCTAGTACTGCTACTACTACTGCTACTGCTATTGATGCTGCTACTACTATTGTTGCTGCTACTGCTGCTGCTGCTATTTCTTCTGCTACTGCTGCTACTACTACTGCTACTACTGCTATTGCTACTGCTACTCCTACTACTGTACTGCTACTGCGGCTACTGCTGCTTCTACTGCTACTGCTACTGCTATTGCTGCTGCTCATGCTATTGCTACTACTACTTCTACAACTGCTACTGCTACTGCTGCTGCTGCTACGCTGCTGCTCCAACTCAAGCTACTGCTACTGCTGCTGCTGCTACTGCTACTACTCCTACTCCTGCTGCTACTGCTACTGCTATTTATGCTACTGCTACTGCTGCTACAGCTACTACTACTGCTACTGCAATTGCTACTGCTGGTACTGCTGCTGCGACTCCTAATACTGCTATTGCTGCTGCTGCTACTGCTACTGTTCCTACTCCTGCTGCTACATCTACTACTGCTACTGCTACTACTCAGAATACTGCTACTACTGCTCCTAGTTCAGCTCCTACAGCTGCTGCTACTGCTACTACTGCTGCTGCTCCTACTCCTACTACTGCTACTGCTACTGCTACTGCGGCTGCTACTACTTCTACTGCTCCTACTCCTGCTGCTACTACTCAAACTACTGCTACTACTGCTCCTACTGCTACTACTGCTACTACTGCTACTTTTGCTCCTACTCCTACTACTGCTACTACTACTACCGCTACTACTGTTGCTACAGCTACTGCTGCTACTGCTCCTACTCCTGCTGCTACTGCTACTACTGCTGCTACTGCTCCTACTCTTACTGCTGCTACTGCTACTGCTACTGTTCCTACTCATGTTGCTACTGCTACTACTCCAACTATTGCTACTACTGCTACTACTCCCCCGACTCCTACTACTGCTACTGCTGCTGCTGCTACTGCTGCTGCTACTGCTACTGCTACTAGTGCTGTTATTATTGCTACTACTGATGTTGCTCCTACTCCTGCTGCTACGGCTACTAATACTGCTGCTACTTCTACTGCTGCTGCTACTACTGCTGCTGTTACTGCTACTGTTGCTGCTGCTCCACCTCCTGTTGCTACTGCTACAACTCAAACTACTGCTACTGCTGCTGCTGGTGCTACTGCTACTGCTGCTGCTACGAATACTGCTACTGCGAGTGCTACTGCTACTACTAATACTACTGCAACTGCTATTGCTACTGCTTCTACTCCTGCTGATACTGCTACTACTCCTACTACTGCTACTACTGCTTCTACTACTGCTACTGCTACTGTTGCTGCTACTGCTGCTGCTACTAATGCTGCTGCTACTGCTACTGTTGCTGCTACTGCTGATGTTGCTGCTGCTACTACTGCTGCTACTGCTACTGCTCCTGCTACTGCTACTGCTATTGCTGCTGCTGTTGCTTCTACGGCTACCGTAACTGCTACTTCTATTGCTATTGCTGTTGCTGCTGCTACGGCTGCTGTTGCTGCTACTGCTGCTGTTGTTCCTACCGGTGCTGCTAGTGCTACTGCTACAGCTCATGCTACTGCTACAGCTCCTGCTATGGCTACTGCTACTGCTACGGCTACCGATACTACTGCTACTACTACTGCTACAGCTGCTACTGCTGCTGCTCCAACTGAAGCTACTGCTACTGCTACTGCTGCTGCTGCTACAGCTACTACTCCTACTGCTACTGCTACTGCTATTTATTCTACTGCTACTGCTGCTACTGCTAGTACTACTGCTACTGCTGGTATTGCTGCTGCAACTCCTACTACTGCTACTGCTGCTGCTGCTACTGCTCCTACTCCTGCTGCTACAGCTACTACTGCTACTGCTGCTACTCAGAATACTGCTACTACTGCTCCTAGTGCTGCTCCTACAGCTGTTGCTACTGCTACTACTGCTGCTGCTCCTACTCCTACTAATGCTACTACTACTTCTACTGCGGCTGCTACTACTGTTACTGCTCCTACTCCTGCTACTACTACTCAGACTACTGCTCCTACTGCTACTACTGCTACTACTGCTACTTTTGCTCCTACTCCTACTACTGCTACTACTTCTACCGCTACTGCTGTTGCTACAGCTGCTGCGGCTACTAGCGCTGCTGCTACTGCTACTGCTACTGTTGTTGCTACTGCTGGTGTTGCTGCTGCTACTGCTGATGCTACTGCTACTGCTACTGCTCCTGCTCCTGCTACTGCTACTGCCGCTGCTGTTGCTTCTACGGCTACTGTAACTGCTACTTCTACTGCTATTGCTGTTGCTGCTGCTGTTGCTGCTACTGCTGCTGTTGTTGCTACTGCTACTGCTAGTGCTACTGCTACAGCTCATGCTACTTCTACAGCTCCTGCTATGGCTACTGCTACTGCTACTGCTGCTACTGCTACTGCTGCTGCTGCTACTGCTGCTGCTCCAACTCAAGCTACTTCTACTGCTACTGCTGCTGCTGCTGCTACTGCTACTACTCCTGCTGCTACTGCTATTTATGCTACTGCTACTGCTACTACTACTGCTACTGCAACTGCTACTGCTGGTACTGCTGCTGCAACTCCTACTAGTGCTGCTGCTGCTACTGCTACTGCTCCTACTCCTGCTGCTACAGCTACTACTGCTACTGCTACTACTCAGAATACTTCTACTACTGCTCCTAGTGCTACAGCAGTAGTAGCAACAGTAGTGCTGCTCCTATAGCTGCTGCTACTGCTACTACTGCTGCTGCTCCTACTCCTACTACTGCTACTGCTATTGCTACTGCGGCTGCTACTACTGCTGCTGCTCCTACTCCTCCTGCTACTACTCAGACTACTGCTACTACTACTCCTACTGCTACTACTGCTACTACTGCTACTTTTGCTCCTACTCCTACTACTGCTAGTACTTCTACCGCTACTGCTGTTGCTACAGCTGCTGCTGCTGCTACTACTGCTACTGCTCGTACTCCTGCTGCTACTGTTGCTACTGCTACTACTGCTGCTACTGCTCCTACTCCTGCTGCTACTGCTTCTACTCCTGCTGATACAGCTACTACTCCTACTACTGCTACTACTGCTTCTACTACTGCTACTGCTACTGTTGCTGCTACTGCTGCTGCTACTAGTGCTGCTACTACTGCTACTGCTACTGCTGGTGTTGCTGCTGCTACTGCTGCTGCTACTGCTACTGCTCCTGCTACTGCTACTGCTACTGCTGCTGCTGTTGCTTCAACGGCTACTGTAACTGCTACTTCTACTGCTATTGCTGTTGCTGCTGCTGTTGCTGCTACTGCTGCTGTTGTTGCTACTGCTACTGCTAGTGCTACTGCTACAGCTCATGCTACTGCTACAGCTCCTGCTATGGCTACTGCTACTGCTATGGCTACTGCTACTGCTGCTACTCCTACTGCTGCTGCTGCTACTGCTGCTGCTCCAACTCAAGCTACTTCTACTGCTACTGCTGCTGCTGCTACTGCTACTACTCCTGCTGCTACTGCTACTGCTATTTATGCTACTGCTACTGCTACTACTATTGCTACTGCACCTGCTACTGCTGGTACTACTGCTGCTGCAACTCCTACTACTGCTACTGCTGCTGCTGCTACTGCTACTGCTCCTACTCCTACTGCTACAGCTACTACTGCTACTGCTACTACTGAGAATATTTCTACTACTGCTCCTAGTGCTGCTCCTATAGTTGCTGCTACTGCTACTACTGCTACTGCTACTACTGCTGATGCTCCTACTCCTACTACTGCTACTGCTATTGCTACTGCGGCTGCTACTACTGCTGCTGCTCCTACTCCTCCTGCTACTACTCAGACAACTGCTACTACTGCTACTTTTGCTCCTATTCCTACTACTGCTACTACTTCTACCGCTACTGCTGTTGCTACAGCTGCTGCTGCTGCTACTACTGCTACTGCTCGTACTCCTGCTGCAACTGTTGCTACTGCTACTACTGCTGTTACTGCTCCTACTCCTGCTGCTACTGCTACTACTGCTGCTGCTACTGCTACTACTGCTGCTGCTACTGCTACTGCTACTGTTCCTACTCATGTTGCTACTGCTACTACTCCTACTATTGCTACTACTGCTACTACTCCCCCGACTCCTACTACTGCTACTGCTACTGATGTTTTTTGCTGCTGCTACTGCTGCTACTGCTGCTGCTACTAGTGCTGTTGTTACTGCTACTACTTATGTTGCTCCTACTCCTGCTGCTACTGCTACTGCTACTGCTGCTACTGCTACTGCTGCTGCTACTACTGCTACTGTTACTGCTACTGCTGCTGCTCCACCTCCTGTTGCTACTGCTACTACTCAAACTACTGCTACTACTACTGCTGCTGCTGGTGCTACTGCTACTGCTACTGCTGCTGCTACGACTACTGCTACTGCTAGTGCTACTGCTACTACTAATACTACTGCAACTGCTACTACTACTGCTTCTACTCCTGCTGATACTGCTACTACTCCTACCACTGCTACTACTGCTTCTACTACTGCTACTGCTGCTGCTACTAGTGCTGCTACTACTGCTACTGCTACTATTGCTGCTACTGCTGGTGTTGCTGCTGCTACTGCTGCTGCTACTGCTACTGCTCCTGCTCCTGCTACTGCTACTGCTACTGCTGCTGCTGTTGCTTCTACGGCTACTGTAACTGCTACTTCTACTGCTATTGCTGTTGCTGTTGCTACTGCTGCTGTTGCTGCTGCTGCTGCTGTTGTTACCACTGCTGCTGCTAGTGCTACTGCTACAGCTCATGCTACTGCTACAACTCCTGCTATGGCTACTGCTACTGCTACGGCTATTGCTACTGCTGCTACTGCTACTGCTGCTGCTCCAAGTCAAGCTACTGCTACTGCTGCAGCTGCTACTGCTACTACTCCTGCTGCTACTGCTACTGCTATTTATGCTACTGCTACTGCTGCTACTGCTACTACTACTGCTACTGCAACTGCTACTACTCAGAATACTTCTACTACTGCTCCTAGTGCTGCTCCTATAGCTGCTGCTACTACTACTGCTGCTGCTCCTACTCCTACTACTGCTACTGCTACTGCGGCTGCTACTACCGCCACTGCTCCTACTCCTGCTGCTACTACTCAGACTACAGCTACTACTGCTCCTACTGCTACTACTGCTACTACTGCTACTTTTGCTCCTACTCCTACTACTGCTACTACTTCTACCGCTACTGCTGTTCCTACAGCTGCTGCTGCTACTGCTGCTACTGATCCTACTCCTGCTGCTACTGCTACTACTGCTCCTACTCCTGCTGCTACTGCTACTACTGCTGCTGCTACTACTACTGCTACTACTACTGCTGCTGCTACTGCTACTTCTACTGCTACTGCTGCTGCTACTGCTGCTGTTGCTGCTACTACTGCTGCTACTGCTACTGCTACTGCTGCTACTAATCCTACTGCTACTGCTACTGTTACTACTGCTACTACTGCTGCTCCTATTCCTGCTACTGCTAATGCTGCTGTTGCAGCTACTGCTCCTACTCCTGCTGCTACTGCTGCTACTGCTACTGCTATTACTACAGCTGCTGCTATTGCTGCTACTGCAACTACTACTGCTACTGCTGCTACTGCTGCTACTACTGGACTGCTGGTGCAACTCCTACTACTGCTACTGCTACTGCTGCTGCTGCTACTGCTGCTGCTCCTACTCCTGCTGCTACTGCTACTGCTACTACTCAAACTACTGCTACTACTGCTACTACTCCTACTACTGCTACCACTGCTACTGCTGCTGCTACTGCTGCTGCTGCTGCTATTGCTGCTGCTCCTACTCCTGCTGCTACTGCTACTACTGCTACTGCTATTACCGCTGCTGCTACTACTGCTGCTGCTACTGCTCAAACTGCTACTGCTGCTACTGATACTGCTGCTGCAACTCCTACTACTGCAACTCCTACTGCTACTGCTCCGACTCCTACTGCTACTGCTACTACTACTATGACTATTACAGCTGCTGCTACTACTGTTGTTGCTACTGCTACTACTACTGCAACTGCTACTGCTGCTACTACTGCTACCGCAACTCCTACTACTGCTACTGCTGCTTCTATTGTTGCTACTACTGCTTCTGCTCCTACTCCTGCTACTACTGCTACTCCTCAGCCTACAGCTACTACTACTGCTACTGCAGCTATTGCTGCTACAACTGTTACTGCTGCTGCTACTGCTACTTCTCCTACTCCTGCTGCTACTACTACTACTGCTACTGCTGCTCCTGCTACTGCTACTGCTACCACTACTGCTACCGTTGCTGTTCCTGCTACTACTGCTACTGCTACTGCTGGTGCTACTTCTACTGCTGCATCTACTACTGCTACAACTACTGCTACTGCTACTACTGCTGCTACTGCTGCTGCTCCTACTCCTGCTGCTACTGCTACAACTGCTACTGCTACTACTCAGACTACTGTTACTACTGCTACTACTCCTACTACTGCTACCACTGCTACTGCTACTGCTACTGCTACTGCTGCTGCTACTACTGCTGCTGCTGCTACTCCTACTGCTGCTGCTACTGCTACTATTACCGTTGTTGCTACTACTGCTGCTGCTACTGCTACTGCTACTGCTACTGCTCCTACTGCTACTGCTGCTGCAACTCCTACTACTGCTACTGCTACGGCTACTGTTGCTGCTACTGCTACTGCTCCGACTACTGCTGTTACGACTATTACTACTGCTGCTACTAATGTTGCTGCTACTGCTACTGCTACTGCCGCTACTACTGCTACCGCAACTCCTACTACTGCTATGGCTGCTTCTACTGCTGCTACTGCTACTTTGGCTGCTACTACCGCCACTGCTCCTACTCCTGCTGCTACTACTCAGACTACAGCTACTACTGCTCCTACTGCTACTACTGCTACTACTGCTACTTTTGCTCCTACTCCTACTACTGCTACTACTTCTACCGCTACTGCTGTTCCTACAGCTGCTGCTGCTACTGCTGCTACTGATCCTACTCCTGCTGCTACTGCTACTACTGCTCCTACTCCTGCTGCTACTGCTACTACTGCTGCTGCTACTGCTACTACTGCTCTTGCTACTGCTACTGTTCCTACTCATGTTGCTACTGCTACTGCTACTACTCCTACTATTGCTACTACTGCTACTACTCCCCCGACTCCTACTACTGCTACTGCTACTGCTGTTGCGGCTGCTGCTACTAGTGCTGTTGTTACTGCTAATACTGATGTTGCTCCTACTCCTGCTGCTATTGCTACTGCTACTGCTGCTACTGCTACTGCTGCTACTACTACTGCTGCTGTTACTGCTACTGCTGCTGCTGCTTCACCTCCTGTTGCTACTGCTACTACTCAAACTACTGCTACTACTACTGCTGCTGCTGGTGCTACTGCTACTGCTGCTGCTACGAATACTGCTACTGCGAGTGCTACTGCTACTACTAATACTACTGCAACTGCTATTGCTAGGGCTTCTACTCCTCTTGATACTGCTACTACTCCTACTACTGCTACTACTGCTTCTACTACTGCTACTGCTACTGTTGCTGCTACTGCTGCTGCTACTAGTGCTGCTGCTACTGCTACTGTTGCTGCTACTACTGGTGTTACTGCTGCTACTGCTGCTGCTACTGCTACTGCTCCTGCTACTGCTACTGCTACTGCTATTGCTGCTGCTGTTGCTTCTACGGTTACCGTAACTGCTACTTCTATTGCTATTGCTGTTACTGCTGCTACGGTTGCTGTTGCTGCTACTACTGCTGTTGTTGCTACTGGTGCTGCTAGTGCTACTGCTACAGCTCATGCTACTGCTACAGCTCCTGCTATGGCTACTGCTACTGCTACGGCTACCGATACTGCTGCTACTACTACTGCTACAGCTGCTACTGCTGCTGCTCCAACTGAAGCTACTGCTACTGCTACTGCTGCTGCTGCTGCTACAGCTACTACTCCTACTGCTACTGCTACTGCTATTTATGCTACTGCTACTGCTGCTACTGCTAGTACTACTGCTACTGCAACTGCTACTGCTGGTATTGCTGCTGCAACTCCTACTACTGCTACTGCTGCGGCTGCTAGTGCTCCTACTCCTGCTGCTACAGCTACTACTGCTACTGCTGCTACTCAGAATACTGCTACTACTGCTCCTAGTACTGCTACTACTGCTCCTAGTACTGCTCCTACAGCTGTTGCTACTGCTACTACTGCTGCTGCTCCTACTCCTACTACTGCTACTACTACTGCTACTGCGGCTGCTACTACTGTTAACTGCTCCTAATGCTGCTCCTTGCTGCTACTCCTACTACAACTACTACTGCTCCTACTACTGCTACCTCTACTGTTGCTTCTACTGCTACTGCTGCTGCTACTAGTGTTGCTGCTTCTACTACTGCTCCTGCTACTGATGGTGTTGCTGCTGCTACTGTTGTTGCTACTGCTACTGCTCATGTGCTGCTGTTGCTTCTACGGTTACTGCAACTGCTACTTCTACTGCTACTGCTGCTGCTACTGCTGCTGTTGCTGCTACTACTGCTGCTACTGCTACTGCTACTGCTGCTACTACTTCTACTGCTACTGCTACTGTTACTACTGCTACTACTGCTGCTGCTCCTATTCCTGCTACTGCTAATGCTGCTGTTGCAGCTACTGCTCCTACTCCTGCTGCTACTGCTGCTACTGCTGCTACTGCTGCTACTGCTACTGCTATTACTACAGCTGCTGCTATTGCTGCTACTGCAACTACTACTGCTACTGCTGCTACTGCTGCTACTGCTGCTACTACTGGACTGCTGGTGCAACTCCTACTACTGCTACTGCTACTGCTGCTGCTGCTACTGCTGCTGTTCCTACTCCTGCTGCTACTGCTACTGCTACTACTGCTACTACTGCTACTACTGCTACTACTCCTACTACTGCTACCACTGCTACTGCTGCTGCTACTGCTGCTGCTGCTGCTATTGCTGCTGCTCCTACTCCTGCTGCTACTGCTACTACTGCTACTGCTATTACCGCTGCTGCTACTACTGCTGCTGCTACTGCTCAAACTGCTACTGCTGCTACTGATACTGCTGCTGCAACTCCTACTACTGCAACTCCTACTGCTACTGCTCCGACTCCTACTGCTACTGCTACTGCTACTACTATGACTATTACAGCTGCTGCTACTACTGTTGTTGCTACTGCTACTACTACTGCAACTGCTACTGCTGCTACTACTGCTACCGCAACTCCTACTACTGCTACTGCTGCTTCTATTGCTGCTACTACTGCTTCTGCTCCTACTCCTGCTACTACTGCTACTCCTCAGCCTACAGCTACTACTACTGCTACTGCAGCTACTGCTGCTACAACTGTTACTGCTGCTGCTACTGCTACTTCTCCTACTCCTGCTGCTACTACTACTGCTGCTACTGCTGCTCCTGCTACTGCTACTGCTACCACTACTGCTACCGTTGCTGTTCCTGCTACTACTGCTACTGCTACCACTACTGCTACCGTTGCTGTTCCTGCTACTACTGCTACTGCTACTGCTGGTGCTACTTCTACTGCTGCATCTACTACTGCTACAACTACTGCTACTGCTACTGCTGCTGCTACTGCTGCTGCTCCTACTCCTGATGCTACTGCTACAACTGCTACTGCTACTACTCAGACTACTGCTACTACTGCTACTACTCCTACTACTGCTACCACTGCTACTGATACTGCTACTGCTACTGCTGCTGCTACTACTGCTGCTGCTGCTGCTACTCCTACTGCTGCTGCTACTGCTACTATTACCGTTGTTGCTACTACTGCTGCTGCTACTGCTACTGCTACTGCTCCTACTGCTACTGCTGCTGCAACTCCTACTACTGCTACTGCTACTGCTACTGTTGCTGCTACTGCTACTGCTCCGACTACTGCTGTTACGACTATTACTGCTGCTGCTACTAATGTTGCTGCTACTGCTACTGCTACTGCCGCTACTACTGCTACTGCAACTCCTACTACTGCTATGGCTGCTTCTACTGCTGCTACTACTGCTTCTGCTCCCACTCCTGCTACTACTGCTACTCCTCAGCCTACAGCTACTACTACTGCTACTGCTACTGCAGCTACTGCTGCTACAACTGTTACTCCTGCTGCTACTGCTACTTCTCCTACTCCTGCTGCTACTACTACTACTACTACTGCTGCTGCTCCTGCTCCTGCTACTGCTACTGCTACTGCTACTACTATTGCTACTGCTACTACTATTGCTCCTGCTGCTGCTATTGTTGCTACTACGACTGCTACTGCTAATGCTATTGCTGCTGCTGCTGGTATTGTTGCTGCTACTGCTGCTGCTGCTACTACTGCTACTAGTGCTCCTGCTCCTACTACTGCTACTACTACTACTACTGCTACTTCTACTGCTACTGCTGCTGCTACTGCTGCTGCTGCTCTGCTACAGCTCCTACTCCTGCTGCTACTGCTACTACTGCTACTGCTATTACTGCTGCTGCTATTACTGCTGCTGCTACTGCTTCTACTGCTCCTACTCCTACTACTGCTACTGCTACTGCTGCTGCTGCTGCTACTGTTGCTGCTACTACTGCTACTACTATTGTTACTGCTGCTGCTACTACCAGTGCTACTACTGCTACTACTACTGCAACTACTATTGCTACGGCTACTGCTATTGCTGCTGCTGCTGCTATTGTTGCTACAACTACAGCTACTGCTACTGCTATTGCTGCTGCTGCTATTGTTGCGGCTACTGCTGCTGCTACTGCTGTTGCTTCTTCTACTACTGTTGCTACTAGTCCTGCTGCTACTGCTACTGCTACTACTCAGACTACTACTACTACTGCTCCTACTGCTACTACTGCTCCTACTCCTACTACTACTACTCCTGCTACTACTGCTACTACTGCTACTGCTATTACTGTTGCTGCTACTACTGCTACTACTGCTACTACTGCTACTACTGCTACTGCTATTGATGTTGCTGCTGCTATTGTTGCTACTACGACTGCTACGGCTACTGCTATTGCTCATGCTGCTGCTATTGTTGCTACTACGACTGCTACTGCTACTGCTATTGCTGCTGTTGCTGGTATTGTTGATTCTACTGCTGCTGCTACTGCTGTTGCTTCTGCTACTACTGCTGCTGCTACTACTGCTGCTGCTACTACTGCTACTATTGCTCCTGCTCCTACTACTGCTACTACTACTACTGCTACTGCTACTGCTGCTGCTACTGCTGCTGCTGCTGCTACTGCTCCTACTCCTGCTGCTACTGCTATTACTGCTGCTGCTATTACTGATGCTGCTACTGCTACTGCTGCTGCTACTGCTTCTACTGCTCCTACTCCTACTACTGCTACTGCTACTGCTGCTGCTGCTACTGTTGCTGCTACTACTGCTACTGCTACTGTTACTGCTGCTGCTACTACCAGTGCTACTACTGCTACTACTACTGCAACTACTATTGCTACGGCTACTGCTATTGCTGCTGCTGCTGCTATTGTTGCTACAACTACTGCTACTGCTACTGCTATTGTTGTTGCTGCTATTGTTGCGGCTACTGCTGCTGCTACTGCTGTTGCTTCTTCTACTACTGTTGCTACTAGTCCTGCTGCTACTGCTACTACTCAGACTACTACTACTACTACTCCTACTGCTACTACTGCTCCTACTCCTACTACTGCTACTACTCCTGCTACTACTGCTACTACTGCTGCTGCTATTA
Source organism: Calendula officinalis (assembly GCA_963853835.1). Taxonomy (NCBI): domain Eukaryota; kingdom Viridiplantae; phylum Streptophyta; class Magnoliopsida; order Asterales; family Asteraceae; genus Calendula; species Calendula officinalis. Next base: position 91,592,545 of record OY970822.1, on the reverse strand, counting down.
CTGTTGCTGCTACTACTGCTACTACTGCTACTACTGCTACTGCTATTACTGTTGCTGCTACTACTGCTACTATTACTGCTACGACTACTGCGACTGCTACTGCTGCTACTTCTGCTACTGCTGCTGCCGCTGCTTCTATTACTTCTACTATTACTGCTACTGCTACTGCTAGTGTTGCTGCTATTGCTAGTGTTGCTGCTACTGCTACTGTTGCTGCTACTGCTACGACTACTGCAAGTGCAAGTGCTACTATTGCTGCTACTCCTACTACAACTACTACTGCTCCTACTACTGCTACCTCTACTGTTGCTGCTACTGCTACTGCTGCTGCTACTAGTGTTGCTGCTTCTGCTACTGCTCCTGCTACTGATGGTGTTGCTGCTACTACTGCTGTTGCTACTGCTACTGCTCATGCTACTGCTACTGCTACTGCTGCTGCTGCTGCTGTTGCTTCTACGGTTACTGCAACTGCTACTTCTACTGCTACTGCTGCTGCTACTGCTGCTGTTGCTGCTACTACTGCTGCTACTGCTACTGCTGCTACTGCTACTACTCCTACTGCTACTGCTACTGCTACTGCTGCTACTGCTAGTACTATTGCTACTGCAACTGCTACTGCTGGTAATGCTGCTGCAACTCCTACTACTGCTACTGCTGCTGCTACTGCTCCTACTCCTGCTGCTACAGCTACTACTGCTACTGCTGCTACTCAGAATACTGCTACTACTTCTCCTAGTGCTGCTCCTACAGCTGTTACTACTGCTACTACTGCTGCTCCTACTCCTACTACTGCTACTACTACTGCTACTGCGGCTGCTAATAATGTTACTGCTCCTACTCCTGCTGCTACTACTCAGACTACTGCTACTACTGCTCCTACTGGTACTACTGCTACTACTGCTACTTTTGCTCCTACTCCTACTACTGCTACTACTTCTACCGCTACTACTGTTGCTACAGCTGCTGCGGCTACTAGCGCTGCTGCTACTGCTACTGCTACTGTTGCTGCTACTGCTGGTGTTGCTGCTGCTACTGCTGCTGCTACTGCTACTGCTACTGCTCCTGCTCCTGCTACTGCTACTGCTGCTGCTGTTGCTTCTACGGCTACTGTTAAAGCTACTTCTACTTCTATTGCTGTTGCTGCTGCTGTTGTTGCTACTGCTACTGCTAGTGCTACTGCTACAGCTCATGCTACTGCTACAGCTCCTGCTATGGCTACTGCTACTGCTACGGCTACTGCTACTGCTGCTACTGCTACTGCTGCTGCTGCTACTGCTGCTGCTCCAACTCAAGCTACTGCTACTGCTACTGCTGCTGCTGCTGCTACTGCTACTACTCCTGCTGCTACTGCTACTGCTATTTACGCTACTGCTACTGCTGCTACTGCTACTACTGCTACTGCAACTGCTGCTGCTGCTACTCCTACTGCTCCTACTCCTGCTGCTACTGCTGCTACTGCTATTACTGCTGCTGCTACTACAGCTGCTACTGCTACTACTACTGCTACTACTACTGCTGCTACTTCTGCTCCTACTACTGCTACTGCTACAGCTACTGCTACTGCTGCTGCTACTGCTACTGCTCCTATTCCTGCTGCTACTGATATTGCTACTACTGCTACTACTACTACTGCTCCTACTCCTACTACTGCTACTACCGCTACTGCTACTGCTGCTGCTGCTGCTCCTACTGCTACTACTGCTACAGCTATTACTGCTGCTGCTACTGCTGCTACTACTACTTCTGCTACTGCTCCTACTACAACTGCTACTGCAGTTGCTGATGCAACTCCTACTACTGCTACTGCTACTGCTCCGACTCCTGCTGCTACTGCTACTACTGCAACTGCTATTACTGCTGCAGCTACTACTGCTGCTGCTACTACTAATGCTACTGCTGCTACTGCTACTGCTCCGACTCCTGCTGCTACTGCTACTACTGCTACTGCTATTATTGCTGCAGCTACTACTGCTGCTGCTACTACTAATGCCACTGCTGTTACTGCTACTGCTCCAACTCCTGCTACTACTGCTACTGTTATAACTGCTGCTGCTACTACTGCTGCTGCTACTGCTACTACTACTGCTACTACAACTGCTACTGCTGCTAGTACTGCAACTGCTACTGCAACTCCTACTACTGCTACTGCTACTGCTACTGCAACTGCTACTGCAACTCCTACTGCTGCTTCTACTGCTGCTGCTGCTACTACTGCTACTATTACTGCTGCTCCTATTCCTGTTGCTACTGCTACATCTCAGACTACAACTACTACTACTGCTACTGCTACTGCAGCTACAACTGCTACTGGTGCTGCTACTACTACTGCTCCTACTCCTGCTGCTACTACTACTGGTGCTGCTACTGCTACTGCTCCAACTTCTGCTCCTACAGCTGCTGCTACTGCTACTACTGCTACTACTACTGCTACTGCTACTGCGACGGCTACTGCTACTGCTACTACTACTGCTACTTCTACTACTACTACCACTGCTACTGCTACTTCTGCTGCTACTACTGCTACTGCTACTGCTCCTACTGCTGCTGCTCCTACTACATCGGCTCATACTCCTGCTGCTACTGCTACTACTCCTACTACTGCTACTGTTTCTGCTATTGCTACTGCTGCTGCTGCTACTACTACTTCTGCTGCTGCTACTGCTACTGCAGCTGCTACTACTGTTGTTGCTCCTACTCCTGCTGCTACTGCTACTGCTACTACTGCTACTGCTACTGCTACTGATGTTGCTCCTGCTACTGCTGCTGCTGCTGCTGCTACTGCTACTATTGCTGCTACTGCTACTACTGCTGCTACTGCTACTGCTACTGCTACTGCTACTGCTACGGCTACTGCTACTGCTGTTACTGCTACTGCTGCTACTGCTACTGCTTCCGCTACCGCTACTGAAATTGTTACTGCTACTGCTACTGCTACTACTGTTGCTGCTGCTTCTACGGCTACTGTAACTGCTACCGCTACTGCTGCTGCTGCTACTGCTACTGTTGCTGCTAATACTGCTGCTGCTACTGTTACTACTTCTGTTGCTCCTAGTCCTGCTGCTACTGCAACAACTCAGACTACTGCTACTACTGCTCCTACTGCTACTACTGCTACTACAGCTCCTACTCCTACTACTGCTACTGTTGCTACTACTATTCCTACTACTGCTACTACTGCTAGTACTGCTACTACTACTACTGCTACTACTACTGTTACTGCTATTGATGCTGCTACTACTATTGTTGCTGCTACTGCTGCTGCTGCTATTTCATCTGCTACTGCTGCTACTACTACTCCTACTACTGCTATTGCTACTGCTACTCCTACTACTGTACTGCTACTGCGGCTACTCTGCTTCTACGACTCCTGCCACTACTGCTGCTGCTACTGCTACTACTGCTGCTACTCCTACTCCTGCTGCTACTGCTACTCCTCAGACTACAACTACTATTACTGCTACTGCTGCTACTACTGCTACTGCTACTGCTATTGTTGCTGCTACTACTGCTAGTACTACTACTACTACTACTGCTACTACTACTGTTACTGCTATTGATGCTGCTACTACTATTGTTGCTGCTACTGCTGCTGCTGCTATTTCTTCTGCTACTGCTGCTACTACTACTCCTACTACTGCTATTGCTACTGCTACTCCTACTACTGTACTGCTACTGCGGCTACTGCTGCTTCTACGGCTCCTGCTACTACTGCTGCTGCTACTGCTACTACTGCTGCTACTCCTACTCCTGCTGCTACTGCTACTCCTCAGACTACAACTACTATTACTGCTACTACTGCTACTGCTACTGCTAATGCTATTGCTGCTGCTCATGCTATTGCTACTACTACTTCTACAACTGCTACTGCTACTGCTGCTGCTCCAACTCAAGCTACTGCTACTGCTGCTGCTGCTGCTACTGCTACTACTCCTACTCCTGCTGCTACTGCTACTGCTATTTATGCTACTGCTACTGCTGCTACAGCTACTACTACTGCAACTGCAACTGCTACTGCTGGTACTGCTGCTGCGACTCCTAATACTGCTACTGCTGCTGCTGCTATTACTGCTACTACTGCTACTGCTATTACTGCTGCAGCTACTACTGCTGCTGCTACTACTAATGCTACTGCTGCTACTGCTACTGCTCCGACTCCTGCTGCTACTGCTACTACTGCTACTGCTATTATTGATGCAGCTACTACTGCTGCTGCTACTACTAATGCTACTGCTACTGCTCCGACTCCTGCTACTACTGCTACTGTTATAACTGCTGCTGCTACTACTGCTGCTGCTACTACTACTGCTACTACAACTGCTACTGTTGCTAGTACTGCAACAGCTACTGCAACTCCTACTACTGCTACTGCTACTGTTGATGTTGCTACTGCTGCTTCTACTGCTGCTGCTACTGCTGCTGCTGCTACTACTGCTACTATTACTGCTGCTCCTACTCCTGTTGCTACTGCTACTCCTCAGACTACAACTACTACTACTGCTACTGCTACTGCAGCTACAACTGCTACTGGTGCTGCTACTATTACTGCTCCTACTCCTGCTGCTACTACTACTACTGGTGCTGCTACTGCTACTGCTCCAACTTCTGCTCCTACAGCTGCTGCTACTGCTACTACTGCTACAACTACTGCTACTGCTACTGCTACTGCTACGGCTACTGCTACTGCTACTGCTACTGCTACTACTACTGCTACTTCTACTACTACTACTGCTACTGCTACTGCTGCTGCTACTACTGCTACTGCTACTGCTCCTACTGCTGCTGCTCCTACTACATCGGCTCCTACTCCTGCTGCTACTGCTACTACTCCTACTACTGCTACTGTTTCTGCAACTGCTACTGCTGCTGCTGCTACTACTACTGCTGTTGCTACTACTGCTACTGCTGCTGCTACTACTGTTGTTGCTCCTACTCCTGCTGCTACTGCTACTGCTATTACTGCTGCTACTACTGCTACTTCTACTACTACTGCTACTGATGTTGCTCCTGCTACTGCTGCTGCTACTGCTACTATTGTTGCTACTGCTACTGCTACTACTGCTGCTGCTACTTCTACTGCTACGGCTACTGCTGCTACTGCTACTGCTGCTACTGCTACTGCTGCTGCTTCCGCTACCGCTACTGAAACTGTTACTGCTACTACTACTGCTACTGCTACTACTGTTGTTGCTGCTTCTACGGCTACTGTAACTGCTACCGCTACTGCTGCTGCTGCTACTGCTACTGTTGCTGCTACTACTGCTGCTACTGCAACAACTCAGACTACTGCTACTACTGCTCCTACTGCTACTACTGCTACTACAGCTCCTACTCCTACTACTGCTACTGTTGCTACTACTACTCCTACTACTGCTAGTACTGCTACTACTACTACTACTGCTACTACTACTGCTACTGCTATTGATGCTGCTACTGCTGCTGCTGCAATTTCTTCTGCTACTGCTGCTACTACTACTCCTACTACTGCTATTGCTACTGCTACACCTACTACTGTACTGCTACTACGGCTACTGCTGCTTCTACTGCTGCTACTACTACTGCTGCTACTGCTACTACTGCTGCTACTCCTACTCCTGCTGCTACTACTACTCCTCAGACTACAACTACTATTACTGCTACTGCTGCTACTACTGCTACTGCTACTGCTATTGTTGCTGCTACTGCTACTGCTCCTACTTCTGCTGCTACTGCTACTACTGCTACTACTACTGCTACTACTACTGCTAATGCTATTGCTGCTGCTCATGCTATTGCTACTACTACTTCTACAACTGCTACTGCTACTGCTGCTACTGCTACGCTGCTGCTCCAACTCAAGCTACTGCTACTGCTGCTGCTGCTGCTACAGCTACTACTCCTACTCCTGCTGCTACTGCTACTGCTATTTATGCTACTGCTACTGCTGCTACAGCTACTACTACTGCTACTGCAACTGCTACTGCTGGTACTGCTGCTGCGACTCCTAATACTGCTACTGCTGCTGCTGCTACTGCTACTGCTCCTACTCCTGCAGCTACATCTACTACTGCTACTGCTACTACTCAGAATACTGCTACTACTGCTCCTAGTTCAGCTCCTACAGCTGCTGCTACTGCTACTACTGCTGCTGCTCCTACTCCTACTACTGCTACTGCTACAGCGGCTGCTACTACTTCTACTGCTCCTACTCCTGCTGCTACTACTCAGACTACTGCTACTACTGCTCCTACTGCTACTACTGCTACTACTGCTACTTTTGCTCCTACTCCTACTACTGCTACTACTTCTACCGCTACTACTGTTGCTACAGCTACTGCTGCTACTGCTGCTACTGCTCCTACTCCTGCTGCTACTGCTACTACTGCTGCTACTGCTCCTACTCCTGCTGCTACTGCTACTACTGCTGCTACTGCTCCTACTCCTGCTGCTGCTACTGCTACTGCTACTGTTCCTACTCATGTTGCTACTGCTACTACTCCTACTATTGCTACTACTGCTACTACTCCCCCGACTCCTACTACTGCTACTGCTACTGCTGCTACTGCTGCTGCTACTGCTGCTGCTATTAGTGCTGTTGTTACTGCTACTACTGATGGTGCTCCTACTCCTGCTGCTACGGCTACTGCTACTGCTACTGCTGCTGCTACTACTGCTGCTGTTACTGCTACTGTTGCTGCTGCTCCACCTCCTGTTGTTACTGCTACTACTCAAACTACTGCTACTACTACTGCTGCTGCTGGTGCTACTGCTGCTGCTGCTGCTACGAATACTGCTACTGCGAGTGCTACTACTACTACTAATACTACTGCAACTGCTATTTCTACTGCTTCTACTCCTGCTGATACTGCTACTACTCCTACTACTGCTACTACTGCCTCTACTACTGCTACTGCTACTGTTGCTGCTACTGCTGCTGCTACTAGTGCTGCTGCTACTGCTACTGCTACTGTTGCTGCTACTGCTGGTGTTGCTGCTGCTACTGCTACTGCTCCTGCTACTGCTACTGCTACTGCTGTTGTTGCTTCTACGGCTACCGTAACTGCTACTTCTATTGCTATTGCTGTTGCTGCTGCTACGGCTGCTGTTGCTGCTACTGCTGCTGTTGTTGCTACTGGTGCTGCTAGTGCTACTGCTACAGCTCATGCTACTGCTACAGCTCCTGCTATAGCTACTGCTACTGCTACGGCTACCGATACTGCTGCTACTACTACTGCTACAGCTCCTACTGCTGCTGCTCCAACTGAAGCTACTGCTACTGCTGCTGCTGCTACAACTACTACTCCTACTGCTACTGCTACTGCTATTTATGCTACTGCTACTGCTACTGCTGCTACTGCTAGTACTACTGCTACTGCTGGTATTGCTGCTGCAACTCCTACTACTGCTACTGCTGCTGCTGCTACTGCTCCTACTCCTGCTGCTACAGCTACTACTGCTACTGCTGCTACTCAGAATACTGCTACTACTTCTCCTAGTGCTGCTCCTACAGCTGTTGCTACTGCTACTACTGCTGCTCCTACTCCTACTACTGCTACTACTACTGCTACTGCGGCTGCTAATAATGTTACTGCTCCTACTCCTGCTACTACTACTCAGACTACTGCTACTACTGCTCCTACTGCTACTACTGCTACTACTGCTACTTTTGCTCCTACTCCTACTACTGCTACTACTTCTACCGCTACTACTGTTGCTACAGCTGCTGCGGCTACTAGCGCTGCTGCTACTGCTACTGCTACTGTTGCTGCTACTGCTGGTGTTGCTGCTGCTACTGCTGCTGCTACTGCTACTGCTCCTGCTCCTGCTACTGCTACTGCTGCTGCTGTTGCTTCTACGGCTACTGTAAAAGCTACTTCTACTGCTATTGCTGTTGCTGCTGCTGTTGTTGCTACTGCTACTGCTAGTGCTACTGCTACAGCTCATGCTACTGCTACAGCTCCTGCTATGGCTACTGCTACTGCTACGGCTACTGCTACTGCTGCTACTGTTACTGCTGCTGCTGCTACTGCTGCTGCTCCAACTCAAGCTACTGCTACTGCTACTGCTGCTGCTGCTGCTACTGCTACTACTCCTGCTGCTACTGCTACTGCTATTTACGCTACTGCTACTGCTGCTACTGCTACTACTACTGCTACTACAACTGCTGCTGCTGCTACTGCTACTGCTCCTACTCCTGCTGCTACTGCTATTACTGCTGCTGCTACTACAGCTGCTACTGCTACTACTACTGCTACTACTACTGCTGCTACTTCTGCTCCTACTACTGCTACTGCTACAGCTACTGCTACTGCTGCTGCTACTGCTACTGCTCCTATTCCTGCTGCTACTGATATTGCTACTACTGCTACTACTACTACTGCTCCTACTCCTACTACTGCTACTACCGCTACTGCTACTGCTGCTGCTGCTCCTACTGCTACTACTGCTACTACTGCTACAGCTATTACTGCTGCTGCTACTGCTGCTACTACTACTTTTGCTACTGCTCCTACTGCAACTGCTACTGCTGCTGCTGCTGCAACTCCTACTACTGCTACTGCTACTGCTCCGACTCCTGCTGCTACTGCTACTACTGCAACTGCTATTACTGCTGCAGCTACTACTGCTGCTACTACTAATGCTACTGCTGCTACTGCTACTGCTCCGACTCCTGCTGCTACTGCTACTACTGCTACTGCTATTATTGCTGCAGCTACTACTGCTGCTGCTACTACTAATGCTACTGCTGCTACTGCTACTGCTCCAACTCCTGCTACTACTGCTACTGTTATAACTGTTGCTGCTACTACTGCTGCTGCTACTGCTACTACTACTGCTACTACAACTGCTACTGCTGCTAGTACTGCAACTGCTACTGCAACTCCTACTACTGCTACTGCTACTGCTGATGTTGCTACTGCTGCTTCTACTGCTGCTGCTACTGCTGCTGCTGCTACTACTGCTACTATTACTGCTGCTCCTACTCCTGTTGCTACTGCTACATATCAGACTACAACTACTACTACTGCTACTGCTACTGCAGCTACAACTGCTACTGGTGCTGCTACTACTACTGCTTACTGCAACTGCTACTGCAACTCCTACTACTGCTACTGCTACTGCTACTGCTGATGTTGCTACTGCTGCTTCTACTGCTGCTGCTACTGCTGCTGCTGCTACTACTGCTACTATTACTGCTGCTCCTACTCCTGTTGCTACTGCTACTCCTCAGACTACAACAACTACTACTGCTACTGCTACTGCAGCTACAACTGCTACTGGTGCTGCTACTACTACTGCTCCTACTCCTGCTGCTACTACTACTACTTGTGGTCCTACTGCTACTGCTCCAACTTCTGCTCCTACAGCTGCTGCTACTGCTACTACTGCTACTACTACTGCTACTGCTACTGCTACTGCTACGGCTACTGCTACTGCTACTGCTACTGCTACTACTACTACTACTTCTACTACTGCTACTGCTACTGCTGCTGCTATTACTGCTACTGCTACTGCTCCTACATCTGCTGCTACTACTACATCGGCTCATACTCCTGCTGCTACTGCTACTACTCCTACTACTGCTACTGTTTCTGCTAGTACTACTTCTGCTGCTGCTACTGCAGCTGCTACTACAGCTGCTACTACTGTTGTTGCTCCTACTCCTGCTGCTACTGCTACTGCTATTACTGCTGCTACTACTGCTACTGCTACTACTACTGCTACTGATGTTGCTCCTGCTACTGCTGCTGCTGCTACTGCTACTATTGCGGCTACTGCTACTGCTACTGCTACTACTGCTGCTACTGCTACTGCTACTGCTACTGCTACGGCTACCGCTACCGCTGCTACTGCTGCTACTGCTACTGCTGCTTCCGCTAAAGCTACTGAAACTGTTACTGCTACTACTGTTGCTGCTGCTTCTACGGCTACTGTAACTTCTACCGCTACTGCTGCTGCTACTGCTACTGTTGCTGCTACTACTGCTGCTGCTACTGTTACTACTTCTGTTGCTCCTAGTCCTGCTGCTACTGCAATAACTCAGACTACTGCTACTACTGCTCCTACTGCTACTACTGCTACTACTACTACTGCTCTTACTCCTACTACTGCTACTACCGCTACTGCTACTGCTGCTGCTGCTGCTCCTACTGCTACTACTGTTACAGCTATTACTGCTGCTGCTACTGCTGCTACTACTACTGCTGCTACTGCTCCTACTGCAACTGCTACTGCTGCTGCTGCTGCAACTCCTACTACTGCTACTGCTACTGCTCTGACTCCTGCTGCTACTGCTACTACTGCTACTGCTATTACTGCTGCAGCTACTACTGCTGCTGCTACTACTAATGCTACTGATGCTACTGCTACTGCTCCGACTCCTGCTGCTACTGCTACTACTACTGCTATTATTGATGCAGCTACTACTGCTGCTGCTACTACTAATGCTACTGCTGCTACTGCTACTGCTCCGACTCCTGCTACTACTGCTCCTACTGCTACTACTGCTACTACTGCTACTTTTGCTCCTACTCCTACTACTGCTACTACTTCTACCGCTACTGCTGTTGCTACAGCTGCTGCGGCTATTAGCGCTGCTGCTACTGCTACTACTACTGTTGCTGCTACTGCTGGTGTTGCTGCTGCTACTGCTGCTGCTACTGCTACTGCTACAGCTCCTGCTATGGCTACTGCTACTGCTACGGCTACTGCTACTGCTGCTACTGCTACTGTTCCTACTCCTGCTGCTGCTGCAACTGCAACTCCTACTACTGCTACTGCTGCTGCTGCTACTACTACTGCTCCTACTCCTGCTGCTACTGCTGCTACTGCTATTACCGCTGCTGCTACTACAGCTGCTACTACTACTACTGCTACTACTACTGCTCCTACTTCTGCTCCTACTACTGCTACTGCTACTGCTACTGCTACTGCTGCTGCTACTGCTCCTATTCCTGCTGCTACTGATATTGCTACTACTGCTACTACTACTACTGCTCCTACTCCTACTACTGCTACTACCGCTAGTGCTACTGCTGCTACTGCTGCTGCTCCTACTGCTACTACTGCTACAGCTATTACTGTTGCTGCTACTGCTGCTACTACTACTGCTGCTACTGCTCCTACTGCAACTGCTACTGCTGCTGCTGCTGCAACTCCTACTACTGCTACTGCTACTGCTCCGACTCCTGCTGCTACTGCTACTACTTCTACTGCTATTACTGCTGCAGCTACTACTGCTGCTGCAACTACTAATGCTACTGCTGCTACTGTTACTGCTCCGACTCCTGCTGCTACTGCTACTACTGCTACTGCTATTATTGCTGCAGCTACTACTGCTGCTGCTACTACTAATGCTACTGCTGCTACTGCTACTGCTCCGACTCCTGCTACTACTGCTACTGTTATAACTGCTGCTGCTACTACTGCTGCTGCTACTGCTACTACTACTGCTACTACAACTGCTACTGCTGCTAGTACTGCAACTGCTACTGCAACTCCTACTACTGCTACTGCTACTGCTGATGTTGCTACTGCTGCTTCTACTGCTGCTGCTACTGCTGATGCTGCTGCTGCTACTACTGCTACTATTACTGCTGCTCCTACTCCTGTTGCTACTGCTACTCCTCAGACTACAACTACTACTACTGCTACTGCTACTGCAGCTACAACTGCTACTGGTGCTGCTACTACTACTGCTCCTACTCCTGCTGATACTACTACTACTGGTGCTGCTACTGCTACTGCTCCAACTTCTGCTCCTACAGCTGCTGCTACTGCTACTACTGCTACTACTACTGCTACTGCTACTGCTACTGCTACTGCTACTGCTACTTCTACTACTACTACTACTACTGTTACTGCTACTGCTGCTGCTACTACTGCTACTGCTACTGCTCCTACTGCTGCTGCTCCTACTACATCGGCTCCTACTCCTGCTGCTACTGCTACTACTCCTACTACTGCTACTGTTTCTGCTACTGCTACTGCTGCTGCTGCTACTACTACTTCTGCTGCTGCTCCTGCTACTGCAGCTGCTACTACTATTATTGCTCCTACTCCTGCTGCTACTGCTACTGCTATTACTGCTGCTACTACTGCTACTGCTACTACTACTGCTACTGATGTTGCTCCTGCTACTGCTGCTGCTGCTGCTACTGCTACTATTGCTGCTACTGCTACTGCTACTGCTACTGCTACTACTGCTGCTACTGCTACTGCTACTGCTACGGCTACTGCTACTGCTGCTACTGCTAATGCTGCTACTGCTACTGCTGCTGCTTCCGCTACCGCTACTGAAACTATTACTTCTACTGCTACTGCTACTACTGTTGCAGCTGCTTCTACGGCTACTGTAACTGCTACCGCTACTGCTGCTGCTGCTACTGCTACTGCTACTGTTGCTGCTACTACTGCTGCTGCTACTGATACTACTTCTGTTGCTCCTAGTCCTGCTGCTACTGCAACAACTCAGACTACTGCTACTACTGCTCCTACTGCTACTACTGCTACTACAGGTCCTACTCCTACTACTGCTACTGTTGCTGCTACTACTCCTACTACTGCTACTACTGCTAGTACTGCTACTACTACTGCTACTGCTATTGATGCTGCTACTACTATTGTTGCTGCTACTGCTGCTGCTGCTATTTCTTCTGCTACTGCTGCTACTACTACTGCTACTACTGCTATTGCTACTGCTACTCCTACTACTGTACTGCTACTGCGGCTACTGCTGCTTCTACTGCTACTGCTACTGCTAATGCTATTGCTGCTGCTCATGCTATTGCTACTACTACTTCTACAACTGCTACTGCTACTGCTGCTGCTGCTACGCTGCTGCTCCAACTCAAGCTACTGCTACTGCTGCTGCTGCTACTGCTACTACTCCTACTCCTGCTGCTACTGCTACTGCTATTTATGCTACTGCTACTGCTGCTACAGCTACTACTACAGCTACTGCAATTGCTACTGCTGGTACTGCTGCTGCGACTCCTAATACTGCTATTGCTGCTGCTGCTACTGCTACTGCTCCTACTCCTGCTGCTACATCTACTACTGCTACTGCTACTACTCAGAATACTGCTACTACTGCTCCTAGTTCAGCTCCTACAGCTGCTGCTACTGCTACTACTGCTGCTGCTCCTACTCCTACTACTGCTACTGCTTATGCTACTGCGGCTGCTACTACTTCTACTGCTCCTACTCCTGCTGTTACTACTCAGACTACTGCTACTACTGCTCCTACTGCTACTACTGCTACTACTGCTACTTTTGCTCCTACTCCTACTACTGCTACTACTACTACCGCTACTACTGTTGCTACAGCTACTGCTGCTACTGCTCCTACTCCTGCTGCTACTGCTACTACTGCTGCTTCTGCTCCTACTCCTACTGCTGCTACTGCTACTGCTACTGTTCCTACTCATGTTGCTACTGCTACTACTCCTACTATTGCTACTACTGCTACTACTCCCCCGACTCCTACTACTGCTACTGCTGCTGCTGCTACTGCTGCTGCTACTGCTGCTGCTACTAGTGCTGTTATTATTGCTACTACTGATGTTGCTCCTACTCCTGCTGCTACGGCTACTAATACTGCTGCTACTTCTACTGCTGCTGCTACTACTGCTGCTGTTACTGCTACTGTTGCTGCTGCTCCACCTCCTGTTGCTACTGCTACAACTCAAACTACTGCTACTGCTGCTGCTGGTGCTACTGCTGCTGCTGGTGCTACTGCTACTGCTGCTGCTACGAATACTGCTACTGCGAGTGCTACTGCTACTACTCCTACTACTGCTACTACTGCTTCTACTCCTGCTGATACTGCTACTACTCCTACTACTGCTACTACTGCTTCTACTACTGCTACTGCTACTGTTGCTGCTACTGCTGCTGCTACTAGTGCTGCTGCTACTGCTACTGCTACTGTTGCTGCTACTGCTGGTGTTGCTGCTGCTACTACTGCTGCTGCTACTGCTCCTGCTACTGCTACTGCTACTGCTATTGCTGCTGCTGTTGCTTCTACGGCTACCGTAACTGCTACTTCTATTGCTATTGCTATTGCTGCTGCTACGGCTGCTGTTGCTGCTACTGCTGCTGTTGTTGCTACTGGTGCTGCTAGTGCTACTGCTACAGCTCATGCTACTGCTACAGCTCCTGCTATGGCTACTGCTACTTCTACGGCTACCGATACTGCTGCTACTACTACTGCTACAGCTGCTACTGCTGCTGCTCCAACTGAAGCTACTACTACTGCTACTGCTGCTGCTGCTATTTCTTCTGCTACTGCTGCTACTACTACTGCTACTACTGCTATTGCTACTGCTACTCCTACTACTGTACTGCTACTGCGGCTACTGCTGCTTCTACTGCTACTGCTACTGCTAATGCTATTGCTGCTGCTCATGCTATTGCTACTACTACTTCTACAACTGCTACTGCTACTGCTGCTGCTGCTACGTTGCTGCTCCAACTCAAGCTACTGCTACTGCTGCTGCTGCTACTGCTACTACTCCTACTCCTGCTGCTACTGCTACTGCTATTTATGCTACTGCTACTGCTGCTACAGCTACTACTACAGCTACTGCAATTGCTACTGCTGGTACTGCTGCTGCGACTCCTAATACTGCTATTGCTGCTGCTGCTACTGCTACTGCTCCTACTCCTGCTGCTACATCTACTACTGCTACTGCTACTACTCAGAATACTGCTACTACTGCTCCTAGTTCAGCTCCTACAGCTGCTGCTACTGCTACTACTGCTGCTGCTCCTACTCCTACTACTGCTACTGCTTATGCTACTGCGGCTGCTACTACTTCTACTGCTCCTACTCCTGCTGTTACTACTCAGACTACTGCTACTACTGCTCCTACTGCTACTACTGCTACTACTGCTACTTTTGCTCCTACTCCTACTACTGCTACTACTACTACCGCTACTACTGTTGCTACAGCTACTGCTGCTACTGCTCCTACTCCTGCTGCTACTGCTACTACTGCTGCTACTGCTCCTACTCCTACTGCTGCTACTGCTACTGCTACTGTTCCTACTCATGTTGCTACTGCTACTACTCCTACTATTGCTACTACTGCTACTACTCCCCCGACTCCTACTACTGCTACTGCTGCTGCTGCTACTGCTGCTGCTACTGCTACTGCTACTAGTGCTGTTATTATTGCTACTACTGATGTTGCTCCTACTCCTGCTGCTACGGCTACTAATACTGCTGCTACTTCTACTGCTGCTGCTACTACTGCTGCTGTTACTGCTACTGTTGCTGCTGCTCCACCTCCTGTTGCTACTGCTACAACTCAAACTACTGCTATTGCTGCTGCTGGTGCTACTGCTACTGCTGCTGCTACGAATACTGCTACTGCGAGTGCTACTGCTACTACTCCTACTACTGCTACTACTGCTTCTACTCCTGCTGATACTGCTACTACTCCTACTACTGCTACTACTGCTTCTACTACTGCTACTGCTACTGTTGCTGCTACTGCTGCTGCTACTAGTGCTGCTGCTACTGCTACTGCTACTGTTGCTGCTACTGCTGGTGTTGCTGCTGCTACTACTGCTGCTACTGCTACTGCTCCTGCTACTGCTACTGCTACTGCTATTGCTGCTGCTGTTGCTTCTACGGCTACCGTAACTGCTACTTCTATTGCTATTGCTGTTGCTGCTGCTACGGCTGCTGTTGCTGCTACTGCTGCTGTTGTTGCTACTGGTGCTGCTAGTGCTACTGCTACAGCTCATGCTACTGCTACAGCTCCTGCTATGGCTACTGCTACTTCTACGGCTACCGATACTGCTGCTACTACTACTGCTACAGCTGCTACTGCTGCTGCTCCAACTGAAGCTACTGCTACTGCTACTGCTACTGCTGCTACAGCTACTACTCCTACTGCTACTGCTATTTATGCTACTGCTACTGCTGCTACTGCTAGTACTACTGCTACTGCAACTGCTACTACTGGTATTGCTGCTGCAACTCCTACTACTGCTACTGCTACTGCTGCTACTGCTCCTACTCCTGCTGCTACAGCTACTAATACTACTGCTGCTACTCAGAATACTGCTACTACTGCTCCTAGTGCTGCTCCTACAGCTGTTGCTACTGCTACTACTGCTACTACTACTGCTACTGCGGTTGCTACTAACTTTACTGCTCCTACTCCTGCTGCTACTACTCAGACTACTGCTACTACTGCTCCTACTGCTACTACTGCTACTACTGCTACTTTTGCTCCTACTCCTACTACTGCTACTACTTCTACCGCTACTGCTGTTGCTACAGCTGCTGCGTCTACTAGCGCTGCTGCTACTGCTACTGTTGCTGCTACTGCTGGTGTTGCTGCTGCTACTGCTGCTGCTACTGCTACTGCTCCTGCTCCTGCTACTGCTACTGCTGCTGTTGCTTCTACGGCTACTGTAACTGCTACTTCTACTGCTATTGCTGTTGCTGCTGCTGTTGCTGCTACTGCTGCTGTTGTTGCTAATGCTACTGCTAGTGCTACTGCTACAGCTCATGCTACTGCTACAGCTCCTGCTATGGCTACTGCTACTGCTACGGCTACTGCTACTGCTGCTACTGCTACTGTTCCTACTCCTGCTGCTGCTGCAACTGCAACTCCTACTACTGCTACTGCTCCTACTCCTGCTGCTACTGCTGCTACTGCTATTACCGCTGCTGCTACTACAGCTGCTACTACTACTACTGCTACTACTACTGCTCCTACTTCTGCTCCTACTACTGCTACTGCTACTGCTACTGCTACTGCTGCTGCTACTGCTCCTATTCCTGCTGCTACTGATATTGCTACTACTGCTACTACTACTACTGCTCCTACTCCTACTACTGCTACTACCGCTACTGCTACTGCTGCTACTGCTGCTGCTCCTACTGCTACTACTGCTACAGCTATTACTGTTGCTGCTACTGCTGCTACTACTACTGCTGCTATTGCTCCTACTGCAACTGCTACTGCTGCTGCTGCTGCAACTCCTACTACTGCTACTGCTACTGCTCCGACTCCTGCTGCTACTGCTACTACTGCTACTGCTATTACTGCTGCAGCTACTACTGCAGCTGCTACTACTAATGCTACTGCTGCTACAGTACTCCTGCTGCTACTGTTGCTACTGCTACTACTGCTGTTACTGCTCCTACTCCTGCTGCTACTGCTACTACTGCTGCTGCTACTGCTACTACTGCTGCTGCTACTGCTACTGCTACTGTTCCTACTCATGTTGCTACTGCTACTACTCCTACTATTGCTACTACTGCTACTACTCCCCCGACTCCTACTACTGCTACTGCTACTGATGTTTTTTGCTGCTGCTACTGCTGCTACTGCTGCTGCTACTAGTGCTGTTGTTACTGCTACTACTTATGTTGCTCCTACTCCTGCTGCTACTGCTACTGCTACTGCTGCTACTGCTACTGCTGCTGCTACTACTGCTACTGTTACTGCTACTGCTGCTGCTCCACCTCCTGTTGCTACTGCTACTACTCAAACTACTGCTACTACTACTGCTGCTGCTGGTGCTACTGCTACTGCTACTGCTGCTGCTACGACTACTGCTACTGCTAGTGCTACTGCTACTACTAATACTACTGCAACTGCTACTACTACTGCTTCTACTCCTGCTGATACTGCTACTACTCCTACCACTGCTACTACTGCTTCTACTACTGCTACTGCTGCTGCTACTAGTGCTGCTACTACTGCTACTGCTACTATTGCTGCTACTGCTGGTGTTGCTGCTGCTACTGCTGCTGCTACTGCTACTGCTCCTGCTCCTGCTACTGCTACTGCTACTGCTGCTGCTGTTGCTTCTACGGCTACTGTAACTGCTACTTCTACTGCTATTGCTGTTGCTGTTGCTACTGCTGCTGTTGCTGCTGCTGCTGCTGTTGTTACCACTGCTGCTGCTAGTGCTACTGCTACAGCTCATGCTACTGCTACAACTCCTGCTATGGCTACTGCTACTGCTACGGCTATTGCTACTGCTGCTACTGCTACTGCTGCTGCTCCAACTCAAGCTACTGCTACTGCTGCAGCTGCTACTGCTACTACTCCTGCTGCTACTGCTACTGCTATTTATGCTACTGCTACTGCTGCTACTGCTACTACTACTGCTACTGCAACTGCTACTACTCAGAATACTTCTACTACTGCTCCTAGTGCTGCTCCTATAGCTGCTGCTACTACTACTGCTGCTGCTCCTACTCCTACTACTGCTACTGCTACTGCGGCTGCTACTACCGCCACTGCTCCTACTCCTGCTGCTACTACTCAGACTACAGCTACTACTGCTCCTACTGCTACTACTGCTACTACTGCTACTTTTGCTCCTACTCCTACTACTGCTACTACTTCTACCGCTACTGCTGTTCCTACAGCTGCTGCTGCTACTTCTGCTACTGATCCTACTCCTGCTGCTACTGCTACTACTGCTCCTACTCCTGCTGCTACTGCTACTACTGCTGCTGCTACTGCTACTACTACTGCTACTACTACTGCTGCTGCTACTGCTACTTCTACTGCTACTGCTGCTGCTACTGCTGCTGTTGCTGCTACTACTGCTGCTACTGCTACTGCTACTGCTGCTACTAATCCTACTGCTACTGCTACTGTTACTACTGCTACTACTGCTGCTCCTATTCCTGCTACTGCTAATGCTGCTGTTGCAGCTACTGCTCCTACTCCTGCTGCTACTGCTGCTACTGCTACTGCTATTACTACAGCTGCTGCTATTGCTGCTACTGCAACTACTACTGCTACTGCTGCTACTGCTGCTACTACTGGACTGCTGGTGCAACTCCTACTACTGCTACTGCTACTGCTGCTGCTGCTACTGCTGCTGCTCCTACTCCTGCTGCTACTGCTACTGCTACTACTCAAACTACTGCTACTACTGCTACTACTCCTACTACTGCTACCACTGCTACTGCTGCTGCTACTGCTGCTGCTGCTGCTATTGCTGCTGCTCCTACTCCTGCTGCTACTGCTACTACTGCTACTGCTATTACCGCTGCTGCTACTACTGCTGCTGCTACTGCTCAAACTGCTACTGCTGCTACTGATACTGCTGCTGCAACTCCTACTACTGCAACTCCTACTGCTACTGCTCCGACTCCTACTGCTACTGCTACTACTACTATGACTATTACAACTGCTGCTACTACTGTTGTTGCTACTGCTACTACTACTGCAACTGCTACTGCTGCTACTACTGCTACCGCAACTCCTACTACTGCTACTGCTGCTTCTATTGTTGCTACTACTGCTTCTGCTCCTACTCCTGCTACTACTGCTACTCCTCAGCCTACAGCTACTACTACTGCTACTGCAGCTATTGCTGCTACAACTGTTACTGCTGCTGCTACTGCTACTTCTCCTACTCCTGCTGCTACTACTACTACTACTACTGCTGCTCCTGCTACTGCTACTGCTACCACTACTGCTACCGTTGCTGTTCCTGCTACTACTGCTACTGCTACTGCTGGTGCTACTTCTACTGCTGCATCTACTACTGCTACAACTACTGCTACTGCTACTACTGCTGCTACTGCTGCTGCTCCTACTCCTGCTGCTACTGCTACAACTGCTACTGCTACTACTCAGACTACTGTTACTACTGCTACTACTCCTACTACTGCTACCACTGCTACTGCTACTGCTACTGCTACTGCTGCTGCTACTACTGCTGCTGCTGCTACTCCTACTGCTGCTGCTACTGCTACTATTACCGTTGTTGCTACTACTGCTGCTGCTACTGCTACTGCTACTGCTACTGCTACTGCTCCTACTGCTACTGCTGCTGCAACTCCTACTACTGCTACTGCTACGGCTACTGTTGCTGCTACTGCTACTGCTCCGACTACTGCTGTTACGACTATTACTACTGCTGCTACTAATGTTGCTGCTACTGCTACTGCTACTGCCGCTACTACTGCTACCGCAACTCCTACTACTGCTATGGCTGCTTCTACTGCTGCTACTGCTACTTTGGCTGCTACTACCGCCACTGCTCCTACTCCTGCTGCTACTACTCAGACTACAGCTACTACTGCTCCTACTGCTACTACTGCTACTACTGCTACTTTTGCTCCTACTCCTACTACTGCTACTACTTCTACCGCTACTGCTGTTCCTACAGCTGCTGCTGCTACTGCTGCTACTGATCCTACTCCTGCTGCTACTGCTACTACTGCTCCTACTCCTGCTGCTACTGCTACTACTGCTGCTGCTACTGCTACTACTGCTCTTGCTACTGCTACTGTTCCTACTCATGTTGCTACTGCTACTGCTACTACTCCTACTATTGCTACTACTGCTACTACTCCCCCGACTCCTACTACTGCTACTGCTACTGCTGTTGCGGCTGCTGCTACTAGTGCTGTTGTTACTGCTAATACTGATGTTGCTCCTACTCCTGCTGCTATTGCTACTGCTACTGCTGCTACTGCTACTGCTGCTACTACTACTGCTGCTGTTACTGCTACTGCTGCTGCTGCTTCACCTCCTGTTGCTACTGCTACTACTCAAACTACTGCTACTACTACTGCTGCTGCTGGTGCTACTGCTACTGCTGCTGCTACGAATACTGCTACTGCGAGTGCTACTGCTACTACTAATACTACTGCAACTGCTATTGCTAGGGCTTCTACTCCTCTTGATACTGCTACTACTCCTACTACTGCTACTACTGCTTCTACTACTGCTACTGCTACTGTTGCTGCTACTGCTGCTGCTACTAGTGCTGCTGCTACTGCTACTGTTGCTGCTACTACTGGTGTTACTGCTGCTACTGCTGCTGCTACTGCTACTGCTCCTGCTACTGCTACTGCTACTGCTATTGCTGCTGCTGTTGCTTCTACGGCTACCGTAACTGCTACTTCTATTGCTATTGCTGTTACTGCTGCTACGGTTGCTGTTGCTGCTACTACTGCTGTTGTTGCTACTGGTGCTGCTAGTGCTACTGCTACAGCTCATGCTACTGCTACAGCTCCTGCTATGGCTACTGCTACTGCTACGGCTACCGATACTGCTGCTACTACTACTGCTACAGCTGCTACTGCTGCTGCTCCAACTGAAGCTACTGCTACTGCTACTGCTGCTGCTGCTGCTACAGCTACTACTCCTACTGCTACTGCTACTGCTATTTATGCTACTGCTACTGCTGCTACTGCTAGTACTACTGCTACTGCAACTGCTACTGCTGGTATTGCTGCTGCAACTCCTACTACTGCTACTGCTGCGGCTGCTAGTGCTCCTACTCCTGCTGCTACAGCTACTACTGCTACTGCTGCTACTCAGAATACTGCTACTACTGCTCCTAGTACTGCTACTACTGCTCCTAGTACTGCTCCTACAGCTGTTGCTACTGCTACTACTGCTGCTGCTCCTACTCCTACTACTGCTACTACTACTGCTACTGCGGCTGCTACTACTGTTAACTGCTCCTAATGCTGCTCCTTGCTGCTACTCCTACTACAACTACTACTGCTCCTACTACTGCTACCTCTACTGTTGCTTCTACTGCTACTGCTGCTGCTACTAGTGTTGCTGCTTCTACTACTGCTCCTGCTACTGATGGTGTTGCTGCTGCTACTGTTGTTGCTACTGCTACTGCTCATGTGCTGCTGTTGCTTCTACGCTTACTGCAACTGCTACTTCTACTGCTACTGCTGCTGCTACTGCTGCTGTTGCTGCTACTACTGCTGCTACTGCTACTGCTACTGCTGCTACTACTTCTACTGCTACTGCTACTGTTACTACTGCTACTACTGCTGCTGCTCCTATTCCTGCTACTGCTAATGCTGCTGTTGCAGCTACTGCTCCTACTCCTGCTGCTACTGCTGCTACTGCTGCTACTGCTGCTACTGCTACTGCTATTACTACAGCTGCTGCTATTGCTGCTACTGCAACTACTACTGCTACTGCTGCTACTGCTGCTACTGCTGCTACTACTGGACTGCTGGTGCAACTCCTACTACTGCTACTGCTACTGCTGCTGCTGCTACTGCTGCTGTTCCTACTCCTGCTGCTACTGCTACTGCTACTACTGCTACTACTGCTACTACTGCTACTACTCCTACTACTGCTACCACTGCTACTGCTGCTGCTACTGCTGCTGCTGCTGCTATTGCTGCTGCTCCTACTCCTGCTGCTACTGCTACTACTGCTACTGCTATTACCGCTGCTGCTACTACTGCTGCTGCTACTGCTCAAACTGCTACTGCTGCTACTGATACTGCTGCTGCAACTCCTACTACTGCAACTCCTACTGCTACTGCTCCGACTCCTACTGCTACTGCTACTGCTACTACTATGACTATTACAGCTGCTGCTACTACTGTTGTTGCTACTGCTACTACTACTGCAACTGCTACTGCTGCTACTACTGCTACCGCAACTCCTACTACTGCTACTGCTGCTTCTATTGCTGCTACTACTGCTTCTGCTCCTACTCCTGCTACTACTGCTACTCCTCAGCCTACAGCTACTACTACTGCTACTGCAGCTACTGCTGCTACAACTGTTACTGCTGCTGCTACTGCTACTTCTCCTACTCCTGCTGCTACTACTACTGCTGCTACTGCTGCTCCTGCTACTGCTACTGCTACCACTACTGCTACCGTTGCTGTTCCTGCTACTACTGCTACTGCTACCACTACTGCTACCGTTGCTGTTCCTGCTACTACTGCTACTGCTACTGCTGGTGCTACTTCTACTGCTGCATCTACTACTGCTACAACTACTGCTACTGCTACTGCTGCTGCTACTGCTGCTGCTCCTACTCCTGATGCTACTGCTACAACTGCTACTGCTACTACTCAGACTACTGCTACTACTGCTACTACTCCTACTACTGCTACCACTGCTACTGATACTGCTACTGCTACTGCTGCTGCTACTACTGCTGCTGCTGCTGCTACTCCTACTGCTGCTGCTACTGCTACTATTACCGTTGTTGCTACTACTGCTGCTGCTACTGCTACTGCTACTGCTCCTACTGCTACTGCTGCTGCAACTCCTACTACTGCTACTGCTACTGCTACTGTTGCTGCTACTGCTACTGCTCCGACTACTGCTGTTACGACTATTACTGCTGCTGCTACTAATGTTGCTGCTACTGCTACTGCTACTGCCGCTACTACTGCTACTGCAACTCCTACTACTGCTATGGCTGCTTCTACTGCTGCTACTACTGCTTCTGCTCCCACTCCTGCTACTACTGCTACTCCTCAGCCTACAGCTACTACTACTGCTACTGCTACTGCAGCTACTGCTGCTACAACTGTTACTCCTGCTGCTACTGCTACTTCTCCTACTCCTGCTGCTACTACTACTACTACTACTGCTGCTGCTCCTGCTCCTGCTACTGCTACTGCTACTGCTACTACTATTGCTACTGCTACTACTATTGCTCCTGCTGCTGCTATTGTTGCTACTACGACTGCTACTGCTAATGCTATTGCTGCTGCTGCTGGTATTGTTGCTGCTACTGCTGCTGCTGCTACTACTGCTACTAGTGCTCCTGCTCCTACTACTGCTACTACTACTACTACTGCTACTTCTACTGCTACTGCTGCTGCTACTGCTGCTGCTGCTCTGCTACAGCTCCTACTCCTGCTGCTACTGCTACTACTGCTACTGCTATTACTGCTGCTGCTATTACTGCCGCTGCTACTGCTTCTACTGCTCCTACTCCTACTACTGCTACTGCTACTGCTGCTGCTGCTGCTACTGTTGCTGCTACTACTGCTACTACTATTGTTACTGCTGCTGCTACTACCAGTGCTACTACTGCTACTACTACTGCAACTACTATTGCTACGGCTACTGCTATTGCTGCTGCTGCTGCTATTGTTGCTACAACTACAGCTACTGCTACTGCTATTGCTGCTGCTGCTATTGTTGCGGCTACTGCTGCTGCTACTGCTGTTGCTTCTTCTACTACTGTTGCTACTAGTCCTGCTGCTACTGCTACTGCTACTACTCAGACTACTACTACTACTGCTCCTACTGCTACTACTGCTCCTACTCCTACTACTACTACTCCTGCTACTACTGCTACTACTGCTACTGCTATTACTGTTGCTGCTACTACTGCTACTACTGCTACTACTGCTACTACTGCTACTGCTATTGATGTTGCTGCTGCTATTGTTGCTACTACGACTGCTACGGCTACTGCTATTGCTCATGCTGCTGCTATTGTTGCTACTACGACTGCTACTGCTACTGCTATTGCTGCTGTTGCTGGTATTGTTGATTCTACTGCTGCTGCTACTGCTGTTGCTTCTGCTACTACTGCTGCTGCTACTACTGCTGCTGCTACTACTGCTACTATTGCTCCTGCTCCTACTACTGCTACTACTACTACTGCTACTGCTACTGCTGCTGCTACTGCTGCTGCTGCTGCTACTGCTCCTACTCCTGCTGCTACTGCTATTACTGCTGCTGCTATTACTGCTGCTGCTACTGCTACTGCTGCTGCTACTGCTTCTACTGCTCCTACTCCTACTACTGCTACTGCTACTGCTGCTGCTGCTACTGTTGCTGCTACTACTGCTACTGCTACTGTTACTGCTGCTGCTACTACCAGTGCTACTACTGCTACTACTACTGCAACTACTATTGCTACGGCTACTGCTATTGCTGCTGCTGCTGCTATTGTTGCTACAACTACTGCTACTGCTACTGCTATTGTTGTTGCTGCTATTGTTGCGGCTACTGCTGCTGCTACTGCTGTTGCTTCTTCTACTACTGTTGCTACTAGTCCTGCTGCTACTGCTACTACTCAGACTACTACTACTACTACTCCTACTGCTACTACTGCTCCTACTCCTACTACTGCTACTACTCCTGCTACTACTGCTACTACTGCTGCTGCTATTACTGTTGCTGCTACTACTGCTACTACTGCTACTACTGCTACTGCTATTACTGTTGCTGCTACTACTGCTACTATTACTGCTACGACTACTGCGACTGCTACTGCTGCTACTTCTGCTACTGCTGCTGCCGCTGCTTCTATTACTTCTACTATTACTGCTACTGCTACTGCTAGTGTTGCTGCTATTGCTAGTGTTGCTGCTACTGCTACTGTTGCTGCTACTGCTACGACTACTGCAAGTGCAAGTGCTACTATTGCTGCTACTCCTACTACAACTACTACTGCTCCTACTACTGCTACCTCTACTGTTGCTGCTACTGCTACTGCTGCTGCTACTAGTGTTGCTGCTTCTGCTACTGCTCCTGCTACTGATGGTGTTGCTGCTACTACTGCTGTTGCTACTGCTACTGCTCATGCTACTGCTACTGCTACTGCTGCTGCTGCTGCTGTTGCTTCTACGGTTACTGCAACTGCTACTTCTACTGCTACTGCTGCTGCTACTGCTGCTGTTGCTGCTACTACTGCTGCTACTGCTACTGCTGCTACTGCTACTACTCCTACTGCTACTGCTACTGCTACTGCTGCTACTGCTAGTACTATTGCTACTGCAACTGCTACTGCTGGTAATGCTGCTGCAACTCCTACTACTGCTACTGCTGCTGCTACTGCTCCTACTCCTGCTGCTACAGCTACTACTGCTACTGCTGCTACTCAGAATACTGCTACTACTTCTCCTAGTGCTGCTCCTACAGCTGTTACTACTGCTACTACTGCTGCTCCTACTCCTACTACTGCTACTACTACTGCTACTGCGGCTGCTAATAATGTTACTGCTCCTACTCCTGCTGCTACTACTCAGACTACTGCTACTACTGCTCCTACTGGTACTACTGCTACTACTGCTACTTTTGCTCCTACTCCTACTACTGCTACTACTTCTACCGCTACTACTGTTGCTACAGCTGCTGCGGCTACTAGCGCTGCTGCTACTGCTACTGCTACTGTTGCTGCTACTGCTGGTGTTGCTGCTGCTACTGCTGCTGCTACTGCTACTGCTACTGCTCCTGCTCCTGCTACTGCTACTGCTGCTGCTGTTGCTTCTACGGCTACTGTTAAAGCTACTTCTACTTCTATTGCTGTTGCTGCTGCTGTTGTTGCTACTGCTACTGCTAGTGCTACTGCTACAGCTCATGCTACTGCTACAGCTCCTGCTATGGCTACTGCTACTGCTACGGCTACTGCTACTGCTGCTACTGCTACTGCTGCTGCTGCTACTGCTGCTGCTCCAACTCAAGCTACTGCTACTGCTACTGCTGCTGCTGCTGCTACTGCTACTACTCCTGCTGCTACTGCTACTGCTATTTACGCTACTGCTACTGCTGCTACTGCTACTACTGCTACTGCAACTGCTGCTGCTGCTACTCCTACTGCTCCTACTCCTGCTGCTACTGCTGCTACTGCTATTACTGCTGCTGCTACTACAGCTGCTACTGCTACTACTACTGCTACTACTACTGCTGCTACTTCTGCTCCTACTACTGCTACTGCTACAGCTACTGCTACTGCTGCTGCTACTGCTACTGCTCCTATTCCTGCTGCTACTGATATTGCTACTACTGCTACTACTACTACTGCTCCTACTCCTACTACTGCTACTACCGCTACTGCTACTGCTGCTGCTGCTGCTCCTACTGCTACTACTGCTACAGCTATTACTGCTGCTGCTACTGCTGCTACTACTACTTCTGCTACTGCTCCTACTACAACTGCTACTGCAGTTGCTGATGCAACTCCTACTACTGCTACTGCTACTGCTCCGACTCCTGCTGCTACTGCTACTACTGCAACTGCTATTACTGCTGCAGCTACTACTGCTGCTGCTACTACTAATGCTACTGCTGCTACTGCTACTGCTCCGACTCCTGCTGCTACTGCTACTACTGCTACTGCTATTATTGCTGCAGCTACTACTGCTGCTGCTACTACTAATGCCACTGCTGTTACTGCTACTGCTCCAACTCCTGCTACTACTGCTACTGTTATAACTGCTGCTGCTACTACTGCTGCTGCTACTGCTACTACTACTGCTACTACAACTGCTACTGCTGCTAGTACTGCAACTGCTACTGCAACTCCTACTACTGCTACTGCTACTGCTACTGCAACTGCTACTGCAACTCCTACTGCTGCTTCTACTGCTGCTGCTGCTACTACTGCTACTATTACTGCTGCTCCTATTCCTGTTGCTACTGCTACATCTCAGACTACAACTACTACTACTGCTACTGCTACTGCAGCTACAACTGCTACTGGTGCTGCTACTACTACTGCTCCTACTCCTGCTGCTACTACTACTGGTGCTGCTACTGCTACTGCTCCAACTTCTGCTCCTACAGCTGCTGCTACTGCTACTACTGCTACTACTACTGCTACTGCTACTGCGACGGCTACTGCTACTGCTACTACTACTGCTACTTCTACTACTACTACCACTGCTACTGCTACTTCTGCTGCTACTACTGCTACTGCTACTGCTCCTACTGCTGCTGCT
Source organism: Calendula officinalis (assembly GCA_963853835.1). NCBI lineage: Eukaryota > Viridiplantae > Streptophyta > Magnoliopsida > Asterales > Asteraceae > Calendula > Calendula officinalis. The sequence continues at coordinate 91,565,106 of OY970822.1, read as the reverse complement.
CCTACTACATCGGCTCATACTCCTGCTGCTACTGCTACTACTCCTACTACTGCTACTGTTTCTGCTATTGCTACTGCTGCTGCTGCTACTACTACTTCTGCTGCTGCTACTGCTACTGCAGCTGCTACTACTGTTGTTGCTCCTACTCCTGCTGCTACTGCTACTGCTACTACTGCTACTGCTACTGCTACTGATGTTGCTCCTGCTACTGCTGCTGCTGCTGCTGCTACTGCTACTATTGCTGCTACTGCTACTACTGCTGCTACTGCTACTGCTACTGCTACTGCTACGGCTACTGCTACTGCTGTTACTGCTACTGCTGCTACTGCTACTGCTTCCGCTACCGCTACTGAAATTGTTACTGCTACTGCTACTGCTACTACTGTTGCTGCTGCTTCTACGGCTACTGTAACTGCTACCGCTACTGCTGCTGCTGCTACTGCTACTGTTGCTGCTAATACTGCTGCTGCTACTGTTACTACTTCTGTTGCTCCTAGTCCTGCTGCTACTGCAACAACTCAGACTACTGCTACTACTGCTCCTACTGCTACTACTGCTACTACAGCTCCTACTCCTACTACTGCTACTGTTGCTACTACTATTCCTACTACTGCTACTACTGCTAGTACTGCTACTACTACTACTGCTACTACTACTGTTACTGCTATTGATGCTGCTACTACTATTGTTGCTGCTACTGCTGCTGCTGCTATTTCATCTGCTACTGCTGCTACTACTACTCCTACTACTGCTATTGCTACTGCTACTCCTACTACTGTACTGCTACTGCGGCTACTCTGCTTCTACGACTCCTGCCACTACTGCTGCTGCTACTGCTACTACTGCTGCTACTCCTACTCCTGCTGCTACTGCTACTCCTCAGACTACAACTACTATTACTGCTACTGCTGCTACTACTGCTACTGCTACTGCTATTGTTGCTGCTACTACTGCTAGTACTACTACTACTACTACTGCTACTACTACTGTTACTGCTATTGATGCTGCTACTACTATTGTTGCTGCTACTGCTGCTGCTGCTATTTCTTCTGCTACTGCTGCTACTACTACTCCTACTACTGCTATTGCTACTGCTACTCCTACTACTGTACTGCTACTGCGGCTACTGCTGCTTCTACGGCTCCTGCTACTACTGCTGCTGCTACTGCTACTACTGCTGCTACTCCTACTCCTGCTGCTACTGCTACTCCTCAGACTACAACTACTATTACTGCTACTACTGCTACTGCTACTGCTAATGCTATTGCTGCTGCTCATGCTATTGCTACTACTACTTCTACAACTGCTACTGCTACTGCTGCTGCTCCAACTCAAGCTACTGCTACTGCTGCTGCTGCTGCTACTGCTACTACTCCTACTCCTGCTGCTACTGCTACTGCTATTTATGCTACTGCTACTGCTGCTACAGCTACTACTACTGCAACTGCAACTGCTACTGCTGGTACTGCTGCTGCGACTCCTAATACTGCTACTGCTGCTGCTGCTATTACTGCTACTACTGCTACTGCTATTACTGCTGCAGCTACTACTGCTGCTGCTACTACTAATGCTACTGCTGCTACTGCTACTGCTCCGACTCCTGCTGCTACTGCTACTACTGCTACTGCTATTATTGATGCAGCTACTACTGCTGCTGCTACTACTAATGCTACTGCTACTGCTCCGACTCCTGCTACTACTGCTACTGTTATAACTGCTGCTGCTACTACTGCTGCTGCTACTACTACTGCTACTACAACTGCTACTGTTGCTAGTACTGCAACAGCTACTGCAACTCCTACTACTGCTACTGCTACTGTTGATGTTGCTACTGCTGCTTCTACTGCTGCTGCTACTGCTGCTGCTGCTACTACTGCTACTATTACTGCTGCTCCTACTCCTGTTGCTACTGCTACTCCTCAGACTACAACTACTACTACTGCTACTGCTACTGCAGCTACAACTGCTACTGGTGCTGCTACTATTACTGCTCCTACTCCTGCTGCTACTACTACTACTGGTGCTGCTACTGCTACTGCTCCAACTTCTGCTCCTACAGCTGCTGCTACTGCTACTACTGCTACAACTACTGCTACTGCTACTGCTACTGCTACGGCTACTGCTACTGCTACTGCTACTGCTACTGCTACTGCTGCTGCTACTACTGCTACTGCTACTGCTACTGCTGCTGCTACTACTGCTACTGCTACTGCTCCTACTGCTGCTGCTCCTACTACATCGGCTCCTACTCCTGCTGCTACTGCTACTACTCCTACTACTGCTACTGTTTCTGCAACTGCTACTGCTGCTGCTGCTACTACTACTGCTGTTGCTACTACTGCTACTGCTGCTGCTACTACTGTTGTTGCTCCTACTCCTGCTGCTACTGCTACTGCTATTACTGCTGCTACTACTGCTACTTCTACTACTACTGCTACTGATGTTGCTCCTGCTACTGCTGCTGCTACTGCTACTATTGTTGCTACTGCTACTGCTACTACTGCTGCTGCTACTTCTACTGCTACGGCTACTGCTGCTACTGCTACTGCTGCTACTGCTACTGCTGCTGCTTCCGCTACCGCTACTGAAACTGTTACTGCTACTACTACTGCTACTGCTACTACTGTTGTTGCTGCTTCTACGGCTACTGTAACTGCTACCGCTACTGCTGCTGCTGCTACTGCTACTGTTGCTGCTACTACTGCTGCTACTGCAACAACTCAGACTACTGCTACTACTGCTCCTACTGCTACTACTGCTACTACAGCTCCTACTCCTACTACTGCTACTGTTGCTACTACTACTCCTACTACTGCTAGTACTGCTACTACTACTACTACTGCTACTACTACTGCTACTGCTATTGATGCTGCTACTGCTGCTGCTGCAATTTCTTCTGCTACTGCTGCTACTACTACTCCTACTACTGCTATTGCTACTGCTACACCTACTACTGTACTGCTACTACGGCTACTGCTGCTTCTACTGCTGCTACTACTACTGCTGCTACTGCTACTACTGCTGCTACTCCTACTCCTGCTGCTACTACTACTCCTCAGACTACAACTACTATTACTGCTACTGCTGCTACTACTGCTACTGCTACTGCTATTGTTGCTGCTACTGCTACTGCTCCTACTTCTGCTGCTACTGCTACTACTGCTGCTACTACTGCTACTACTACTGCTAATGCTATTGCTGCTGCTCATGCTATTGCTACTACTACTTCTACAACTGCTACTGCTACTGCTGCTACTGCTACGCTGCTGCTCCAACTCAAGCTACTGCTACTGCTGCTGCTGCTGCTACAGCTACTACTCCTACTCCTGCTGCTACTGCTACTGCTATTTATGCTACTGCTACTGCTGCTACAGCTACTACTACTGCTACTGCAACTGCTACTGCTGGTACTGCTGCTGCGACTCCTAATACTGCTACTGCTGCTGCTGCTACTGCTACTGCTCCTACTCCTGCAGCTACATCTACTACTGCTACTGCTACTACTCAGAATACTGCTACTACTGCTCCTAGTTCAGCTCCTACAGCTGCTGCTACTGCTACTACTGCTGCTGCTCCTACTCCTACTACTGCTACTGCTACAGCGGCTGCTACTACTTCTACTGCTCCTACTCCTGCTGCTACTACTCAGACTACTGCTACTACTGCTCCTACTGCTACTACTGCTACTACTGCTACTTTTGCTCCTACTCCTACTACTGCTACTACTTCTACCGCTACTACTGTTGCTACAGCTACTGCTGCTACTGCTGCTACTGCTCCTACTCCTGCTGCTACTGCTACTACTGCTGCTACTGCTCCTACTCCTGCTGCTGCTACTGCTACTGCTACTGTTCCTACTCATGTTGCTACTGCTACTACTCCTACTATTGCTACTACTGCTACTACTCCCCCGACTCCTACTACTGCTACTGCTACTGCTGCTACTGCTGCTGCTACTGCTGCTGCTATTAGTGCTGTTGTTACTGCTACTACTGATGGTGCTCCTACTCCTGCTGCTACGGCTACTGCTACTGCTACTGCTGCTGCTACTACTGCTGCTGTTACTGCTACTGTTGCTGCTGCTCCACCTCCTGTTGTTACTGCTACTACTCAAACTACTGCTACTACTACTGCTGCTGCTGGTGCTACTGCTGCTGCTGCTGCTACGAATACTGCTACTGCGAGTGCTACTACTACTACTAATACTACTGCAACTGCTATTTCTACTGCTTCTACTCCTGCTGATACTGCTACTACTCCTACTACTGCTACTACTGCCTCTACTACTGCTACTGCTACTGTTGCTGCTACTGCTGCTGCTACTAGTGCTGCTGCTACTGCTACTGTTGCTGCTACTGCTGGTGTTGCTGCTGCTACTGCTACTGCTCCTGCTACTGCTACTGCTACTGCTGTTGTTGCTTCTACGGCTACCGTAACTGCTACTTCTATTGCTATTGCTGTTGCTGCTGCTACGGCTGCTGTTGCTGCTACTGCTGCTGTTGTTGCTACTGGTGCTGCTAGTGCTACTGCTACAGCTCATGCTACTGCTACAGCTCCTGCTATAGCTACTGCTACTGCTACGGCTACCGATACTGCTGCTACTACTACTGCTACAGCTCCTACTGCTGCTGCTCCAACTGAAGCTACTGCTACTGCTGCTGCTGCTACAACTACTACTCCTACTGCTACTGCTACTGCTATTTATGCTACTGCTACTGCTACTGCTGCTACTGCTAGTACTACTGCTACTGCTGGTATTGCTGCTGCAACTCCTACTACTGCTACTGCTGCTGCTGCTACTGCTCCTACTCCTGCTGCTACAGCTACTACTGCTACTGCTGCTACTCAGAATACTGCTACTACTTCTCCTAGTGCTGCTCCTACAGCTGTTGCTACTGCTACTACTGCTGCTCCTACTCCTACTACTGCTACTACTACTGCTACTGCGGCTGCTAATAATGTTACTGCTCCTACTCCTGCTACTACTACTCAGACTACTGCTACTACTGCTCCTACTGCTACTACTGCTACTACTGCTACTTTTGCTCCTACTCCTACTACTGCTACTACTTCTACCGCTACTACTGTTGCTACAGCTGCTGCGGCTACTAGCGCTGCTGCTACTGCTACTGCTACTGTTGCTGCTACTGCTGGTGTTGCTGCTGCTACTGCTGCTGCTACTGCTACTGCTCCTGCTCCTGCTACTGCTACTGCTGCTGCTGTTGCTTCTACGGCTACTGTAAAAGCTACTTCTACTGCTATTGCTGTTGCTGCTGCTGTTGTTGCTACTGCTACTGCTAGTGCTACTGCTACAGCTCATGCTACTGCTACAGCTCCTGCTATGGCTACTGCTACTGCTACGGCTACTGCTACTGCTGCTACTGTTACTGCTGCTGCTGCTACTGCTGCTGCTCCAACTCAAGCTACTGCTACTGCTACTGCTGCTGCTGCTGCTACTGCTACTACTCCTGCTGCTACTGCTACTGCTATTTACGCTACTGCTACTGCTGCTACTGCTACTACTACTGCTACTACAACTGCTGCTGCTGCTACTGCTACTGCTCCTACTCCTGCTGCTACTGCTATTACTGCTGCTGCTACTACAGCTGCTACTGCTACTACTACTGCTACTACTACTGCTGCTACTTCTGCTCCTACTACTGCTACTGCTACAGCTACTGCTACTGCTGCTGCTACTGCTACTGCTCCTATTCCTGCTGCTACTGATATTGCTACTACTGCTACTACTACTACTGCTCCTACTCCTACTACTGCTACTACCGCTACTGCTACTGCTGCTGCTGCTCCTACTGCTACTACTGCTACTACTGCTACAGCTATTACTGCTGCTGCTACTGCTGCTACTACTACTTTTGCTACTGCTCCTACTGCAACTGCTACTGCTGCTGCTGCTGCAACTCCTACTACTGCTACTGCTACTGCTCCGACTCCTGCTGCTACTGCTACTACTGCAACTGCTATTACTGCTGCAGCTACTACTGCTGCTACTACTAATGCTACTGCTGCTACTGCTACTGCTCCGACTCCTGCTGCTACTGCTACTACTGCTACTGCTATTATTGCTGCAGCTACTACTGCTGCTGCTACTACTAATGCTACTGCTGCTACTGCTACTGCTCCAACTCCTGCTACTACTGCTACTGTTATAACTGTTGCTGCTACTACTGCTGCTGCTACTGCTACTACTACTGCTACTACAACTGCTACTGCTGCTAGTACTGCAACTGCTACTGCAACTCCTACTACTGCTACTGCTACTGCTGATGTTGCTACTGCTGCTTCTACTGCTGCTGCTACTGCTGCTGCTGCTACTACTGCTACTATTACTGCTGCTCCTACTCCTGTTGCTACTGCTACATATCAGACTACAACTACTACTACTGCTACTGCTACTGCAGCTACAACTGCTACTGGTGCTGCTACTACTACTGCTTACTGCAACTGCTACTGCAACTCCTACTACTGCTACTGCTACTGCTACTGCTGATGTTGCTACTGCTGCTTCTACTGCTGCTGCTACTGCTGCTGCTGCTACTACTGCTACTATTACTGCTGCTCCTACTCCTGTTGCTACTGCTACTCCTCAGACTACAACAACTACTACTGCTACTGCTACTGCAGCTACAACTGCTACTGGTGCTGCTACTACTACTGCTCCTACTCCTGCTGCTACTACTACTACTTGTGGTCCTACTGCTACTGCTCCAACTTCTGCTCCTACAGCTGCTGCTACTGCTACTACTGCTACTACTACTGCTACTGCTACTGCTACTGCTACGGCTACTGCTACTGCTACTGCTACTGCTACTACTACTACTACTTCTACTACTGCTACTGCTACTGCTGCTGCTATTACTGCTACTGCTACTGCTCCTACATCTGCTGCTACTACTACATCGGCTCATACTCCTGCTGCTACTGCTACTACTCCTACTACTGCTACTGTTTCTGCTAGTACTACTTCTGCTGCTGCTACTGCAGCTGCTACTACAGCTGCTACTACTGTTGTTGCTCCTACTCCTGCTGCTACTGCTACTGCTATTACTGCTGCTACTACTGCTACTGCTACTACTACTGCTACTGATGTTGCTCCTGCTACTGCTGCTGCTGCTACTGCTACTATTGCGGCTACTGCTACTGCTACTGCTACTACTGCTGCTACTGCTACTGCTACTGCTACTGCTACGGCTACCGCTACCGCTGCTACTGCTGCTACTGCTACTGCTGCTTCCGCTAAAGCTACTGAAACTGTTACTGCTACTACTGTTGCTGCTGCTTCTACGGCTACTGTAACTTCTACCGCTACTGCTGCTGCTACTGCTACTGTTGCTGCTACTACTGCTGCTGCTACTGTTACTACTTCTGTTGCTCCTAGTCCTGCTGCTACTGCAATAACTCAGACTACTGCTACTACTGCTCCTACTGCTACTACTGCTACTACTACTACTGCTCTTACTCCTACTACTGCTACTACCGCTACTGCTACTGCTGCTGCTGCTGCTCCTACTGCTACTACTGTTACAGCTATTACTGCTGCTGCTACTGCTGCTACTACTACTGCTGCTACTGCTCCTACTGCAACTGCTACTGCTGCTGCTGCTGCAACTCCTACTACTGCTACTGCTACTGCTCTGACTCCTGCTGCTACTGCTACTACTGCTACTGCTATTACTGCTGCAGCTACTACTGCTGCTGCTACTACTAATGCTACTGATGCTACTGCTACTGCTCCGACTCCTGCTGCTACTGCTACTACTACTGCTATTATTGATGCAGCTACTACTGCTGCTGCTACTACTAATGCTACTGCTGCTACTGCTACTGCTCCGACTCCTGCTACTACTGCTCCTACTGCTACTACTGCTACTACTGCTACTTTTGCTCCTACTCCTACTACTGCTACTACTTCTACCGCTACTGCTGTTGCTACAGCTGCTGCGGCTATTAGCGCTGCTGCTACTGCTGCTGCTACTGTTGCTGCTACTGCTGGTGTTGCTGCTGCTACTGCTGCTGCTACTGCTACTGCTACAGCTCCTGCTATGGCTACTGCTACTGCTACGGCTACTGCTACTGCTGCTACTGCTACTGTTCCTACTCCTGCTGCTGCTGCAACTGCAACTCCTACTACTGCTACTGCTGCTGCTGCTACTGCTACTGCTCCTACTCCTGCTGCTACTGCTGCTACTGCTATTACCGCTGCTGCTACTACAGCTGCTACTACTACTACTGCTACTACTACTGCTCCTACTTCTGCTCCTACTACTGCTACTGCTACTGCTACTGCTACTGCTGCTGCTACTGCTCCTATTCCTGCTGCTACTGATATTGCTACTACTGCTACTACTACTACTGCTCCTACTCCTACTACTGCTACTACCGCTAGTGCTACTGCTGCTACTGCTGCTGCTCCTACTGCTACTACTGCTACAGCTATTACTGTTGCTGCTACTGCTGCTACTACTACTGCTGCTACTGCTCCTACTGCAACTGCTACTGCTGCTGCTGCTGCAACTCCTACTACTGCTACTGCTACTGCTCCGACTCCTGCTGCTACTGCTACTACTTCTACTGCTATTACTGCTGCAGCTACTACTGCTGCTGCAACTACTAATGCTACTGCTGCTACTGTTACTGCTCCGACTCCTGCTGCTACTGCTACTACTGCTACTGCTATTATTGCTGCAGCTACTACTGCTGCTGCTACTACTAATGCTACTGCTGCTACTGCTACTGCTCCGACTCCTGCTACTACTGCTACTGTTATAACTGCTGCTGCTACTACTGCTGCTGCTACTGCTACTACTACTGCTACTACAACTGCTACTGCTGCTAGTACTGCAACTGCTACTGCAACTCCTACTACTGCTACTGCTACTGCTGATGTTGCTACTGCTGCTTCTACTGCTGCTGCTACTGCTGATGCTGCTGCTGCTACTACTGCTACTATTACTGCTGCTCCTACTCCTGTTGCTACTGCTACTCCTCAGACTACAACTACTACTACTGCTACTGCTACTGCAGCTACAACTGCTACTGGTGCTGCTACTACTACTGCTCCTACTCCTGCTGATACTACTACTACTGGTGCTGCTACTGCTACTGCTCCAACTTCTGCTCCTACAGCTGCTGCTACTGCTACTACTGCTACTACTACTGCTACTGCTACTGCTACTGCTACTGCTACTGCTACTTCTACTACTACTACTACTACTGCTACTGCTACTGCTGCTGCTACTACTGCTACTGCTACTGCTCCTACTGCTGCTGCTCCTACTACATCGGCTCCTACTCCTGCTGCTACTGCTACTACTCCTACTACTGCTACTGTTTCTGCTACTGCTACTGCTGCTGCTGCTACTACTACTTCTGCTGCTGCTCCTGCTACTGCAGCTGCTACTACTATTATTGCTCCTACTCCTGCTGCTACTGCTACTGCTATTACTGCTGCTACTACTGCTACTGCTACTACTACTGCTACTGATGTTGCTCCTGCTACTGCTGCTGCTGCTGCTACTGCTACTATTGCTGCTACTGCTACTGCTACTGCTACTGCTACTACTGCTGCTACTGCTACTGCTACTGCTACGGCTACTGCTACTGCTGCTACTGCTAATGCTGCTACTGCTACTGCTGCTGCTTCCGCTACCGCTACTGAAACTATTACTTCTACTGCTACTGCTACTACTGTTGCAGCTGCTTCTACGGCTACTGTAACTGCTACCGCTACTGCTGCTGCTGCTACTGCTACTGCTACTGTTGCTGCTACTACTGCTGCTGCTACTGATACTACTTCTGTTGCTCCTAGTCCTGCTGCTACTGCAACAACTCAGACTACTGCTACTACTGCTCCTACTGCTACTACTGCTACTACAGGTCCTACTCCTACTACTGCTACTGTTGCTGCTACTACTCCTACTACTGCTACTACTGCTAGTACTGCTACTACTACTGCTACTGCTATTGATGCTGCTACTACTATTGTTGCTGCTACTGCTGCTGCTGCTATTTCTTCTGCTACTGCTGCTACTACTACTGCTACTACTGCTATTGCTACTGCTACTCCTACTACTGTACTGCTACTGCGGCTACTGCTGCTTCTACTGCTACTGCTACTGCTAATGCTATTGCTGCTGCTCATGCTATTGCTACTACTACTTCTACAACTGCTACTGCTACTGCTGCTGCTGCTACGCTGCTGCTCCAACTCAAGCTACTGCTACTGCTGCTGCTGCTACTGCTACTACTCCTACTCCTGCTGCTACTGCTACTGCTATTTATGCTACTGCTACTGCTGCTACAGCTACTACTACAGCTACTGCAATTGCTACTGCTGGTACTGCTGCTGCGACTCCTAATACTGCTATTGCTGCTGCTGCTACTGCTACTGCTCCTACTCCTGCTGCTACATCTACTACTGCTACTGCTACTACTCAGAATACTGCTACTACTGCTCCTAGTTCAGCTCCTACAGCTGCTGCTACTGCTACTACTGCTGCTGCTCCTACTCCTACTACTGCTACTGCTTATGCTACTGCGGCTGCTACTACTTCTACTGCTCCTACTCCTGCTGTTACTACTCAGACTACTGCTACTACTGCTCCTACTGCTACTACTGCTACTACTGCTACTTTTGCTCCTACTCCTACTACTGCTACTACTACTACCGCTACTACTGTTGCTACAGCTACTGCTGCTACTGCTCCTACTCCTGCTGCTACTGCTACTACTGCTGCTTCTGCTCCTACTCCTACTGCTGCTACTGCTACTGCTACTGTTCCTACTCATGTTGCTACTGCTACTACTCCTACTATTGCTACTACTGCTACTACTCCCCCGACTCCTACTACTGCTACTGCTGCTGCTGCTACTGCTGCTGCTACTGCTGCTGCTACTAGTGCTGTTATTATTGCTACTACTGATGTTGCTCCTACTCCTGCTGCTACGGCTACTAATACTGCTGCTACTTCTACTGCTGCTGCTACTACTGTTGCTGTTACTGCTACTGTTGCTGCTGCTCCACCTCCTGTTGCTACTGCTACAACTCAAACTACTGCTACTGCTGCTGCTGGTGCTACTGCTACTGCTGCTGCTACGAATACTGCTACTGCGAGTGCTACTGCTACTACTCCTACTACTGCTACTACTGCTTCTACTCCTGCTGATACTGCTACTACTCCTACTACTGCTACTACTGCTTCTACTACTGCTACTGCTACTGTTGCTGCTACTGCTGCTGCTACTAGTGCTGCTGCTACTGCTACTGCTACTGTTGCTGCTACTGCTGGTGTTGCTGCTGCTACTACTGCTGCTGCTACTGCTCCTGCTACTGCTACTGCTACTGCTATTGCTGCTGCTGTTGCTTCTACGGCTACCGTAACTGCTACTTCTATTGCTATTGCTGTTGCTGCTGCTACGGCTGCTGTTGCTGCTACTGCTGCTGTTGTTGCTACTGGTGCTGCTAGTGCTACTGCTACAGCTCATGCTACTGCTACAGCTCCTGCTATGGCTACTGCTACTTCTACGGCTACCGATACTGCTGCTACTACTACTGCTACAGCTGCTACTGCTGCTGCTCCAACTGAAGCTACTACTACTGCTACTGCTGCTGCTGCTATTTCTTCTGCTACTGCTGCTACTACTACTGCTACTACTGCTATTGCTACTGCTACTCCTACTACTGTACTGCTACTGCGGCTACTGCTGCTTCTACTGCTACTGCTACTGCTAATGCTATTGCTGCTGCTCATGCTATTGCTACTACTACTTCTACAACTGCTACTGCTACTGCTGCTGCTGCTACGCTGCTGCTCCAACTCAAGCTACTGCTACTGCTGCTGCTGCTACTGCTACTACTCCTACTCCTGCTGCTACTGCTACTGCTATTTATGCTACTGCTACTGCTGCTACAGCTACTACTACAGCTACTGCAATTGCTACTGCTGGTACTGCTGCTGCGACTCCTAATACTGCTATTGCTGCTGCTGCTACTGCTACTGCTCCTACTCCTGCTGCTACATCTACTACTGCTACTGCTACTACTCAGAATACTGCTACTACTGCTCCTAGTTCAGCTCCTACAGCTGCTGCTACTGCTACTACTGCTGCTGCTCCTACTCCTACTACTGCTACTGCTTATGCTACTGCGGCTGCTACTACTTCTACTGCTCCTACTCCTGCTGTTACTACTCAGACTACTGCTACTACTGCTCCTACTGCTACTACTGCTACTACTGCTACTTTTGCTCCTACTCCTACTACTGCTACTACTACTACCGCTACTACTGTTGCTACAGCTACTGCTGCTACTGCTCCTACTCCTGCTGCTACTGCTACTACTGCTGCTACTGCTCCTACTCCTACTGCTGCTACTGCTACTGCTACTGTTCCTACTCATGTTGCTACTGCTACTACTCCTACTATTGCTACTACTGCTACTACTCCCCCGACTCCTACTACTGCTACTGCTGCTGCTGCTACTGCTGCTGCTACTGCTACTGCTACTAGTGCTGTTATTATTGCTACTACTGATGTTGCTCCTACTCCTGCTGCTACGGCTACTAATACTGCTGCTACTTCTACTGCTGCTGCTACTACTGCTGCTGTTACTGCTACTGTTGCTGCTGCTCCACCTCCTGTTGCTACTGCTACAACTCAAACTACTGCTACTGCTGCTGCTGGTGCTACTGCTACTGCTGCTGCTACGAATACTGCTACTGCGAGTGCTACTGCTACTACTCCTACTACTGCTACTACTGCTTCTACTCCTGCTGATACTGCTACTACTCCTACTACTGCTACTACTGCTTCTACTACTGCTACTGCTACTGTTGCTGCTACTGCTGCTGCTACTAGTGCTGCTGCTACTGCTACTGCTACTGTTGCTGCTACTGCTGGTGTTGCTGCTGCTACTACTGCTGCTACTGCTACTGCTCCTGCTACTGCTACTGCTACTGCTATTGCTGCTGCTGTTGCTTCTACGGCTACCGTAACTGCTACTTCTATTGCTATTGCTGTTGCTGCTGCTACGGCTGCTGTTGCTGCTACTGCTGCTGTTGTTGCTACTGGTGCTGCTAGTGCTACTGCTACAGCTCATGCTACTGCTACAGCTCCTGCTATGGCTACTGCTACTTCTACGGCTACCGATACTGCTGCTACTACTACTGCTACAGCTGCTACTGCTGCTGCTCCAACTGAAGCTACTGCTACTGCTACTGCTACTGCTGCTACAGCTACTACTCCTACTGCTACTGCTATTTATGCTACTGCTACTGCTGCTACTGCTAGTACTACTGCTACTGCAACTGCTACTACTGGTATTGCTGCTGCAACTCCTACTACTGCTACTGCTACTGCTGCTACTGCTCCTACTCCTGCTGCTACAGCTACTAATACTACTGCTGCTACTCAGAATACTGCTACTACTGCTCCTAGTGCTGCTCCTACAGCTGTTGCTACTGCTACTACTGCTACTACTACTGCTACTGCGGTTGCTACTAACTTTACTGCTCCTACTCCTGCTGCTACTACTCAGACTACTGCTACTACTGCTCCTACTGCTACTACTGCTACTACTGCTACTTTTGCTCCTACTCCTACTACTGCTACTACTTCTACCGCTACTGCTGTTGCTACAGCTGCTGCGTCTACTAGCGCTGCTGCTACTGCTACTGTTGCTGCTACTGCTGGTGTTGCTGCTGCTACTGCTGCTGCTACTGCTACTGCTCCTGCTCCTGCTACTGCTACTGCTGCTGTTGCTTCTACGGCTACTGTAACTGCTACTTCTACTGCTATTGCTGTTGCTGCTGCTGTTGCTGCTACTGCTGCTGTTGTTGCTAATGCTACTGCTAGTGCTACTGCTACAGCTCATGCTACTGCTACAGCTCCTGCTATGGCTACTGCTACTGCTACGGCTACTGCTACTGCTGCTACTGCTACTGTTCCTACTCCTGCTGCTGCTGCAACTGCAACTCCTACTACTGCTACTGCTCCTACTCCTGCTGCTACTGCTGCTACTGCTATTACCGCTGCTGCTACTACAGCTGCTACTACTACTACTGCTACTACTACTGCTCCTACTTCTGCTCCTACTACTGCTACTGCTACTGCTACTGCTACTGCTGCTGCTACTGCTCCTATTCCTGCTGCTACTGATATTGCTACTACTGCTACTACTACTACTGCTCCTACTCCTACTACTGCTACTACCGCTACTGCTACTGCTGCTACTGCTGCTGCTCCTACTGCTACTACTGCTACAGCTATTACTGTTGCTGCTACTGCTGCTACTACTACTGCTGCTATTGCTCCTACTGCAACTGCTACTGCTGCTGCTGCTGCAACTCCTACTACTGCTACTGCTACTGCTCCGACTCCTGCTGCTACTGCTACTACTGCTACTGCTATTACTGCTGCAGCTACTACTGCTGCTGCAACTACTAATGCTACTGCTGCTACTGTTACTGCTCCGACTCCTGCTGCTACTGCTACTACTGCTACTGCTATTATTGCTGCAGCTACTACTGCAGCTGCTACTACTAATGCTACTGCTGCTACTGCTACTGCTCCGACTCCTGCTACTACTGCTACTGTTATAACTGCTGCTGCTACTACTGCTGCTGCTACTGCTACTACTACTGCTACTACAACTGCTACTGCTGCTAGTACTGCAACTGCTACTGCAACTCCTACTACTGCTACTGCTACTGCTGATGTTGCTACTGCTGCTTCTACTGCTGCTGCTACTGCTAATGCTGCTGCTGCTACTACTGCTACTATTACTGCTGCTCCTACTCCTGTTGCTACTGCTACTCCTCAGACTACAACTACTACTACTGCTACTGCTACTGCAGCTACAACTGCTACTGGTGCTGCTACTACTACTGCTCCTACTCCTGCTGATACTATTACTACTGGTGCTGCTACTGCTACTGCTCCAACTTCTGCTCCTACAGCTGCTGCTACTGCTACTACTGCTACTACTACTGCTACTGCTACTGCTACTGCTACTGCTACTGCTACTTCTACTACTACTACTACTACTACTGCTACTGCTACTGCTGCTGCTACTACTGCTACTGCTACTGCTCCTACTGCTGCTGCTCCTACTACATCGGCTCCTACTCCTGCTGCTACTGCTACTACTCCTACTACTGCTACTGTTTCTGCTACTGCTACTGCTGCTGCTACTACTACTTCTGCTGCTGCTACTGCTACTGCAGCTGCTACTACTATTATTGCTCCTACTCCTGCTGCTACTGCTACTGCTATTACTGCTGCTACTACTGCTACTGCTACTACTACTGCTACTGATGTTGCTCCTGCTACTGCTGCTGCTGCTGCTACTGCTACTATTGCTGCTACTGCTACTGCTACTGCTACTGCTACTACTGCTGCTACTGCTACTGCTACTGCTACGGCTACTGCTACTGCTGCTACTGCTAATGCTGCTACTGCTACTGCTGCTGCTTCCGCTACCGCTACTGAAACTATTACTTCTACTGCTACTGCTACTACTGTTGCAACTGCTTCTACGGCTACTGTAACTGCTACCGCTACTGCTGCTGCTGCTACTGCTACTGCTACTGTTGCTGCTACTACTGCTGCTGCTACTGATACTACTTCTGTTGCTCCTAGTCCTGCTGCTACTGCAACAACTCAGACTACTGCTACTACTGCTCCTACTGCTACTACTGCTACTACAGGTCCTACTCCTACTACTGCTACTGTTGCTGCTACTACTCCTACTACTGCTACTACTGCTAGTACTGCTACTACTACTGCTACTGCTATTGATGCTGCTACTACTATTGTTGCTGCTACTGCTGCTGCTGCTATTTCTTCTGCTACTGCTGCTACTACTACTGCTACTACTGCTATTGCTACTGCTACTCCTACTACTGTACTGCTACTGCGGCTACTGCTGCTTCTACTGCTACTGCTACTGCTAATGCTATTGCTGCTGCTCATGCTATTGCTACTACTACTTCTACAACTGCTACTGCTACTGCTGCTGCTGCTACGCTGCTGCTCCAACTCAAGCTACTGCTACTGCTGCTGCTGCTACTGCTACTACTCCTACTCCTGCTGCTACTGCTACTGCTATTTATGCTACTGCTACTGCTGCTACAGCTACTACTACAGCTACTGCAATTGCTACTGCTGGTACTGCTGCTGCGACTCCTAATACTGCTATTGCTGCTGCTGCTACTGCTACTGCTCCTACTCCTGCTGCTACATCTACTACTGCTACTGCTACTACTCAGAATACTGCTACTACTGCTCCTAGTTCAGCTCCTACAGCTGCTGCTACATCTACTACTGCTGCTGCTCCTACTCCTACTACTGCTACTGCTACTGCTACTGCGGCTGCTACTACTTCTACTGCTCCTACTCCTGCTGCTACTACTCAGACTACTGCTACTACTGCTCCTACTGCTACTACTGCTACTACTGCTACTTTTGCTCCTACTCCTACTACTGCTACTACTACTACCGCTACTACTGTTGCTACAGCTACTGCTGCTACTGCTCCTACTCCTGCTGCTACTGCTGCTACTGCTGCTACTGCTCCTACTCCTACTGCTGCTACTGCTACTGCTACTGTTCCTACTCATGTTGCTACTGCTACTACTCCTACTATTGCTACTACTGCTACTACTCCCCCGACTCCTACTACTGCTACTGCTGCTGCTGCTACTGCTGCTGCTACTGCTGCTGCTACTAGTGCTGTTATTATTGCTACTACTGATGTTGCTCCTACTCCTGCTGCTACGGCTACTAATACTGCTGCTACTTCTACTGCTGCTGCTACTACTGCTGCTGTTACTGCTACTGTTGCTGCTGCTCCACCTCCTGTTGCTACTGCTACAACTCAAACTACTGCTACTGCTGCTGCTGGTGCTACTGCTACTGCTGCTGCTACGAATACTGCTACTGCGAGTGCTACTGCTACTACTCCTACAACTGCTACTACTGCTTCTACTCCTGCTGATACTGCTACTACTCCTACTACTGCTACTACTGCTTCTACTACTGCTACTGCTACTGTTGCTGCTACTGCTGCTGCTACTAGTGATGCTGCTACTGCTACTGCTACTGTTGCTGCTACTGCTGGTGTTGCTGCTGCTACTACTGCTGCTACTGCTACTGCTCCTGCTACTGCTACTGCTACTGCTATTGCTGCGGCTGTTGCTTCTACGGCTACCGTAACTGCTACTTCTATTGCTATTGCTGTTGCTGCTGCTACGGCTGCTGTTGCTGCTACTGCTGCTGTTGTTGCTACTGGTGCTGCTAGTGCTACTGCTACAGTTCATGCTACTGCTACAGCTCCTGCTATGGCTACTGCTACTTCTACGGCTACCGATACTGCTGCTACTACTACTGCTACAGCTGCTACTGCTGCTCCAACTGAAGCTACTGCTACTGCTACTGCTACTGCTGCTACAGCTACTACTCCTACTGCTACTGCTATTTATGCTACTGCTACTGCTGCTACTGCTAGTACTACTGCTACTGCAACTGCTACTACTGGTATTGCTGCTGCAACTCCTACTACTGCTACTGCTACTGCTGCTACTGCTCCTACTCCTGCTGCTACAGCTACTAATACTACTGCTGCTACTCAGAATACTGCTACTACTGCTCCTAGTGCTGCTCCTACAGCTGTTGCTACTGCTACTACTGCTACTACTACTGCTACTGCGGCTGCTACTAACTTTACTACTCCTACTCCTGCTGCTACTACTCAGACTACTGCTACTACTGCTCCTACTGCTACTACTGCTACTACTGCTACTTTTGCTCCTACTCCTACTACTGCTACTACTTCTACCGCTACTGCTGTTGCTACAGCTGCTGCGACTACTAGCGCTGCTGCTACTGCTACTGTTGCTGCTACTGCTGGTGTTGCTGCTGCTACTGCTGCTGCTACTGCTACTGCTCCTGCTCCTGCTACTGCTACTGCTGCTGTTGCTTCTACGGCTACTGTAACTGCTACTTCTACTGCTATTGCTGTTGCTGCTGCTGTTGCTGCTACTGCTGCTGTTGTTGCTAATGCTACTGCTAGTGCTACTGCTACAACTCATGCTACTGCTACAGCTCCTGCTATGGCTACTGCTACTGCTACGGCTACTGCTACTGCTGCTACTGCTACTGTTCCTACTCCTGCTGCTGCTGCAACTGCAACTCCTACTACTGCTACTGCTGCTGCTGCTACTGCTACTGCTCCTACTCCTGCTGCTACTGCTGCTACTGCTATTACCGTTGCTGCTACTACAGCTGCTACTACTACTACTGCTACTACTACTGCTCCTACTTCTGCTCCTACTAATGCTACTGCTACTGCTACTGCTACTGCTGCTGCTACTGCTCCTATTCCTGCTGCTACTGATATTGCTACTACTGCTACTACTACTACTGCTCCTACTCCTACTACTGCTACTACCGCTACTGCTACTGCTGCTACTGCTGCTGCTCCTACTGCTACTACTGCTACAGCTATTACTGTTGCTGCTACTGCTGCTACTACTACTGCTGCTACTGCTCCTACTGCAACTGCTACTGCTGCTGCTGCTGCAACTCCTACTACTGCTACTGCTACTGCTTCGACTCCTGCTGCTACTGCTACTACTGCTACTGCTATTACTGCTGCAGCTACTACTGCTGCTGCAACTACTAATGCTACTGCTGCTACTGTTACTGCTCCGACTCCTGCTGCTACTGCTACTGCTGCTACTGCTATTATTGCTGCAGCTACTACTGCTGCTGCTACTACTAATGCTACTGCTGCTACTGCTACTGCTCCGACTCCTGCTACTACTGCTACTGTTATAACTGCTGCTGCTACTACTGCTGCTGCTACTGCTACTACTACTGCTACTACAACTGCTACTGCTGCTAGTACTGCAACTGCTACTGCAACTCCTACTACTGCTACTGCTACTGCTGATGTTGCTACTGCTGCTTCTACTGCTGCTGCTACTGCTGATGCTGCTGCTGCTACTACTGCTACTATTACTGCTGCTCCTACTCCTGTTGCTACTGCTACTCCTCAGACTACAACTACTACTACTGCTACTGCTACTGCAGCTACAACTGCTACTGGTGCTGCTACTACTACTGCTCCTACTCCTGCTGATACTACTACTACTGGTGCTGCTACTGCTACTGCTCCAACTTCTGCTCCTACAGCTGCTGCTACTGCTACTACTGCTACTACTACTGCTACTGCTACTGCTACTGCTATTGCTACTTCTACTACTACTACTACTGCTACTGCTACTGCTGCTGCTACTACTGCTACTGCTACTGCTCCTACTGCTGCTGCTCCTACTACATCGGCTCCTACTCCTGCTGCTACTGCTACTACTCCTACTACTGCTACTGTTTCTGCTACTGCTACTGCTGCTGCTGCTGCTACTGCTACTGCAGCTGCTACTACTGTTATTGCTCCTACTCCTGCTGCTACTGCTACTGCTATTACTGCTGCTACTACTGCTACTGCTACTACTACTGCTACTGATGTTGCTCCTGCTACTGCTGCTGCTGCTGCTACTGCTACTATTGCTGCTACTGCTACTGCTACTGCTACTGCTACTACTGCTGCTACTGCTACTGCTACGGCTACTGCTACTGCTGCTACTGCTAATGCTGCTACTGCTACTGCTGCTGCTTCCGCTACCGCTACTGAAACTATTACTTCTACTGCTACTGCTACTACTGTTGCAGCTGCTTCTACGGCTACTGTAACTGCTACCGCTACTGCTGTTGCTGCTACTGCTACTGCTACTGTTGCTGCTACTACTGCTGCTGCTACTGATACTACTTCTGTTGCTCCTAGTCCTGCTGCTACTGCAACAACTCAGACTACTGCTACTACTGCTCCTACTGCTACTACTGCTACTACAGGTCCTACTCCTACTACTGCTACTGTTGCTGCTACTACTCCTACTACTGCTACTACTGCTAGTACTGCTACTACTACTGCTACTGCTATTGATGCTGCTACTACTATTGTTGCTGCTACTGCTGCTGCTGCTATTTCTTCTGCTACTGCTGCTACTACTACTGCTACTACTGCTATTGCTACTGCTACTCCTACTACTGTACTGCTACTGCGGCTACTGCTGCTTCTACTGCTACTGCTACTGCTAATGCTATTGCTGCTGCTCATGCTATTGCTACTACTACTTCTACAACTGCTACTGCTACTGCTGCTGCTGCTACGCTGCTGCTCCAACTCAAGCTACTGCTACTGCTGCTGCTGCTACTGCTACTACTCCTACTCCTGCTGCTACTGCTACTGCTATTTATGCTACTGCTACTGCTGCTACAGCTACTACTACTGCTACTGCAATTGCTACTGCTGGTACTGCTGCTGCGACTCCTAATACTGCTATTGCTGCTGCTGCTACTGCTACTGCTCCTACTCCTGCTGCTACATCTACTACTGCTACTGCTACTACTCAGAATACTGCTACTACTGCTCCTAGTTCAGCTCCTACAGCTGCTGCTACTGCTACTACTGCTGCTGCTCCTACTCCTACTACTGCTACTGCTACTGCTACTGCGGCTGCTACTACTTCTACTGCTCCTACTCCTGCTGCTACTACTCAGACTACTGCTACTACTGCTCCTACTGCTACTACTGCTACTACTGCTACTTTTGCTCCTACTCCTACTACTGCTACTACTACTACCGCTACTACTGTTGCTACAGCTACTGCTGCTACTGCTCCTACTCCTGCTGCTACTGCTACTACTGCTGCTACTGCTCCTACTCCTACTGCTGCTACTGCTACTGCTACTGTTCCTACTCATGTTGCTACTGCTACTACTCCTACTATTGCTACTACTGCTACTTCTCCCCCGACTCCTACTACTGCTACTGCTGCTGCTGCTACTGCTGCTGCTACTGCTGCTGCTACTAGTGCTGTTATTATTGCTACTACTGATGTTGCTCCTACTCCTGCTGCTACGGCTACTAATACTGCTGCTACTTCTACTGCTGCTGCTACTACTGCTGCTGTTACTGCTACTGTTGCTGCTGCTCCACCTCCTGTTGCTACTGCTACAACTCAAACTACTGCTACTGCTGCTGCTGGTGCTACTGCTACTGCTGCTGCTACGAATACTGCTACTGCGAGTGCTACTGCTACTACTAATACTACTGCAACTGCTATTGCTACTGCTTCTACTCCTGCTGATACTGCTACTACTCCTACTACTGCTACTACTGCTTCTACTACTGCTACTGCTACTGTTGCTGCTACTGCTGCTGCTACTAATGCTGCTGCTACTGCTACTGTTGCTGCTACTGCTGATGTTGCTGCTGCTACTGCTGCTGCTACTGCTACTGCTCCTGCTACTGCTACTGCTACTGCTATTGCTGCTGCTGTTGCTTCTACGGCTACCGTAACTGCTACTTCTATTGCTATTGCTGTTGCTGCTGCTACGGCTGCTGTTGCTGCTACTGCTGCTGTTGTTCCTACCGGTGCTGCTAGTGCTACTGCTACAGCTCATGCTACTGCTACAGCTCCTGCTATGGCTACTGCTACTGCTACTGCTACCGATACTACTGCTACTACTACTGCTACAGCTGCTACTGCTGCTGCTCCAACTGAAGCTACTGCTACTGCTACTGCTGCTGCTGCTACAGCTACTACTCCTACTGCTACTGCTACTGCTATTTATTCTACTGCTACTGCTGCTACTGCTAGTACTACTGCTACTGCTGGTATTGCTGCTGCAACTCCTACTACTGCTACTGCTGCTGCTGCTACTGCTCCTACTCCTGCTGCTACAGCTACTACTGCTACTGCTGCTACTCAGAATACTGCTACTACTGCTCCTAGTGCTGCTCCTACAGCTGTTGCGACTGCTACTACTGCTGCTGCTCCTACTCCTACTAATGCTACTACTACTTCTACTGCGGCTGCTACTACTGTTACTGCTCCTACTCCTGCTACTACTACTCAGACTACTGCTCCTACTGCTACTACTGCTACTACTGCTACTTTTGCTCCTACTCCTACTACTGCTACTACTTCTACCGCTACTGCTGTTGCTACAGCTGCTGCGGCTACTAGCGCTGCTGCTACTGCTACTGCTACTGTTGTTGCTACTGCTGGTGTTGCTGCTGCTACTGCTGATGCTACTGCTACTGCTACTGCTCCTGCTCCTGCTACTGCTACTGCCGCTGCTGTTGCTTCTACGGCTACTGTAACTGCTACTTCTACTGCTATTGCTGTTGCTGCTGCTGTTGCTGCTACTGCTGCTGTTGTTGCTACTGCTACTGCTAGTGCTACTGCTACAGCTCATGCTACTTCTACAGCTCCTGCTATGGCTACTGCTACTGCTACTGCTGCTACTGCTACTGCTGCTGCTGCTACTGCTGCTGCTCCAACTCAAGCTACTTCTACTGCTACTGCTGCTGCTGCTGCTACTGCTACTACTCCTGCTGCTACTGCTATTTATGCTACTGCTACTGCTACTACTACTGCTACTGCAACTGCTACTGCTGGTACTGCTGCTGCAACTCCTACTACTGCTGCTGCTGCTACTGCTACTGCTCCTACTCCTGCTGCTACAGCTACTACTGCTACTGCTACTACTCAGAATACTTCTACTACTGCTCCTAGTGCTACAGCAGTAGTAGCATCAGTAGTGCTGCTCCTATAGCTGCTGCTACTGCTACTACTGCTGCTGCTCCTACTCCTACTACTGCTACTGCTATTGCTACTGCGGCTGCTACTACTGCTGCTGCTCCTACTCCTCCTGCTACTACTCAGACTACTGCTACTACTACTCCTACTGCTACTACTGCTACTACTGCTACTTTTGCTCCTACTCCTACTACTGCTACTACTTCTACCGCTACTGCTGTTGCTACAGCTGCTGCTGCTGCTACTACTGCTACTGCTCGTACTCCTGCTGCTACTGTTGCTACTGCTACTACTGCTGCTACTGCTCCTACTCCTGCTGCTACTGCTTCTACTCCTGCTGATACAGCTACTACTCCTACTACTGCTACTACTGCTTCTACTACTGCTACTGCTACTGTTGCTGCTACTGCTGCTGCTACTAGTGCTGCTACTACTGCTACTGCTACTGCTGGTGTTGCTGCTGCTACTGCTGCTGCTACTGCTACTGCTCCTGCTACTGCTACTGCTACTGCTGCTGCTGTTGCTTCAACGGCTACTGTAACTGCTACTTCTACTGCTATTGCTGTTGCTGCTGCTGTTGCTGCTACTGCTGCTGTTGTTGCTACTGCTACTGCTAGTGCTACTGCTACAGCTCATGCTACTGCTACAGCTCCTGCTATGGCTACTGCTACTGCTATGGCTACTGCTACTGCTGCTACTCCTACTGCTGCTGCTGCTACTGCTGCTGCTCCAACTCAAGCTACTTCTACTGCTACTGCTGCTGCTGCTACTGCTACTACTCCTGCTGCTACTGCTACTGCTATTTATGCTACTGCTACTGCTACTACTATTGCTACTGCACCTGCTACTGCTGGTACTACTGCTGCTGCAACTCCTACTACTGCTACTGCTGCTGCTGCTACTGCTACTGCTCCTACTCCTGCTGCTACAGCTACTACTGCTACTGCTACTACTGAGAATATTTCTACTACTGCTCCTAGTGCTGCTCCTATAGTTGCTGCTACTGCTACTACTGCTACTGCGGCTGCTACTACTGCTGCTGCTCCTACTCCTCCTGCTACTACTCAGACAACTGCTACTACTACTCCTACTGCTACTACTGCTACTTTTGCTCCTATTCCTACTACTGCTACTACTTCTACCGCTACTGCTGTTGCTACAGCTGCTGCTGCTGCTACTACTGCTACTGCTCGTACTCCTGCTGCTACTGTTGCTACTGCTACTACTGCTGTTACTGTTCCTACTCCTGCTGCTACTGCTACTACTGCTGCTGCTACTGCTACTACTGCTGCTGCTACTGCTACTGCTACTGTTCCTACTCATGTTGCTACTGCTACTACTCCTACTATTGCTACTACTGCTACTACTCCCCCGACTCCTACTACTGCTACTGCTACTGATGTTTTTTGCTGCTGCTACTGCTGCTACTGCTGCTGCTACTAGTGCTGTTGTTACTGCTACTACTTATGTTGCTCCTACTCCTGCTGCTACTGCTACTGCTACTGCTGCTGCTACTACTGCTACTGTTACTGCTACTGCTGCTGCTCCACCTCCTGTTGCTACTGCTACTACTCAAACTACTGCTACTACTACTGCTGCTGCTGGTGCTACTGCTACTGCTACTGCTGCTGCTACGACTACTGCTACTGCTAGTGCTACTGCTACTACTAATACTACTGCAACTGCTACTACTACTGCTTCTACTCCTGCTGATACTGCTACTACTCCTACCACTGCTACTACTGCTTCTACTACTGCTACTGCTGCTGCTACTAGTGCTGCTACTACTGCTACTGCTACTATTGCTGCTACTGCTGGTGTTGCTGCTGCTACTGCTGCTGCTACTGCTACTGCTCCTGCTCCTGCTACTGCTACTGCTACTGCTGCTGCTGTTGCTTCTACGGCTACTGTAACTGCTACTTCTACTGCTATTGCTGTTGCTGTTGCTACTGCTGCTGTTGCTGCTGCTGCTGCTGTTGTTACCACTGCTGCTGCTAGTGCTACTGCTACAGCTCATGCTACTGCTACAACTCCTGCTATGGCTACTGCTACTGCTACGGCTATTGCTACTACTGCTACTGCTACTGCTGCTGCTCCAACTCAAGCTACTGCTACTGCTGCAGCTGCTACTGCTACTACTCCTGCTGCTACTGCTACTGCTATTTATGCTACTGCTACTGCTGCTACTGCTACTACTACTGCTACTGCAACTGCTACTACTCAGAATACTTCTACTACTGCTCCAAGTGCTGCTCCTATAGCTGCTGCTACTACTACTGCTGCTGCTCCTACTCCTACTACTGCTACTGCTACTGCGGCTGCTACTACCGCCACTGCTCCTACTCCTGCTGCTACTACTCAGACTACAGCTACTACTGCTCCTACTGCTACTACTGCTACTACTGCTACTTTTGCTCCTACTCCTACTACTGCTACTACTTCTACCGCTACTGCTGTTCCTACAGCTGCTGCTGCTACTGCTGCTACTGATCCTACTCCTGCTGCTACTGCTACTACTGATCCTACTCCTGCTGCTACTGCTACTACTGCTGCTGCTACTGCTACTACTACTGCTACTACTACTGCTGCTGCTACTGCTACTTCTACTGCTACTGCTGCTGCTACTGCTGCTGTTGCTGCTACTACTGCTGCTACTGCTACTGCTACTGCTGCTACTAATCCTACTGCTACTGCTACTGTTACTACTGCTACTACTGCTGCTCCTATTCCTGCTACTGCTAATGCTGCTGTTGCAGCTACTGCTCCTACTCCTGCTGCTACTGTTGCTACTGCTACTGCTATTACTACAGCTGCTGCTATTGCTGCTACTGCAACTACTACTGCTACTGCTGCTACTGCTGCTACTACTGGACTGCTGGTGCAACTCCTACTACTGCTACTGCTACTGCTGCTGCTGCTACTGCTGCTGCTCCTACTCCTGCTGCTACTGCTACTGCTAATACTCAAACTACTGCTACTACTGCTACTACTCCTACTACTGCTACCACTGCTACTGCTGCTGCTACTGCTGCTGCTGCTGCTATTGCTGCTGCTCCTACTCCTGCTGCTACTGCTACTACTGCTACTGCTATTACCGCTGCTGCTACTACTGCTGCTGCTACTGCTCAAACTGCTACTGCTGCTACTGATACTGCTGCTGCAACTCCTACTACTGCAACTCCTACTGCTACTGCTCCGACTCCTACTGCTACTGCTACTACTACTATGACTATTACAGCTGCTGCTACTACTGTTGTTGCTACTGCTACTACTACTGCAACTGCTACTGCTGCTACTACTGCTACCGCAACTCCTACTACTGCTACTGCTGCTTCTATTGTTGCTACTACTGCTTCTGCTCCTACTCCTGCTACTACTGCTACTCCTCAGCCTACAGCTACTACTAATGCTACTGCAGCTATTGCTGCTACAACTGTTACTGCTGCTGCTACTGCTACTTCTCCTACTCCTGCTGCTACTACTACTACTGCTACTGCTGCTCCTGCTACTGCTACTGCTACCACTACTGCTACCGTTGCTGTTCCTGCTACTGCTGCATCTACTACTGCTACAACTACTGCTACTGCTGCTGCTCCTACTCCTGCTGCTACTGCTACAACTGCTACTGCTACTACTCAGACTACTGTTACTACTGCTACTACTCCTACTACTGCTACCACTGCTACTGCTACTGCTACTGCTACTGCTGCTGCTACTACTGCTGCTGCTGCTACTCCTACTGCTGCTGCTACTGCTACTATTACCGTTGTTGCTACTACTGCTGCTGCTACTGCTACTGCTACTGCTACTGCTCCTACTGCTACTGCTGCTGCAACTCCTACTACTGCTACTGCTACTGTTGCTGCTACTGCTACTGCTCCGACTACTGCTGTTACGACTATTACTGCTGCTGCTACTAATGTTGCTGCTACTGCTACTGCTACTGCCGCTACTACTGCTACCGCAACTCCTACTACTGCTATGGCTGCTTCTACTGCTGCTACTGCTACTTTGGCTGCTACTACCGCCACTGCTCCTACTCCTGCTGCTACTACTCAGACTACAGCTACTACTGCTCCTACTGCTACTACTGCTACTACTGCTACTTTTGCTCCTACTCCTACTACTGCTACTACTTCTACCGCTACTGCTGTTCCTACAGCTGCTGCTGCTACTGCTGCTACTGATCCTACTCCTGCTGCTACTGCTACTACTGCTCCTACTCCTGCTGCTACTGCTACTACTGCTGCTGCTACTGCTACTACTGCTCTTGCTACTGCTACTGTTCCTACTCATGTTGCTACTGCTACTGCTACTACTCCTACTATTGCTACTACTGCTACTACTCCCCCGACTCCTACTACTGCTACTGCTACTGCTGTTGCGGCTGCTGCTACTAGTGCTGTTGTTACTGCTAATACTGATGTTGCTCCTACTCCTGCTGCTATTGCTACTGCTACTGCTGCTACTGCTACTGCTGCTACTACTACTGCTGCTGTTACTGCTACTGCTGCTGCTGCTTCACCTCCTGTTGCTACTGCTACTACTCAAACTACTGCTACTACTACTGCTGCTGCTGGTGCTACTGCTACTGCTGCTGCTACGAATACTGCTACTGCGAGTGCTACTGCTACTACTAATACTACTGCAACTGCTATTGCTAGGGCTTCTACTCCTCTTGATACTGCTACTACTCCTACTACTGCTACTACTGCTTCTACTACTGCTACTGCTACTGTTGCTGCTACTGCTGCTGCTACTAGTGCTGCTGCTACTGCTACTGTTGCTGCTACTACTGGTGTTACTGCTGCTACTGCTGCTGCTACTGCTACTGCTCCTGCTACTGCTACTGCTACTGCTATTGCTGCTGCTGTTGCTTCTACGGCTACCGTAACTGCTACTTCTATTGCTATTGCTGTTACTGCTGCTACGGTTGCTGTTGCTGCTACTACTGCTGTTGTTGCTACTGGTGCTGCTAGTGCTACTGCTACAGCTCATGCTACTGCTACAGCTCCTGCTATAGCTACTGCTACTGCTACGGCTACCGATACTGCTGCTACTACTACTGCTACAGCTGCTACTGCTGCTGCTCCAACTGAAGCTACTGCTACTGCTACTGCTGCTGCTGCTGCTACAGCTACTACTCCTACTGCTACTGCTACTGCTATTTATGCTACTGCTACTGCTGCTACTGCTAGTACTACTGCTACTGCAACTGCTACTGCTGGTATTGCTGCTGCAACTCCTACTACTGCTACTGCTGCTGCTGCTACTGCTCCTACTCCTGCTGCTACAGCTACTACTGCTACTGCTGCTACTCAGAATACTGCTACTACTGCTCCTAGTACTGCTACTACTGCTCCTAGTACTGCTCCTACAGCTGTTGCTACTGCTACTACTGCTGCTGCTCCTACTCCTACTACTGCTACTACTACTGCTACTGCGGCTGCTACTACTGTTAACTGCTCCTAATGCTGCTCCTTGCTGCTACTCCTACTACAACTACTACTGCTCCTACTACTGCTACCTCTACTGTTGCTTCTACTGCTACTGCTGCTGCTACTAGTGTTGCTGCTTTTACTACTGCTCCTGCTACTGATGGTGTTGCTGCTGCTACTGTTGTTGCTACTGCTACTGCTCATGTGCTGCTGTTGCTTCTACGGTTACTGCAACTGCTACTTCTACTGCTACTGCTGCTGCTACTGCTGCTGTTGCTGCTACTACTGCTGCTACTGCTACTGCTACTGCTGCTACTACTTCTACTGCTACTGCTACTGTTACTACTGCTACTACTGCTGCTGCTCCTATTCCTGCTACTGCTAATGCTGCTGTTGCAGCTACTGCTCCTACTCCTGCTGCTACTGCTGCTACTGCTGCTACTGCTACTGCTATTACTACAGCTGCTGCTATTGCTGCTACTGCAACTACTACTGCTACTGCTGCTACTGCTGCTACTGCTGCTACTGCTGCTACTACTGGACTGCTGGTGCAACTCCTACTACTGCTACTGCTACTGCTGCTGCTGCTACTACTGCTGTTCCTACTCCTGCTGCTACTGCTACTGCTACTACTGCTACTACTGCTACTACTGCTACTACTCCTACTACTGCTACCACTGCTACTGCTGCTGCTACTGCTGCTGCTGCTGCTATTGCTGCTGCTCCTACTCCTGCTGCTACTGCTACTACTGCTACTGCTATTACCACTGCTGCTACTACTGCTGCTGCTACTGCTCAAACTGCTACTGCTGCTACTGATACTGCTGCTGCAACTCCTACTACTGCAACTCC
This sequence comes from Calendula officinalis, assembly GCA_963853835.1. NCBI lineage: Eukaryota > Viridiplantae > Streptophyta > Magnoliopsida > Asterales > Asteraceae > Calendula > Calendula officinalis. Next base: position 91,536,134 of record OY970822.1, on the reverse strand, counting down.
TACTGCTACTGCTCCGACTCCTACTGCTACTGCTACTGCTACTACTACTATGACTATTACAGCTGCTGCTACTACTGTTGTTGCTACTGCTACTACTACTGCAACTGCTACTGCTGCTACTACTGCTACCGCAACTCCTACTACTGCTACTGTTGCTTCTATTGCTGCTACTACTGCTTCTGCTCCTACTCCTGCTACTACTGCTACTCCTCAGCCTACAGCTACTACTACTGCTACTGCAGCTACTGCTGCTACAACTGTTACTGCTGCTGCTACTGCTACTTCTCCTACTCCTGCTGCTACTACTACTGCTGCTACTGCTGCTCCTGCTACTGCTACTGCTACAACTACTGCTACCGTTGCTGTTCCTGCTACTACTGCTACTGCTACTGCTGGTGCTACTTCTACTGCTGCATCTACTACTGCTACAACTACTGCTACTGCTACTGCTGCTGCTACTGCTGCTGCTCCTACTCCTGATGATACTGCTACAACTGCTACTGCTACTACTCAGACTACTGCTACTACTGCTACTACTCCTACTACTGCTACCACTGCTACTGATACTGCTACTGCTGCTGCTACTACTGCTGCTGCTGCTGCTGCTACTCCTACTGCTGCTGCTACTGCTACTATTACCGTTGTTGCTACTACTGCTGCTGCTACTGCTACTGCTACTGCTCCTACTGCTACTGCTGCTGCAACTCCTACTACTGCTACTGCTACTGCTACTGTTGCTGCTACTGCTACTGCTCCGACTACTGCTGTTACGACTATTACTGCTGTTGCTACTAATGTTGCTGCTACTGCTACTGCTACTGCCGCTACTACTGCTACTGCAACTCCTACTACTGCTATGGCTGCTTCTACTGCTGCTACTACTGCTTCTGCTCCCACTCCTGCTACTACTGCTACTCCTCAGCCTACAGCTACTACTACTGCTACTGCTACTGCAGCTACTGCTGCTACAACTGTTACTCCTGCTGCTACTGCTACTTCTCCTACTCCTGCTGCTACTACTACTACTACTGCTGCTGCTCCTGCTACTGCTACTGCTACTGCTACTACTATTGCTACTGCTACTACTATTGCTCCTGCTGCTGCTATTGTTGCTACTACGACTGCTACTGCTAATGCTATTGCTGCTGCTGCTGGTATTGTTGCTGCTACTGCTGCTGCTGCTACTACTGCTACTAGTGCTCCTGCTCCTACTACTGCTACTACTACTACTGCTACTTCTACTGCTACTGCTGCTGCTACTGCTGCTGCTGCTCTGCTACAGCTCCTACTCCTGCTGCTACTGCTACTACTGCTACTGCTATTACTGCTGCTGCTATTACTGCTGCTGCTACTGCTTCTACTGCTCCTACTCCTACTACTGCTACTGCTACTGCTGCTGCTGCTGCTACTGTTGCTGCTACTACTGCTACTACTATTGTTACTGCTGCTGCTACTACCAGTGCTACTACTGCTACTACTACTGCAACTACTATTGCTACGGCTACTGCTATTGCTGCTGCTGCTGCTATTGTTGCTACAACTACAGCTACTGCTACTGCTATTGCTGCTGCTGCTATTGTTGCGGCTACTGCTGCTGCTACTGCTGTTGCTTCTTCTACTACTGTTGCTACTAGTCCTGCTGCTACTGCTACTGCTACTACTCAGACTACTACTACTACTGCTCCTACTGCTACTACTGCTCCTACTCCTACTACTACTACTCCTGCTACTACTGCTACTACTGCTACTGCTATTACTGTTGCTGCTACTACTGCTACTACTGCTACTACTGCTACTACTGCTACTGCTATTGATGTTGCTGCTGCTATTGTTGCTACTACGACTGCTACGGCTACTGCTATTGCTCATGCTGCTGCTATTGTTGCTACTACGACTGCTACTGCTACTGCTATTGCTGCTGTTGCTGGTATTGTTGATTCTACTGCTGCTGCTACTGCTGTTGCTTCTGCTACTACTGCTGCTGCTACTACTGCTGCTGCTACTACTGCTACTATTGCTCCTGCTCCTACTACTGCTACTACTACTACTGCTACTGCTACTGCTGCTGCTACTGCTGCTGCTGCTGCTACTGCTCCTACTCCTGCTGCTACTGCTCCTACTCCTGCTGCTACTGCTATTACTGCTGCTGCTATTACTGCTGCTGCTACTGCTACTGCTGCTGCTACTGCTTCTACTGCTCCTACTCCTACTACTGCTACTGCTACTGCTGCTGCTGCTACTGTTGCTGCTACTACTGCTACTACTACTGTTACTGCTGCTGCTACTACCAGTGCTACTACTGCTACTACTACTGCAACTACTATTGCTACGGCTACTGCTATTGCTGCTGCTGCTGCTATTGTTGCTACAACTACTGCTACTGCTACTGCTATTGTTGTTGCTGCTATTGTTGCGGCTACTGCTGCTGCTACTGCTGTTGCTTCTTCTACTACTGTTGCTACTAGTCCTGCTGCTACTGCTACTACTCAGACTACTACTACTACTACTCCTACTGCTACTACTGCTCCTACTCCTACTACTGCTACTACTCCTGCTACTACTGCTACTACTGCTGCTGCTATTACTGTTGCTGCTACTACTGCTACTACTGCTACTACTGCTACTGCTATTACTGTTGCTGCTACTACTGCTACTACTGCTACTATTACTGCTACGACTACTGCGACTGCTACTGCTGCTACTTCTGCTACTGCTGCTGCCACTGCTTCTATTACTTCTACTATTACTGCTACTGCTAGTGTTGCTGCTATTGCTAGTGTTGCTGCTACTGCTACTGTTGCTGCTACTGCTACGACTACTGCAAGTGCAAGTGCTACTATTGCTGCTACTCCTACTACAACTACTACTGCTCCTACTACTGCTACCTCTACTGTTGCTGCTACTGCTACTGCTGCTGCTACTAGTGTTGCTGCTTCTGCTACTGCTCCTGCTACTGATGGTGTTGCTGCTACTACTGCTGTTGCTACTGCTACTGCTCATGCTACTGCTACTGCTACTGCTGCTGCTGCTGCTGTTGCTTCTACGGTTACTGCAACTGCTACTTCTACTGCTACTGCTGCTGCTACTGCTGCTGTTGCTGCTACTACTGCTGCTACTGCTACTGCTGCTACTGCTACTACTCCTACTGCTACTGCTACTGTTACTACTGCTACTACTGATGCTGCTCCTATTCCTGCTACTGCTAATGCTGCTGTTGCTGCTACTGCTACTGCTCCTACTCCTGCTGCTACTGCTACTGCTATTACTACTGCTGCTGCTGCTATTGCTGCTACTGCAACTACTACTGCTACTGCTACTGCTGCTACTACTGCTACTGCTGCTACTACTGCTCCTATTACTGCTACTACTGCTGCTACTACTGCTACTGCTACTGCTGCTGCTACTACTACTACTGCTGCTACTACTACTGCTACTACTATTGCTACGGCTACTGCTATTGCTGTTGCTACTGCTATTTTTGCTGCTACTACTGCTACTGCTTCTGCTATTGTTACTGCTGCGGCAATTGTTGTTGCTACTGCTGCTGCTACTGCTGGTGCTTCTGCTACTACTATTGCTGCTACTCCTACTGCAGCGGCTACTGCTACGACTGCTACTACTACTACTACGACTACTGCTACTGCTGCTACTGCTGTTGCCGCTGCTTTTATTACTGCTACTATTACTGCTAATGCTAATTTTGCTACTACTGCTACTGTTGCTGCTACTGTTACTGCTACTGTTGTTGCTACTGCTACTGCTACGACTACTGCTACTACTACTACTACTGCTACTACTGCTACTACTACTACTACCGCTCCTACTACTGCTACTGCTACTGTTGCTGCTACTGCTGCTGCAACTAGTGCTGCTGCTTCTGCTACTGCTCCTGCTACTGCTGGTGTTGCTACTGCTACTGCTGTTGCTACTGCTACTGCTCCTGCTACTGCTACTGCTACTGCTGCAGCTGCTGCTGTTGCTTCTACGGCTACTGTAACTGCTACTTCTTTTGCTACTTCTGCTGCTACTGCTGCTGTTGCTGCTACTACTGCCGCTAGTGCTACTGCTACTGCTGCTGCTGCTACTGCTAATACTCCTACTACTGCTGCTACTGTTACTACTGCTACTACTGCTGCTGCTCCTATTCCTGCTACTGCTAATGCTGCTGTTGCTGCTACTGCTACTGCTCCTACTCCTGCTGCTACTGCTACTGCTATTACTACTGCTGCTGCTACTGCTGCTACTGCTACTGCTGCTACTGCTGGACTGCTGCTCCAACTCCTACTACTGCTACTGCTACTGCTGCTGTTGCTACTGCTGCTGCTCCTACTCCTGCTGCTACTGCTACAACTGCTACTGCTACTACTCAGACTACTGCTACTACTGCTACTACTCCTACTACTGCTACCACTGCTACTACTACTGCTACTGCTACTGCTGCTGCTACTGTTGCTGCTGCTGCTACTGCTGCTACTCCTACTCCTGCCGCTACTGCTACTATTACCGCTGTTGCTACTACTGCTGCTGCTACTGCTACTGCTACTGCTACTGCTGCTACTGCTGCTGCAACTCCTACTACTGCTACTGCTACTGCTACTGCTGCTGCTACTGCTACTGCTCCGACTACTACTGTTACGACTATTACTGCTGCTGCTACTAATGTTGCTGTTACTGCTACTGCTACTGCAACTGCTACTGCTGCTACTACTGCTACGGCAACTCCTACTACTGCTACTGCTGCTTCTACTGCTGCTACTACTGCTTCTGCTCCCACTCCTGCTACTACTGCTACTCCTCAGCCTACAGCTACTACTACTGCTACTGCCACTGCAGCTACTGCTGCTACAACTGTTACTACTGCTGCTACTTCTACTGCTCCTACTCCTGCTGCTACTGCTACTACTGCTACTGCTACTGCTATTACAGCTACTGCTGCTACTGCTACTACTGCTACTACTGCTACTACTGCTCCTATTCCTACTACTCCTACTACTGCTACTACTACTGCTACTGCTCTTGCTGCTGCTGCTACCGCTGCTGCTACTGCTACTGCTACTGCTCCTACTCCTGCTGTTACTGCTACTACTGCTACTGCTATTACTGATGCTGCTATTACTTCTACTGCTTCTACTGCTGCTGCTACTGCTACTGCTGCTGCTACTGCTTCTTCTGCTCCTACTCCTACTACTGCTACTGCTACTGCTGCTGCTGCTACTGTTGCTGCTACTACTGCTACTGCTACTGTTACTGCTGCCGTTACTACTAGTGCTACTACTTCTACTACTACTGCTACTACTATTGCTAGGGCTACTGCTGTTGCTGCTATTGTTGCTACAACTATTGCTACTGCTACTGCAGATGCAGCTGCTATTGTTGCTGCTACTGCTGTTGCTTCTTCTACTACTGCTGCTGCTAGTCCTGCTACTACTGCTACTACTAAGAGTACATCTACTACTGCTCCTACTCAACTACTGCTACTACTGCTACTGCTACTGCTGCTACTACTACTGCTCCTATTACTGCCACTACTGCTCCTACTACTGCTACTGCTACTACTGCTACTACTGCTACTGCTACTGCTACTGCTACTACTACTACTGCTACTACTACTGCTACTACTATTGCTACGGCTACTGCTATTGCTGTTGCTATTTTTGCTGCTACTACTGCTACTGCTTCTGCTATTGTTGCTGCTGCTACTATTGTTGTTGCTACTGCTGCTGCTACTGCTGGTGCTTCTGCTACTACTATTGCTGCTACTCCTACTGCAGCGGCTACTGCTACGACTGCTACTACTATTACTGCTGCTTAAACTACTGCTACTACTACTGCTATGACTACTGCTACTGCTGCTACTGCTGTTGCCGCTGCTTTTATTACTGCTACTATTATTGCTAATGCTATTGTTGCTACTACTGCTACTGTTGCTGCTACTGTTGTTGCTACTGCTACGACTACTGCTACTACTGCTACTACTGCTACTACCGCTCCTACTACTGCTACTGTTACTGTTGCTGCTACTGCTACTGATGCTGCCCCTAGTGCTGCTGCTTCTGCTACTGCTCCTGCTACTGCTGGTGTTGCTACTGCTACTGCTGTTGCTACTGCTACTGCTCCTGCTACTACTACTGCTACTGCTACTGCTACTGCTGCAGCTGCTGCTGTTGCTTCTACGGCTACTGTAACTGCTACTTCTTCTGCTACTTCTGCTGCTACTACTGCTGTTGCTGCTACTGCTGCTGCTAGTGCTACTGCTACTGCTACTGCTGCTCCTACTACTGCTACCTCTACTGTTGCTGCTACTGCTACTGCTGCTGCTACTAGTGTTGCTGCTTCTGCTACTGCTCCTGCTACTGATGGTGTTGCTGCTGCTACTGCTGTTGCTACTGCTACTGCTCATGCTACTGCTACTGCTACTGCTGCTGCTGCTGTTGCTTCTACGGTTACTGCAACTGCTACTTCTACTGCTACTGCTGCTGCTACTGCTGCTGTTGCTGCTACTACTGCTGCTACTGCTACTGCTACTGCTGCTACTGCTACTACTCCTACTGCTACTGCTACTGTTACTACTGCTACTACTGATGCTGCTCCTATTCCTGCTACTGCTAATGCTGCTGTTGCTGCTACTGCTACTGCTCCTACTCCTGCTGCTACTGCTACTGCTATTACTACTGCTGCTGCTGCTATTGCTGCTACTGCAACTACTACTGCTACTGCTACTGCTGCTACTACTGCTACTGCTGCTACTACTGCTCCTATTACTGCTACTACTGCTGCTACTACTGCTACTGCTACTACCGCTGCTACTACTACTACTGCTACTACTACTATTGCTACGGCTACTGCTATTGCTGTTGCTGCTGCTATTTTTGCTGCTACTACTGCTACTGCTTCTGCTATTATTGCTGCTGCGGCTATTGTTATTGCAACTGCTGCTGCTAATGCTGGTGCTTCTGCTACTACTATTGCGGCTACTCCTACTGCAGCGGCTACTGCTACGACTGCTACTACTATTACTGCTGCTGCTACTACTGCTACTACTACTGCTACGACTACTGCTACTGCTGTTGCCGCTGCTTTTATTACTGCTACTATTACTGCTAATGCTATTGTTGCTACTACTGCTACTGTTGCTGCTACTGTTGCTGCTACTGTTGTTGCTACTGCTACTGCTACGACTACTGCTACTACTACTACAGCTACTACTGCTACTACTGCTACTACCACTCCTACTACTACTGCTACTGTTACTACTGCTACTGTTACTACTGCTACTACTGATGCTGCTCCTATTCCTGCTACTGCTACTGCTGCTACTGCTGGACTGCTGCTCCAACTCCTACTACTGCTACTGCTACTGCTGCTACTGCTACTGCTGCTGCTCCTACTCCTGCTGCTACTGCTACTGTTACTACTGCTACTGTTACTACTGCTACTACTGATGCTGCTCCTATTCCTGCTACTGCTACTGCTGCTACTGCTGGACTGCTGCTCCAACTCCTACTACTGCTACTGCTACTGCTGCTGCTGCTACTGCTGCTGCTCCTACTCCTGCTGCTACTGCTACAACTGCTACTGCTACTACTCAGACTACTGCTACTACTCCTACTACTGCTACCACTGCTCTTGCTTCTGCTACTACTGCTGCTGCTACTACTGCTGCTGCTACTACTGCTACTACTGCTCCTGCTCCTACTACTCCTACTACTACTACTGCTACTGCTACTGCTGCTGCTACTGCTGCTGCTGCTGCTACTGCTCCTACTCCTACTGCTACTGCTACTACTGCTACTGCTATTACTGCTGCTGCTACTGCTACTGCTGCTGCTACTGCTTCTAATGCTCCTACTCCTACTACTGCTACTGCTACTGCTGCTGCTGCTGCTACTGTTGCTGCTACTACTGCTACTGCTACTGTTACTGCTGGTGCTACTACAAGTGCTACTACTGCTACTACTACTGCAACTACTATTGCTACGGCTACTGCTATTGCTGCTGCTGCTGCTATTGTTGCTACAACTACTGCTACTGCTACTGTTATTGCTGCTGCTGCTATTGTTGCGGCTACTGCTGCTGCTACTGCTGTTGCTTCTTCTACTACTGTTGCTACTAGTCCTGCTGCTACTGCTACTACTCAGACTACTACTACTACTGCTCCTACTGCTACTACTGCTCCTACTCCTACTACTGCTACTACTCCTGCTACTACTGCTACTACTGCTACTGCTATTACTGTTGCTGCTACTACTGCTACTACTGCTACTGCTATTACTGTTGCTGCTACTACTGCTACTACTGCTACTATTACTGCTACGACTACTGCTACTGCTACTGCTGCTACTGCTGCTACTGCTGCTTCTATTACTTCTACTATTACTGCTACTGCTACTGCTAGTGTTGCTGCTACTGCTAGTGTTGCTGCTACTGCTACTGTTGCTGCTACTGCTACTGCTACTGCTAGTGCTACTATTGCTGCTACTCCTACTACAACTACTACTGCTCCTACTACTGCTACCTCTACTGTTGCTTCTACTGCTACTGCTGCTGCTACTAGTGTTGCTGCTTCTACTACTGCTCCTGCTACTGATGGTGTTGCTGCTGCTACTGCTGTTGCTACTGCTACTGCTCATGTGCTGCTGTTGCTTCTACGGTTACTGCAACTGCTACTTCTACTGCTACTGCTGCTGCTATTGCTGCTGTTGCTGCTACTACTGCTGCTACTGCTACTGCTACTGCTGCTAATACTCCTACTGCTACTGCTACTGTTACTACTGCTACTACTACTGCTGCTCCTATTCCTGCTACTGCTAATGCTGCTGTTGCAGCTACTGCTACTGCTCCTACTCCTGCTGCTACTGCTGCTACTGCTACTGCTATTACTACAGCTGCTGCTATTGCTGCTACTGCAACTACTACTGCTACTGCTACTGCTGCTACTGCTGCTACCGCTGCTACTACTGGACTGCTGGTGCAACTCCTACTACTGCTACTGCTACTGCTGCTGCTGCTACTGCTGCTGCTCCTACTCCTGCTGCTACTGCTACTGCTACTACTCAAACTACTGCTACTACTGCTACTACTCCTACTACTGCTACCACTGCTACTGCTGCTGCTACTGCTGCTGCTGCTGCTATTGCTGCTGCTCCTACTCCTGCTGCTACTGCTATTACCGCTGCTGCTACTACTGCTGCTGCTACTGCTACTGCTCAAACTGCTACTGCTGCTACTGATACTGCTGCTGCAACTCCTACTACTGCAACTCCTACTGCTACTGCTCCGACTCCTACTGCTACTGCTACTACTACTATGACTATTTCAGCTGCTGCTACTACTGTTGCTGCTACTGCTACTACTACTGCTACTGCAACTGCTACTGCTGCTACTACTGCTACCGCAACTCCTACAACTGCTACTGCTGCTTCTGTGCTACTACTGCTACTCCTCAGCCTACAGCTACTACTACTGCTACTGCAGCTACTGCTGCTACAACTGTTACTGCTGCTGCTACTGCTACTTCTCCTACTCCTGCTGCTACTACTACTACTGCTACTGCTGCTCCTGCTACTGCTACTGCTACCACTACTGCCACCGTTGCTGTTCCTGCTACTACTGCTACTGCTACTGCTGGTGCTACTTCTACTGATGCATCTACTACTGCTACAACTACTGCTACTGCTACTGCTGCTGCTATTGCTGCTGCTCCTACTCCTGCTGCTACTGCTACAACTGCTACTGCTACTACTCAGTCTACTGCTACTACTGCTACTACTCCTACTACTGCTACCACTGCTACTGCTACTGCTACTGCTACTGCTACTGCTGCTGCTACTACTGCTGCTGTTGCTGCTACTCCTACGACCGCTACTGCTACTGCTACTGTTGCTGCTACTGCTACTGCTCCGACTACTGCTGTTACGACTATTACTGCTGCTGCTACTAATGTTGCTGCTACTGCTACTGCTACTGCTACTGCCGTTACTACTGCTACTGCAACTCCTACTACTGCTATGGCTGCTTCTACTGCTGCTACTGCTGCTGCTACTACTGCTTCTGCTCCCACTCCTGCTACTACTGCTACTCCTCAGCCTACAGCTACTACTACTGCTACTGCTACTGCAGCTACTGCTGCTACAATTGTTACTGCTGCTGCTACTGCTACTTCTCCTACTCCTGCTGCTACTACTACTACTACTGCTGCTGCTCCTGCCACTGCTACTGCTACTGCTACTGCTACTACTATTGCTACTACTGCTGCTATTGTTGCTACTACGACTGCTACTGCTACTGCTATTGCTGCTGCTGCTGGTATTGTTGCTGCTACTGCTGCTGCTACTACTACTGCTACTAGTGCTCCTGCTCCTACTACTGCTACTACTACTACTACTACTACTACTACTGATACTGCTACTGCTGCTGCTACTGCTGCTGCTGCTCTGCTACAGCTCCTACTCCTGCTGCTACTGCTACTACTGCTACTGCTATTACTGCTGCTGCTATTACTGCTGCTGCTACTGCTACTGCTGCTGCTACTGCTTCTACTGCTCCTACTCCTACTACTGCTACTGCTACTGCTGCTGCTGCTGCTACTGTTGCTGCTACTACTGCTACTACTACTGTTACTGCTGCTGCTACTACCTGTGCTACTACTGCTACTACTACTGCAACTACTATTGCTACGGCTAATGCTATTGCTGCTGCTATTGTTGCTACAACTACTGCTACTGCTACTGCTATTGCTGCTGCTGCTATTGTTGCGGCTACTGCTGCTGCTACTGCAACTGCTACTACTTAGACTACTACTACTACTGCTCCTACTGCTACTACTGCTCCTACTCCTACTACTACTACTACTACTGCTACTACTGCTACTGCTATTACTGTTGCTGCTACTACTGCTACTACTGCTACTACTGCTACTGCTATTGATGTTGCTGCTGCTATTGTTGCTACTACGACTGCTACGGCTACTGCTATTGCTCCTGCTGCTGCTATTGTTGCTACTACGACTGCTACTGCTACCGCTATTGCTGCTGTTGCTGGTATTGTTGATGCTACTGCTGCTGCTACTGCTGTTGCTTCTGCTACTACTGCTGCTGCTACTACTGCTACTACTGCTCCTGCTCCTACTACTGCTACTACTACTACTGCTACTGCTACTGCTGCTGCTACTGCTGCTGCTGCTGCTACTGCTCCTACTCCTGCTGCTACTGCTACTACTGCTACTGCTATTACTGCTGCTGCTATTACTGCTGCTGCTACTGCTACTGCTGCTGCTACTGCTTCTACTGCTCCTACTCCTACTACTGCTACTGCTACTGCTACTGCTGCTGCTACTGTTGCTGCTACTACTGCTACTGCTACTGTTACTGCTGCTGCTACTACCAGTGCTACTACTGCTACTACTACTGCAACTACTATTGCTACGGCTACTGCTATTGATGCTGCTGCTGCTATTGTTGCTACAACTACTGCTACTGCTACTGCTATTGTTGCTGCTGCTATTGTTGCGGCTACTGCTGCTGCTACTGCTGTTGCTTCTTCTACTACTGTTGCTACTAGTCCTGCTGCTACTGCTACTACTCAGACTACTACTACTACTACTCCTATTGCTACTACTGCTCCTACTCCTACTACTGCTACTACTCCTGCTACTACTGCTAGTACTGCTACTGCTATTACTGTTGCTGCTACTACTACTACTACTGCTACTGCTATTACTGTTGCTGCTACTACTGCTACTACTGCTACTATTACTGCTACGACTACTGCGACTGCTACTGCTGCTACTTCTGCTACTGCTGCTGCCGCTGCTTCTATTACTTCTACTATTACTGCTACTGCTACTGCTAGTGTTGCTGCTACTGCTAGTGTTGCTGCTACTGCTACTGTTGCTGCTACTGCTACTGCTACGACTACTGCAACTGCAAGTGCTACTATTGCTGCTACTCCTACTACAACTACTGCTGCTCCTACTACTGCTACCTCTACTGTTGCTTCTACTGCTACTGCTGCTGCTACTAGTGTTGCTGCTTCTACTACTGCTCCTGCTACTGATGGTGTTGCTGCTGCTACTGCTGTTGCTACTGCTACTGCTCATGTGCTGCTGTTGCTTCTACGGTTACTGCAACTGCTACTTCTACTGCTACTGCTGCTGCTACTGCTGCTGTTGCTGCTACTACTGCTGCTACTGCTACTGCTACTGCTGCTAATACTGCTACTGCTACTGTTACTACTGCTACTACTGCTGCTGCTCCTATTCCTTCTACTGCTAATGCTGCTGTTGCAGCTACTGCTACTGCTCTTACTCCTGCTGCTACTGCTGCTACTGCTACTGCTATTACTACAGCTGCTGCTACTGCAACTACTACTGCTACTGCTGCTACTGCTGCTACCGCTGCTACTACTGGACTGCTGGTGCAACTCCTACTACTGCTACTGCTACTGCTGCTGCTGCTACTGCTGCTGCTCCTACTCCTGCTGCTACTGCTACTGCTACTACTCAAACTACTGCTACTACTGCTACTACTCCTACTACTGCTACCACTGCTACTGCTGCTGCTACTGCTGCTGCTGCTGCTATTGCTGCTGCTCCTACTCCTGCTGCTACTGCTACTACTGCTACTGCTATTACCGCTGCTGCTACTACTGCTGCTGCTACTGCTACTGCTCAAACTGCTACTGCTGCTACTGATACTGCTGCTGCAACTCCTACTACTGCAACTCCTACTGCTACTGCTCCGACTCCTACTGCTACTGCTACTACTACTATGACTATTACAGCTGCTGCTACTACTGTTGCTGCTACTGCTACTACTACTGCTACTGCAACTGCTACTGCTGCTATTACTGCTACCGCAACTCCTACTACTGCTACTGCTGCTTCTATTGCTGCTACTACTGCTTCTGCTCCTACTCCTGCTACTACTGCTACTCCTCAGCCTACATCTACTACTACTGCTACTGCAGCTACTGCTGCTACAACTGTTACTGCTGCTGCTACTGCTACTTCTCCTACTCCTGCTGCTACTACTACTACTGCTACTGCTGCTCCTGCTACTGCTACTGCTACCACTACTGCCACCGTTGCTGTTCCTGCTACTACTGCTACTGCTGGTGCTACTTCTACTGATGCATCTACTACTGCTACAACTACTGCTACTGCTACTGCTGCTGCTATTGCTGCTGCTCCTACTCCTGCTGCTACTGCTACAACTGCTACTGCTACTACTCAGACTACTGCTACTACTGCTACTAATCCTACTACTGCTACCACTGCTACTGCTACTGCTACTGCTGCTGCTACTACTGCTGATGTTGCTGCTACTCCTACGACTGCTACTGCTACTGTTGCTGCTACTGCTACTGCTCCGACTACTGCTGTTACGACTATTACTGCTGCTGCTACTAATGTTGCTGCTACTGCTACTGCTACTGCCGCTACTACTGCTACTGCAACTCCTACTACTGCTATGGCTGCTTCTACTGCTGCTACTGCTGCTGCTACTACTGCTTCTGCTCCCACTCCTGCTACTACTGCTACTCCTCAGCCTACAGCTACTACTACTGCTACTGCTACTGCAGCTACTGCTGCTACAACTGTTACTGCTGCTGCTACTGCTACTTCTCCTACTCCTGCTGCTACTACTACTACTACTGCTGCTGCTCCTGCTACTGCTACTACTGCTACTATTGCTACTGCTACTACTATTGCTCCTGATGCTGCTATTGTTGCTACTACGACTGCTACTGCTACTGCTATTGCTGCTGCGGCTGGTATTGTTGCTGCTACTGCTACTTCTGCTACTACTACTGCTACTACTACTACTACTACTACTGCTACTGCTACTGCTGCTGCAACTGCTGCTGCTGCTCTGCTACAGCTCCTACTCCTGCTGCTACTGCTACTACTGCTACTGCTATTACTGCTGCTGCTATTACTGCTGCTGCTACTGCTACTGCTGCTGCTACTGCTTCTACTGCTCCTACTCCTACTACTGCTACTGCTACTGCTGCTGCTGCTGCTACTGTTGCTGCTACTACTGCTACTACTACTGTTACTGCTGCTGCTACTACCAGTGCTACTACTGCTACTACTACTGCAACTACTATTGCTACGGCTACTGCTATTGCTGCTGCTATTGTTGCTACAACTACTGCTACTGCTATTGCTGCTGCTGCTGCTATTGTTGCGGCTACTGCTGCTGCTACTGCTACTACTCAGACTACTACTACTACTGCTCCTACTGCTACTACTGCTCCTACTCCTACTACTACTACTCCTGCTACTACTGCTACTACTGCTACTGCTATTACTGTTGCTGCTACTACTGCTACTACTGCTACTACTGCTACTGCTATTGATGTTGCTGCTGCTATTGTTGCTACTACGACTGCTACGGCTACTGCTATTGCTCCTGCTGCTGCTATTGTTGCTACTACGACTGCTACTGCTACTGCTATTGCTGCTGTTGCTGGTATTGTTGATGCTACTGCTGCTGCTACTGCTGTTGCTTCTGCTACTACTGCTGCTGCTACTACTGCTGCTGCTACTACTGCTACTACTGCTCCTGCTCCTACTACTGCTACTACTACTACTGCTACTGCTACTGCTGCTGCTACTGCTGCTGCTGCTGCTACTGCTCCTACTCCTGCTGCTACTGCTACTACTGCTACTGCTATTACTGCTGCTGCTATTACTGCTGCTGCTACTGCTACTGCTGCTGCTACTGCTTCTACTGCTCCTACTCCTACTACTGCTACTGCTACTGCTGCTGCTGCTGCTACTGTTGCTGCTACTACTGCTACTGCTACTGTTACTGATGCTGCTACTACCAGTGCTACTACTGCTACTACTACTGCAACTACTATTGCTACGGCTACTGCTATTGCTGCTGCTGCTGCTATTGTTGCTACAACTACTGCTACTGCTACTGCTATTGTTGCTGCTGCTATTGTTGCGGCTACTGCTGCTGCTACTGCTGTTGCTTCTTCTACTACTGTTGCTACTAGTCCTGCTGCTACTGCTACTACTCAGACTACTACTACTACTACTCCTACTGCTACTACTGCTCCTACTCCTACTACTGCTACTACTCCTGCTACTACTGCTAGTACTGCTACTGCTATTACTGTTGCTGCTACTACTGCTACTACTGCTACTGCTATTACTGTTGCTGCTACTACTGCTACTACTGCTACTGCTATTACTGTTGCTGCTACTACTGCTACTACTGCTACTATTACTGCTACGACTACTGCGACTGCTACTGCTGCTACTTCTGCTACTGCTGCTGCCGCTGCTTCTATTACTTCTACTATTACTGCTACTGCTACTGCTAGTGTTGCTGCTATTGCTAGTGTTGCTGCTACTGCTACTGTTGCTGCTACTGCTACGACTACTGCAAGTGCAAGTGCTACTATTGCTGCTACTCCTACTACAACTACTACTGCTCCTACTACTGCTACCTCTACTGTTGCTGCTACTGCTACTGCTGCTGCTACTAGTGTTGCTGCTTCTGCTACTGCTCCTGCTACTGATGGTGTTGCTGCTACTACTGCTGTTGCTACTGCTACTGCTCATGCTACTGCTACTGCTACTGCTGCTGCTGCTGCTGTTGCTTCTACGGTTACTGCAACTGCTACTTCTACTGCTACTGCTGCTGCTACTGCTGCTGTTGCTGCTACTACTGCTGCTACTGCTACTGCTGCTACTGCTACTACTCCTACTGCTACTGCTACTGTTACTACTGCTACTACTGATGCTGCTCCTATTCCTGCTACTGCTAATGCTGCTGTTGCTGCTACTGCTACTGCTCCTACTCCTGCTGCTACTGCTACTGCTATTACTACTGCTGCTGCTGCTATTGCTGCTACTGCAACTACTACTGCTACTGCTACTGCTGCTACTACTGCTACTGCTGCTACTACTGCTCCTATTACTGCTACTATTGCTGCTACTACTGCTACTGCTACTACTGCTGCTGCTACTACTACTACTACTGCTACTACTACTGCTACTACTATTGCTACGGCTACTGCTATTGCTGTTGCTACTGCTATTTTTGCTGCTACTACTGCTACTGCTTCTGCTATTGTTACTGCTGCGGCAATTGTTGTTGCTACTGCTGCTGCTACTGCTGGTGCTTCTGCTACTACTATTGCTGCTACTCCTACTGCAGCGGCTACTGCTACGACTGCTACTACTATTACTGCTGCTGCTACTACTGCTACTACTACTACTACGACTACTGCTACTGCTGCTACTGCTGTTGCCGCTGCTTTTATTACTGCTACTATTACTGCTAATGCTAATTTTGCTACTACTGCTACTGTTGCTGCTACTGTTGCTGCTACTGTTGTTGCTACTGCTACTGCTACGACTACTGCTACTACTACTACTACTGCTACTACTGCTACTACTACTACTACCGCTCCTACTACTGCTACTGCTACTGTTGCTGCTACTGCTGCTGCTACTAGTGCTGCTGCTTCTGCTACTGCTCCTGCTACTGCTGGTGTTGCTACTGCTACTGCTGTTGCTACTGCTACTGCTCCTGCTACTGCTACTGCTACTGCTGCAGCTGCTGCTGTTGCTTCTACGGCTACTGTAACTGCTACTTCTTTTGCTACTTCTGCTGCTACTGCTGCTGTTGCTGCTACTACTGCCGCTAGTGCTACTGCTACTGCTGCTGCTGCTACTGCTAATACTCCTACTACTGCTGCTACTGTTACTACTGCTACTACTGCTGCTGCTCCTATTCCTGCTACTGCTAATGCTGCTGTTGCTGCTACTGCTACTGCTCCTACTCCTGCTGCTACTGCTACTGCTATTACTACTGCTGCTGCTACTGCTGCTACTGCAAGTACTACTGCTACTGCTACTGCTGCTACTGCTGGACTGCTGCTCCAACTCCTACTACTGCTACTGCTGCTGCTGCTACTGCTGCTGCTCCTACTCCTGCTGCTACTGCTACAACTGCTACTGCTACTACTCAGACTACTGCTACTACTGCTACTACTCCTACTACTGCTACCACTGCTACTGCTACTGCTACTGCTGCTGCTACTGTTGCTGCTGCTGCTACTGCTGCTACTCCTACTCCTGCCGCTACTGCTACTATTAACGCTGTTGCTACTACTGCTGCTGCTACTGCTACTGCTGCTACTGCTGCTGCAACTCCTACTACTGCTACTGCTACTGCTACTGCTGCTGCTACTGCTACTGCTCCGACTACTACTGTTACGACTATTACTGCTGCTGCTACTAATGTTGCTGTTACTGCTACTGCTACTGCAACTGCTACTGCTGCTACTACTGCTACGGCAACTCCTACTACTGCTACTGCTGCTTCTACTGCTGCTACTACTGCTTCTGCTCCCACTCCTGCTACTACTGCTACTCCTCAGCCTACAGCTACAACTACTGCTACTGCCACTGCAGCTACTGCTGCTACAACTGTTACTGCTGCTGCTACTTCTACTGCTCCTACTCCTGCTGCTACTGCTACTACTGCTACTGCTACTGCTATTACAGCTACTGCTGCTACTGCTACTACTGCTACTACTGCTACTACTGCTCATATTCCTACTACTGCTACTACTACTGCTACTGCTACTGCTGCTGCTGCTACCGCTACTGCTACTGCTCCTACTCCTGCTGTTACTGCTACTACTGCTACTGCTATTACTGATGCTGCTATTACTTCTACTGCTTCTACTGCTGCTGCTACTGCTACTGCTGCTGCTACTGCTTCTTCTGCTCCTACTCCTACTACTGCTACTGCTACTGCTGCTGCTGCTACTGTTGCTGCTACTACTGCTACTGTTACTGCTGCCGTTACTACTAGTGCTACTACTTCTACTACTACTGCTACTACTATTGCTAGGGCTACTGCTGTTGCTGCTATTGTTGCTACAACTATTGCTACTGCTACTGCAGATGCAGCTGCTATTGTTGCCGCTACTGCTGTTGCTTCTTCTACTACTGCTGCTGCTAGTCCTGCTACTACTGCTACTACTAAGAGTACATCTACTACTGCTCCTACTCAACTACTGCTACTACTGCTACTGCTACTGCTGCTACTACTACTGCTCCTATTACTGCCACTACTGCTCCTACTACTGCTACTGCTACTACTGCTACTACTGCTACTGCTACTGCTGCTACTACTACTTCTACTGCTACTACTACTGCTACTACTATTGCTACGGCTACTGCTATTGCTGTTGCTATTTTTGCTGCTACTACTGCTACTGCTTCTGCTATTGTTGCTGCTGCTACTATTGTTGTTGCTACTGCTGCTGCTACTGCTGGTGCTTCTGCTACTACTATTGCTGCTACTCCTACTGCAGCGGCTACTGCTACGACTGCTACTACTATTACTGCTGCTTAAACTACTGCTACTACTACTGCTATGACTACTGCTACTGCTGCTACTGCTGTTGCCGCTGCTTTTATTACTGCTACTATTATTGCTAATGCTATTGTTGCTACTACTGCTACTGTTGCTGCTACTGTTGTTGCTACTGCTACGACTACTGCTACTACTGCTACTACTGCTACTACCGCTGCTACTACTGCTACTGTTACTGTTGCTGCTACTGCTACTGATGCTGCCCCTAGTGCTGCTGCTTCTGCTACTGCTCCTGCTACTGCTGGTGTTGCTACTGCTACTGCTGTTGCTACTGCTACTGCTCCTGCTACTGCTACTGCTACTGCTACTGCTACTGCTGCAGCTGCTGCTGCTGCTTCTACGGCTACTGTAACTGCTACTTCTTCTGCTACTTCTGCTGCTACTACTGCTGTTGCTGCTACTGCTGCTGCTAGTGCTACTGCTACTGCTACTGCTGCTCCTACTACTGCTACCTCTACTGTTGCTGCTACTGCTACTGCTGCTGCTACTAGTGTTGCTGCTTCTGCTACTGCTCCTGCTACTGATGGTGTTGCTGCTGCTACTGCTGTTGCTACTGCTACTGCTCATGCTACTGCTACTGCTACTGCTGCTGCTGCTGTTGCTTCTACGGTTACTGCAACTGCTACTTCTACTGCTACTGCTGCTGCTACTGCTGCTGTTGCTGCTACTACTGCTGCTACTGCTACTGCTACTGCTGCTACTGGTACTACTCCTACTGCTACTGCTACTGTTACTACTGCTACTACTGATGATGCTCCTATTCCTGCTACTGCTAATGCTGCTGTTGCTGCTACTGCTACTGCTCCTACTCCTGCTGCTACTGCTACTGCTATTACTACTGCTGCTGCTGCTATTGCTGCTACTGCAACTACTACTTCTACTGCTACTGCTGCTACTACTGCTACTGCTGCTACTACTGCCCCTATTACTGCTACTACTGCTACTACTACTGCTACTGCTACTACCGCTGCTGCTACTACTACTACTGCTACTACTACTATTGCTACGGCTACTGCTATTGCTGTTGCTGCTGCTATTTTTGCTGCTACTACTGCTACTGCTTCTGCTATTATTGCTGCTGCGGCTATTGTTGTTGCAACTGCTGCTGCTAATGCTGGTGCTTCTGCTACTACTATTGCGGCTACTCCTACTGCAGCGGCTACTGCTACGACTGCTACTACTACTGCTACGACTACTGCTACTGCTGTTGCCGCTGCTTTTATTACTGCTACTATTACTGCTAATGCTATTGTTGCTACTACTGCTACTGTTGCTGCTACTGTTGCTGCTACTGTTGTTGCTACTGCTACTGCTACGACTACTGCTACTACTACAGCTACTACTGCTACTACTGCTACTACCACTCCTACTACTACTGCTACTGTTACTACTGCTACTGTTACTACTGCTACTACTGATGCTGCTCCTATTCCTGCTACTGCTACTGCTGCTACTGCTGGACTGCTGCTCCAACTCCTACTACTGCTACTGCTACTGCTACTGCTGCTACTGCTACTGCTGCTGCTCCTACTCCTGCTGCTACTGCTATTGTTACTACTGCTACTGTTACTACTGCTACTACTGATGCTGCTCCTATTCCTGCTACTGCTACTGCTGCTACTGCTGGACTGCTGCTCCAACTCCTACTACTGCTACTGCTACTGCTGCTGCTGCTACTGCTGCTGCTCCTACTCCTGCTGCTACTGCTACAACTGCTACTGCTACTACTCAGACTACTGCTACTACTCCTACTACTGCTACCACTACTCTTGCTTCTGCTACTACTGCTGCTGCTACTACTGCTGCTGCTACTACTGCTACTACTGCTCCTGCTCCTACTACTCCTACTACTACTACTGCTACTGCTACTGCTGCTTCTATTGCTGCTACTACTGCTTCTGCTCCTACTCCTGCTACTACTGCTACTCCTCAGCCTACATCTACTACTACTGCTACTGCAGCTACTGCTGCTACAACTGTTACTGCTGCTGCTACTGCTACTTCTCCTACTCCTGCTGCTACTACTACTACTGCTACTGCTGCTCCTGCTACTGCTACTGCTACCACTACTGCCACCGTTGCTGTTCCTGCTACTACTGCTACTGCTACTGCTGGTGCTACTTCTACTGATGCATCTACTACTGCTACAACTACTGCTACTGCTACTGCTGCTGCTATTGCTGCTGCTCCTACTCCTGCTGCTACTGCTACAACTGCTACTGCTACTACTCAGACTACTGCTACTACTGCTACTACTCCTACTACTGCTACCACTGCTACTGCTACTGCTACTGCTACTGCTGCTGCTACTACTGCTGATGTTGCTGCTACTCCTACGACTGCTACTGCTACTGCTACTGTTGCTGCTACTGCTACTGCTCCGACTACTGCTGTTACGACTATTACTGCTGCTGCTACTAATGTTGCTGCTACTGCTACTGCTACTGCCGCTACTACTGCTACTGCAACTCCTACTACTGCTATGGCTGCTTCTACTGCTGCTACTGCTGCTGCTACTACTGCTTCTGCTCCCACTCCTGCTACTACTGCTACTCCTCAGCCTACAGCTACTACTACTGCTACTGCTACTGCAGCTACTGCTGCTACAACTGTTACTGCTGCTGCTACTGCTACTTCTCCTACTCCTGCTGCTACTACTACTACTACTGCTGCTGCTCCTGCTACTGCTACTGCTACTACTATTGCTACTGCTACTACTATTGCTCCTGCTGCTGCTATTGTTGCTACTACGACTGCTACTGCTACTGCTATTGCTGCTGCTGCTGGTATTGTTGCTGCTACTGCTGCTGCTGCTACTACTACTGCTACTACTACTACTACTACTACTGCTACTGCTACTGCTACTGCTGCTGCTGCTCTGCTACAGCTCCTACTCCTGCTGCTACTGCTACTACTGCTACTGCTATTACTGCTGCTGCTATTACTGCTGCTGCTACTGCTACTGCTGCTGCTACTGCTTCTACTGCTCCTACTCCTACTACTGCTACTGCTACTGCTGCTGCTGCTGCTACTGTTGCTGCTACTACTGCTACTACTACTGTTACTGCTGCTGCTACTACCAGTGCTACTACTGCTACTACTACTGCAACTACTATTGCTACGGCTACAGCTATTGCTGCTGCTATTGTTGCTACAACTACTGCTACTGCTATTGCTGCTGCTGCTGCTATTGTTGCGGCTACTGCTGCTGCTACTGCTACTGCTACTACTCAGACTACTACTACTACTGCTCCTACTGCTACTACTGCTCCTACTCCTACTACTACTACTACTCCTGCTACTACTGCTACTACTGCTACTGCTATTACTGTTGCTGCTACTACTGCTACTACTGCTACTACTGCTACTGCTATTGATGTTGCTGCTGCTATTGTTGCTACTACGACTGCTACGGCTACTGCTATTGCTCCTGCTGCTGCTATTGTTGCTACTACGACTGCTACTGCTACTGCTATTGCTGCTGTTGCTGGTATTGTTGATGCTACTGCTGCTGCTACTGCTGTTGCTTCTGCTACTACTGCTGTTGCTACTACTGCTGCTGCTACTACTGCTACTACTGCTCCTGCTCCTACTACTGCTACTACTACTACTGCTACTGCTACTGCTGCTGCTACTGCTGCTGCTGCTGCTACTGCTCCTACTCCTGCTGCTACTGCTATTACTGCTACTGCTATTACTGCTGCTGCTATTACTGCTACTGCTGCTGCTACTGCTTCTACTGCTCCTACTCCTACTACTGCTACTGCTACTGCTGCTGCTGCTACTACTGTTGCTGCTACTACTGCTACTGCTACTGTTACTGCTGCTGCTACTACCAGTGCTACTACTGCTACTACTACTGCAACTACTATTGCTACGGCTACTGCTATTGCTGCTGCTGCTGCTATTGTTGCTACAACTACTGCTACTGCTACTGCTATTGTTGCTGCTGCTATTGTTGCGGCTACTGCTGCTGCTACTGCTGTTGCTTCTTCTACTACTGTTGCTACTAGTCCTGCTGCTACTGCTACTACTCAGACTACTACTACTACTACTCCTACTGCTACTACTGCTCCTACTCCTACTACTGCTACTACTCCTGCTACTACTGCTAGTACTGCTACTGCTATTACTGTTGCTGCTACTACTGCTACTACTGCTACTACTGCTACTACTGCTACTGCTATTACTGTTGCTGCTACTACTGCTACTACTGCTACTATTACTGCTACGACTACTGCGACTGCTACTGCTGCTACTTCTGCTACTGCTGCTGCCGCTGCTTCTATTACTTCTACTATTACTGCTACTGCTACTGCTAGTGTTGCTGCTATTGCTAGTGTTGCTGCTACTGCTACTGTTGCTGCTACTGCTACGACTACTGCAAGTGCAAGTGCTACTATTGCTGCTACTCCTACTACAACTACTACTGCTCCTACTACTGCTACCTCTACTGTTGCTGCTACTGCTACTGCTGCTGCTACTAGTGTTGCTGCTTCTGCTACTGCTCCTGCTACTGATGGTGTTGCTGCTACTACTGCTGTTGCTACTGCTACTGCTCATGCTACTGCTACTGCTACTGCTGCTGCTGCTGCTGTTGCTTCTACGGTTACTGCAACTGCTACTTCTACTGCTACTGCTGCTGCTACTGCTGCTGTTGCTGCTACTACTGCTGCTACTGCTACTGCTGCTACTGCTACTACTCCTACTGCTACTGCTACTGTTACTACTGCTACTACTGATGCTGCTCCTATTCCTGCTACTGCTAATGCTGCTGTTGCTGCTACTGCTACTGCTCCTACTCCTGCTGCTACTGCTACTGCTATTACTACTGCTGCTGCTGCTATTGCTGCTACTGCAACTACTACTGCTACTGCTACTGCTGCTACTACTGCTACTGCTGCTACTACTGCTCCTATTACTGCTACTACTGCTGCTACTACTGCTACTGCTACTACTGCTGCTGCTACTACTACTACCACTGCTACTACTACTGCTACTACTATTGCTACGGCTACTGCTATTGCTGTTGCTACTGCTATTTTTGCTGCTACTACTGCTACTGCTTCTGCTATTGTTACTGCTGCGGCAATTGTTGTTGCTACTGCTGCTGCTACTGCTGGTGCTTCTGCTACTACTATTGCTGCTACTCCTACTGCAGCGGCTACTGCTACGACTGCTACTACTATTACTGCTGCTGCTACTACTGCTACTACTACTACTACGACTACTGCTACTGCTGCTACTGCTGTTGCCGCTGCTTTTATTACTGCTACTATTACTGCTAATGCTAATTTTGCTACTACTGCTACTGTTGCTGCTACTGTTGCTGCTACTGTTGTTGCTACTGCTACTGCTACGACTACTGCTACTACTACTACTACTGCTACTACTGCTACTACTACTACTACCGCTCCTACTACTGCTACTGCTACTGTTGCTGCTACTGCTGCTGCTACTAGTGCTGCTGCTTCTGCTACTGCTCCTGCTACTGCTGGTGTTGCTACTGCTACTGCTGTTGCTACAGCTACTGCTCCTGCTACTGCTACTGCTACTGCTGCAGCTGCTGCTGTTGCTTCTACGGCTACTGTAACTGCTACTTCTTTTGCTACTTCTGCTGCTACTGCTGCTGTTGCTGCTACTACTGCCGCTAGTGCTACTGCTACTGCTGCTGCTGCTACTGCTAATACTCCTACTACTGCTGCTACTGTTACTACTGCTACTACTGCTGCTGCTCCTATTCCTGCTACTGCTAATGCTGCTGTTGCTGCTACTGCTACTGCTCCTACTCCTGCTGCTACTGCTACTGCTATTACTACTGCTGCTGCTACTGCTGCTACTGCAAGTACTACTGCTACTGCTACTGCTGCTACTGCTGGACTGCTGCTCCAACTCCTACTACTGCTACTGCTACTGCTGCTGCTGCTACTGCTGCTGCTCCTACTCCTGCTGCTACTGCTACAACTGCTACTGCTACTACTCAGACTACTGCTACTACTGCTACTACTCCTACTACTGCTACCACTGCTACTGCTACTGCTACTGCTGCTGCTACTGTTGCTGCTGCTGCTACTGCTGCTACTCCTACTCCTGCCGCTACTGCTACTATTACCGCTGTTGCTACTACTGCTGCTGCTACTGCTACTGCTGCTACTGCTACTGCTGCTACTGCTGCTGCAACTCCTACTACTGCTACTGCTACTGCTACTGCTGCTGCTACTGCTACTGCTCCGACTACTACTGTTACGACTATTACTGCTGCTGCTACTAATGTTGCTGTTACTGCTACTGCTACTGCAACTGCTACTGCTGCTACTACTGCTACGGCAACTCCTACTACTGCTACTGCTGCTTCTACTGCTGCTACTACTGCTTCTGCTCCCACTCCTGCTACTACTGCTACTCCTCAGCCTACAGCTACTACTACTGCTACTGCCACTGCAGCTACTGCTGCTACAACTGTTACTGCTGCTGCTACTTCTACTGCTCCTACTCCTGCTGCTACTGCTACTACTGCTACTGCTACTGCTATTACAGCTACTGCTGCTACTGCTACTACTGCTACTACTGCTACTACTGCTCATATTCCTACTACTCCTACTACTGCTACTACTACTGCTACTGCTACTGCTGCTGCTGCTACCGCTGCTGCTACTGCTACTGCTACTGCTCCTACTCCTGCTGTTACTGCTACTACTGCTACTGCTATTACTGATGCTGCTATTACTTCTACTGCTTCTACTGCTGCTGCTACTGCTACTGCTGCTGCTACTGCTTCTTCTGCTCCTACTCCTACTACTGCTACTGCTACTGCTGCTGCTGCTACTGTTGCTGCTACTACTGCTACTGTTACTGCTGCCGTTACTACTAGTGCTACTACTTCTACTACTACTGCTACTACTATTGCTAGGGCTACTGCTGTTGCTGCTATTGTTGCTACAACTATTGCTACTGCTACTGCAGATGCAGCTGCTATTGTTGCTGCTACTGCTGTTGCTTCTTCTACTACTGCTGCTGCTAGTCCTGCTACTACTGCTACTACTAAGAGTACATCTACTACTGCTCCTACTCAACTACTGCTACTACTGCTACTGCTACTGCTGCTACTACTACTGCTCCTATTACTGCCACTACTGCTCCTACTACTGCTACTGCTACTACTGCTACTACTGCTACTGCTACTGCTGCTACTACTACTACTACTGCTACTACTACTGCTACTACTATTGCTACGGCTACTGCTATTGCTGTTGCTATTTTTGCTGCTACTACTGCTACTGCTTCTGCTATTGTTGCTGCTGCTACTATTGTTGTTGCTACTGCTGCTGCTACTGCTGGTGCTTCTGGTACTACTATTACTGCTACTCCTACTGCAGCGGCTACTGCTACGACTGCTACTACTATTACTGCTGCTTAAACTACTGCTACTACTACTGCTATGACTACTGCTACTGCTGCTACTGCTGTTGCCGCTGCTTTTATTACTGCTACTATTATTGCTAATGCTATTGTTGCTACTACTGCTACTGTTGCTGCTACTGTTGTTGCTACTGCTACGACTACTGCTACTACTGCTACTACCGCTGCTACTACTGCTACTGTTACTGTTGCTGCTACTGCTACTGATGCTGTCCCTAGTGCTGCTGCTTCTGCTACTGCTCCTGCTACTGCTGGTGTTGCTACTGCTACTGCTGTTGCTACTGCTACTGCTCCTGCTACTGCTACTGCTACTGCTGCAGCTGCTGCTGTTGCTTCTACGGCTACTGTAACTGCTACTTCTTCTGCTACTTCTGCTGCTACTACTGCTGTTGCTGCTACTGCTGCTGCTAGTGCTACTGCTACTGCTACTGCTGCTCCTACTACTGCTACCTCTACTGTTGCTGCTACTGCTACTGCTGCTGCTACTAGTGTTGCTGCTTCTGCTACTGCTCCTGCTACTGATGGTGTTGCTGCTGCTACTGCTGTTGCTACTGCTACTGCTCATGCTACTGCTACTGCTACTGCTGCTGCTGCTGTTGCTTCTACGGTTACTGCAACTGCTACTTCTACTGCTACTGCTGCTGCTACTGCTGC
The DNA here is from genome assembly GCA_963853835.1 of Calendula officinalis. Lineage (NCBI taxonomy): Eukaryota > Viridiplantae > Streptophyta > Magnoliopsida > Asterales > Asteraceae > Calendula > Calendula officinalis. The sequence continues at coordinate 91,509,648 of OY970822.1, read as the reverse complement.
TGTTGCTGCTACTACTGCTGCTACTGCTACTGCTACTGCTGCTACTGCTACTACTCCTACTGCTACTGCTACTGTTTCTACTGCTACTACTGATGATGCTCCTATTCCTGCTACTGCTAATGCTGCTGTTGCTGCTACTGCTACTGCTCCTACTCCTGCTGCTACTGCTACTGCTATTACTACTGCTGCTGCTGCTATTGCTGCTACTGCAACTACTACTTCTACTGCTACTGCTGCTACTACTGCTACTGCTGCTACTACTGCTCCTATTACTGCTACTACTGCTGCTACTACTGCTACTGCTACTACCGCTGCTGCTACTACTACTACTGCTACTACTACTATTGCTACGGCTACTGCTATTGCTGTTGCTGCTGCTATTTTTGCTGCTACTACTGCTACTGCTTCTGCTATTATTGCTGCTGCGGCTATTGTTGTTGCAACTGCTGCTGCTAATGCTGGTGCTTCTGCTACTACTATTGCGGCTACTCCTACTGCAGCGGCTACTGCTACGACTGCTACTACTATTACTGCTGCTGCTACTACTGCTGCTACGACTACTGCTACTGCTGTTGCCGCTGCTTTTATTACTGCTACTATTACTGCTAATGCTATTGTTGCTACTACTGCTACTGTTGCTGCTACTGTTGCTGCTACTGTTGTTGCTACTGCTACTGCTACGACTACTGCTACTACTACTACTACAGCTACTACTGCTACTACTGCTACTACCACTCCTACTACTACTGCTACTGTTACTACTGCTACTGTTACTACTGCTACTACTGATGCTGCTCCTATTCCTGCTACTGCTACTGCTGCTACTGCTGGACTGCTGCTCCAACTCCTACTACTGCTACTGCTACTGCTACTGCTGCTACTGCTACTGCTGCTGCTCCTACTCCTGCTGCTACTGCTATTGTTACTACTGCTACTGTTACTACTGCTACTACTGATGCTGCTCCTATTCCTGCTACTGCTACTGCTGCTACTGCTGGACTGCTGCTCCAACTCCTACTACTGCTACTGCTACTGCTGCTGCTGCTACTGCTGCTGCTCCTACTCCTGCTGCTACTGCTACAACTGCTACTGCTACTACTCAGACTACTGCTACTACTCCTACTACTGCTACCACTGCTCTTGCTTCTGCTACTACTGCTGCTGCTACTACTGCTGCTGCTACTACTGCTACTACTGCTCCTGCTCCTACTACTCCTACTACTACTACTGCTACTGCTACTGCTGCTGCTACTGCTGCTGCTGCTGCTACTGCTCCTACTCCTACTGCTACTGCTACTACTGCTACTGCTATTACTGCTGCTGCTACTGCTACTGCTGCTGCTACTGCTTCTAATGCTCCTACTCCTACTACTGCTACTGCTACTGCTGCTGCTATTGCTGATGCTGCTGCTATTGTTGCTACAACTACTGCTACTGCTACTGTTATTGCTGCTGCTGCTATTGTTGCGGCTACTGCTGCTGCTACTGCTGTTGCTTCTTCTACTACTGTTGCTACTAGTCCTGCTGCTACTGCTACTACTCAGACTACTACTACTACTGCTCCTACTGCTCCTACTGCTCCTACTCCTACTACTGCTACTACTCCTGCTACTACTGCTACTACTGCTACTGCTATTACTGTTGCTGCTACTACTGCTACTACTGCTACTGCTATTACTGTTGCTGCTACTACTGCTACTACTGCTACTATTACTGCTACGACTACTGCTACTGCTACTGCTGCTACTGCTGCTACCGCTGCTTCTATTACTTCTACTATTACTGCTACTGCTACTGCTAGTGTTGCTGCTACTGCTAGTGTTGCTGCTACTGCTACTGTTGCTGCTACTGCTACTGCTACTGCTAGTGCTACTATTGCTGCTACTCCTACTACAACTACTACTGCTCCTACTACTGCTACCTCTACTGTTGCTTCTACTGCTACTGCTGCTGCTACTAGTGTTGCTGCTTCTACTACTGCTCCTGCTACTGATGGTGTTGCTGCTGCTACTGCTGTTGCTACTGCTACTGCTCATGTGCTGCTGTTGCTTCTACGGTTACTGCAACTGCTACTTCTACTGCTACTGCTGCTGCTACTGCTGCTGTTGCTGCTACTACTGCTGCTACTGCTACTGCTACTGCTGCTAATACTCCTACTGCTACTGCTACTGTTACTACTGCTACTACTGCTGCTGCTCCTATTCCTGCTACTGCTAATGCTGCTGTTGCAGCTACTGCTACTGCTCCTACTCCTGCTGCTACTGCTGCTACTGCTACTGCTATTACTACAGCTGCTGCTATTGCTGCTACTGCAACTACTACTGCTACTGCTACTGCTGCTACTGCTGCTACCGCTGCTACTACTGGACTGCTGGTGCAACTCCTACTACTGCTACTGCTACTGCTGCTGCTGCTACTGCTGCTGCTCCTACTCCTGCTGCTACTGCTACTGCTACTACTCAAACTACTGCTACTACTGCTACTACTCCTACTACTGCTACCACTGCTACTGCTGCTGCTACTGCTGCTGCTGCTGCTATTGCTGCTGCTCCTACTCCTGCTGCTACTGCTATTACCGCTGCTGCTACTACTGCTGCTGCTACTGCTACTGCTCAAACTGCTACTGCTGCTACTGATACTGCTGCTGCAACTCCTACTACTGCAACTCCTACTGCTACTGCTCCGACTCCTACTGCTACTGCTACTACTACTATGACTATTTCAGCTGCTGCTACTACTGTTGCTGCTACTGCTACTACTACTGCTACTGCTACTGCTGCTACTACTGCTACCGCAACTCCTACAACTGCTACTGCTGCTTCTATTGTTGCTACTACTGCTTCTGCTCCTACTCCTGCTACTACTGCTACTCCTCAGCCTACAGCTACTACTACTGCTACTGCAGCTACTGCTGCTACAACTGTTACTGCTGCTGCTACTGCTACTTCTCCTACTCCTGCTGCTACTACTACTACTGCTACTGCTGCTCCTGCTACTGCTACTGCTACCACTACTGCCACCGTTGCTGTTCCTGCTACTACTGCTACTGCTACTGCTGGTGCTACTTCTACTGATGCATCTACTACTGCTACAACTACTGCTACTGCTACTGCTGCTGCTATTGCTGCTGCTCCTACTCCTGCTGCTACTGCTACAACTGCTACTGCTACTACTCAGACTACTGCTACTACTGCTACTACTCCTACTACTGCTACCACTGCTACTGCTACTGCTACTGCTACTGCTGCTGCTACTACTGCTGCTGTTGCTGCTACTCCTACGACCGCTACTGCTACTGCTACTGTTGCTGCTACTGCTACTGCTCCGACTACTGCTGTTACGACTATTACTGCTGCTGCTACTAATGTTGCTGCTACTGCTACTGCCGCTACTACTGCTACTGCAACTCCTACTACTGCTATGGCTGCTTCTACTGCTGCTACTGCTGCTGCTACTACTGCTTCTGCTCCCACTCCTGCTACTACTGCTACTCCTCAGCCTACAGCTACTACTACTGCTACTGCTACTGCAGCTACTGCTGCTACAACTGTTACTGCTGCTGCTACTGCTACTTCTCCTACTCCTGCTGCTACTACTACTACTACTGCTGCTGCTCCTGCCACTGCTACTGCTACTGCTACTACTATTGCTACTACTGCTGCTATTGTTGCTACTACGACTGCTACTGCTACTGCTATTGCTGCTGCTGCTGGTATTGTTGCTGCTACTGCTGCTGCTACTACTACTGCTACTAGTGCTCCTGCTCCTACTACTGCTACTACTACTACTACTACTACTGCTACTGCTACTGCTGCTGCTACTGCTGCTGCTGCTCTGCTACAGCTCCTACTCCTGCTGCTACTGCTACTACTGCTACTGCTATTACTGCTGCTGCTATTACTGCTGCTGCTACTGCTACTGCTGCTGCTACTGCTTCTACTGCTCCTACTCCTACTACTGCTACTGCTACTGCTGATGCTGCTGCTACTGTTGCTGCTACTACTGCTACTACTACTGTTACTGCTGCTGCTACTACCAGTGCTACTACTGCTACTACTACTGCAACTACTATTGCTACGGCTACTGCTATTGCTGCTGCTATTGTTGCTACAACTACTGCTACTGCTACTGCTATTGCTGCTGCTGCTATTGTTGCGGCTACTGCTGCTGCTACTGCTACTGCTACTACTCAGACTACTACTACTACTGCTCCTACTGCTACTACTGCTCCTACTCCTACTACTACTACTCCTGCTACTACTGCTACTACTGCTACTGCTATTACTGTTGCTGCTACTACTTCTACTACTGCTACTACTGCTACTGCTATTGATGTTGCTGCTGCTATTGTTGCTACTACGACTGCTACGGCTACTGCTATTGCTCCTGCTGCTGCTATTGTTGCTACTACGACTGCTACTGCTACTGCTATTGCTGCTGTTGCTGGTATTGTTGATGCTACTGCTGCTGCTACTGCTGTTGCTTCTGCTACTACTGCTGCTGCTACTACTGCTGCTGCTACTACTGCTACTACTGCTCCTGCTCCTACTACTGCTACTACTACTACTGCTACTGCTACTGCTGCTGCTACTGCTGCTGCTGCTGCTACTGCTCCTACTCCTGCTGCTACTGCTACTACTGTTACTGCTATTACTGCTGCTGCTATTACTGCTGCTGCTAGTGCTACTGCTGCTGCTACTGCTTCTACTGCTCCTACTCCTACTACTGCTACTGCTACTGCTGCTGCTGCTGCTACTGTTGCTGCTACTACTGCTACTGCTACTGTTACTGCTGCTGCTACTACCAGTGCTACTACTGCTACTACTACTGCAACTACTATTGCTACAGCTACTGCTATTGCTGATGCTGCTGCTATTGTTGCTACAACTACTGCTACTGCTACTGTTATTGCTGCTGCTGCTATTGTTGCGGCTACTGCTGCTGCTACTGCTGTTGCTTCTTCTACTACTGTTGCTACTAGTCCTGCTGCTACTGCTACTACTCAGACTACTACTACTACTGCTCCTACTGCTACTACTGCTCCTACTCCTACTACTGCTACTACTCCTGCTACTACTGCTACTACTGCTACTGCTATTACTGTTGCTGCTACTACTGCTACTACTGCTACTGCTATTACTGTTGCTGCTACTACTGCTACTACTGCTACTATTACTGCTACGACTACTGCTACTGCTACTGCTGCTACTGCTGCTACCGCTGCTTCTATTACTTCTACTATTACTGCTACTGCTACTGCTAGTGTTGCTGCTACTGCTAGTGTTGCTGCTACTGCTACTGTTGCTGCTACTGCTACTGCTACTGCTGCTACCGCTGCTTCTATTACTTCTACTATTACTGCTACTGCTACTGCTAGTGTTGCTGCTACTGCTAGTGTTGCTGCTACTGCTACTGTTGCTGCTACTGCTACTGCTACTGCTAGTGCTACTATTGCTGCTACTCCTACTACAACTACTACTGCTCCTACTACTGCTACCTCTACTGTTGCTTCTACTGCTACTGCTGCTGCTACTAGTGTTGCTGCTTCTACTACTGCTCCTGCTACTGATGGTGTTGCTGCTGCTACTGCTGTTGCTACTGCTACTGCTCATGTGCTGCTGTTGCTTCTACGGTTACTGCAACTGCTACTTCTACTGCTACTGCTGCTGCTACTGCTGCTGTTGCTGCTACTACTGCTGCTACTGCTACTGCTACTGCTGCTAATACTCCTACTGCTACTGCTACTGTTACTACTGCTACTACTGCTGCTGCTCCTATTCCTGCTACTGCTAATGCTGCTGTTGCAGCTACTGCTACTGCTCCTACTCCTGCTGCTACTGCTGCTACTGCTACTGCTATTACTACAGCTGCTGCTATTGCTGCTACTGCAACTACTACTGCTACTGCTACTGCTGCTACTGCTGCTACCGCTGCTACTACTGGACTGCTGGTGCAACTCCTACTACTGCTACTGCTACTGCTGCTGCTGCTACTGCTGCTGCTCCTACTCCTGCTGCTACTGCTACTGCTACTACTCAAACTACTGCTACTACTGCTACTACTCCTACTACTGCTACCACTGCTACTGCTGCTGCTACTGCTGCTGCTGCTGCTATTGCTGCTGCTCCTACTCCTGCTGCTACTGCTATTACCGCTGCTGCTACTACTGCTGCTGCTACTGCTACTGCTCAAACTGCTACTGCTGCTACTGATACTGCTGCTGCAACTCCTACTACTGCAACTCCTACTGCTACTGCTCCGACTCCTACTGCTACTGCTACTACTACTATGACTATTTCAGCTGCTGCTACTACTGTTGCTGCTACTGCTACTACTACTGCTACTGCTGCTACTACTGCTACCGCAACTCCTACAACTGCTACTGCTGCTTCTATTGTTGCTACTACTGCTTCTGCTCCTACTCCTGCTACTACTGCTACTCCTCAGCCTACAGCTACTACTACTGCTACTGCAGCTACTGCTGCTACAACTGTTACTGCTGCTGCTACTGCTACTTCTCCTACTCCTGCTGCTACTACTACTACTGCTACTGCTGCTCCTGCTACTGCTACTGCTACCACTACTGCCACCGTTGCTGTTCCTGCTACTACTGCTACTGCTACTGCTGGTGCTACTTCTACTGATGCATCTACTACTGCTACAACTACTGCTACTGCTACTGCTGCTGCTATTGCTGCTGCTCCTACTCCTGCTGCTACTGCTACAACTGCTACTGCTACTACTCAGACTACTGCTACTACTGCTACTACTCCTACTACTGCTACCACTGCTACTGCTACTGCTACTGCTACTGCTGCTGCTACTACTGCTGCTGTTGCTGCTACTCCTACGACCGCTACTGCTACTGCTACTGTTGCTGCTACTGCTACTGCTCCGACTACTGCTGTTACGACTATTACTGCTGCTGCTACTAATGTTGCTGCTACTGCTACTGCTACTGCTACTGCCGCTACTACTGCTACTGCAACTCCTACTACTGCTATGGCTGCTTCTACTGCTGCTACTGCTGCTGCTACTACTGCTTCTGCTCCCACTCCTGCTACTACTGCTACTCCTCAGCCTACAGCTACTACTACTGCTACTGCTACTGCAGCTACTGCTGCTACAACTGTTACTGCTGCTGCTACTGCTACTTCTCCTACTCCTGCTGCTACTACTACTACTACTGCTGCTGCTCCTGCCACTGCTACTGCTACTGCTACTACTATTGCTACTACTGCTGCTATTGTTGCTACTACGACTGCTACTGCTACTGCTATTGCTGCTGCTGCTGGTATTGTTGCTGCTACTGCTGCTGCTACTACTACTGCTACTAGTGCTCCTGCTCCTACTACTGCTACTACTACTACTACTACTGCTACTGCTACTGCTGCTGCTACTGCTGCTGCTGCTCTGCTACAGCTCCTACTCCTGCTGCTACTGCTACTACTGCTACTGCTATTACTGCTGCTGCTATTACTGCTGCTGCTACTGCTACTGCTGCTGCTACTGCTTCTACTGCTCCTACTCCTACTACTGCTACTGCTACTGCTGATGCTGCTGCTACTGTTGCTGCTACTACTGCTACTACTACTGTTACTGCTGCTGCTACTACCAGTGCTACTACTGCTACTACTACTGCAACTACTATTGCTACGGCTACTGCTATTGCTGCTGCTATTGTTGCTACAACTACTGCTGCTGCTACTGCTATTGCTGCTGCTGCTATTGTTGCGGCTACTGCTGCTGCTACTGCTACTGCTACTACTCAGACTACTACTACTACTGCTCCTACTGCTACTACTGCTCCTACTCCTACTACTACTACTACTCCTGCTACTACTGCTACTACTGCTACTGCTATTACTGTTGCTGCTACTACTGCTACTACTGCTACTACTGCTACTGCTATTGATGTTGCTGCTGCTATTGTTGCTACTACGACTGCTACGGCTACTGCTATTGCTCCTGCTGCTGCTATTGTTGCTACTACGACTGCTACTGCTACTGCTATTGCTGCTGTTGCTGGTATTGTTGATGCTACTGCTGCTGCTACTGCTGTTGCTTCTGCTACTACTGCTGCTGCTACTACTGCTGCTGCTACTACTGCTACTACTGCTCCTGCTCCTACTACTGCTACTACTACTACTGCTACTGCTACTGCTGCTGCTACTGCTGCTGCTGCTGCTACTGCTCCTACTCCTGCTGCTACTGCTACTACTGTTACTGCTATTACTGCTGCTGCTATTACTGCTGCTGCTAGTGCTACTGCTGCTGCTACTGCTTCTACTGCTCCTACTCCTACTACTGCTACTGCTACTGCTGCTGCTGCTGCTACTGTTGCTGCTACTACTGCTACTGCTACTGTTACTGCTGCTGCTACTACCAGTGCTACTACTGCTACTACTACTGCAACTACTATTGCTACGGCTACTGCTATTGCTGCTGCTGCTGCTATTGTTGCTACAACTACTGCTACTGCTACTGCTATTGTTGCTGCTGCTATTGTTGCGGCTACTGCTGCTGCTACTGCTGTTGCTTCTTCTACTACTGTTGCTACTAGTCCTGCTGCTACTGCTACTACTCAGACTACTACTACTACTACTCCTACTGCTACTACTGCTCCTACTCCTACTACTGCTACTACTCCTGATACTACTGCTAGTACTGCTACTGCTATTACTGTTGCTGCTACTACTGCTACTACTGCTACTGCTATTACTGTTGCTGCTACTACTGCTACTACTGCTACTATTACTGCTACGACTACTGCGACTGCTACTGCTGCTACTTCTGCTACTGCTGCTGCCGCTGCTTCTATTACTTCTACTATTACTGCTACTGCTACTGCTAGTGTTGCTGCTACTGCTAGTGTTGCTGCTACTGCTACTGTTGCTGCTACTGCTACTGCTACGACTACTGCAACTGCAAGTGCTACTATTGCTGCTACTCCTACTACAACTACTACTGCTCCTACTACTGCTACCTCTACTGTTGCTGCTACTGCTACTGCTGCTGCTACTAGTGTTGCTGCTTCTGCTACTCCTACTACAACTACTACCGCTCCTACTCCTGCTGCTACTGCTACTGCTATTACTACTGCTGCTGCTACTGCTGCTACTGCAAGTACTACTGCTACTGCTACTGCTGCTACTGCTGGACTGCTGCTCCAACTCCTACTACTGCTACTGCTACTGCTGCTGCTGCTACTGCTGCTGCTCCTACTCCTGCTGCTACTGCTACAACTGCTACTGCTACTACTCAGACTACTGCTACTACTGCTACTACTCCTACTACTGCTACCACTGCTACTGCTACTGCTACTGCTACTGCTGCTGCTACTGTTGCTGCTGCTGCTGCTGCTACTGCTGCTACTCCTACTCCTGCCGCTACTGCTACTATTATCGCTGTTGCTACTACTACTGCTGCTACTGCTACTGCTGCTACTGCTACTGCAACTCCTACTACTGATACTGCTACTACTACTGCTGCTGCTACTGCTACTGCTCCGACTACTACTGTTACGACTATTACTGCTGCTGCTACTAATGTTGCTGTTACTGCTACTGCTACTTCAACTGCTACTGCTGCTACTACTGCTACTGCAACTCCTACTACTGCTACTGCTGCTTTTACTGCTGCTACTACTGCTTCTGCTCCCACTCCTGCTACTACTGCTACTCCTCAGCCTACAGCTACTACTACTGCTACTGCCACTGCAGCTACTGCTGCTACAACTGTTACTGCTGCTGCTACTTCTACTGCTCCTACTCCTGCTGCTACTGCTACTACTGCTACTGCTACTGCTATTACAGCTACTGCTGCTACTGCTACTACTGCTACTACTGCTCCTATTCCTACTACTCCTACTACTGCTACTACTACTGCTACTGCTACTGCTGCTGCTGCTACCGCTGCTGCTACTGCTACTGCTACTGCTCCTACTCCTGCTGTTACTGCTACTACTGCTACTGCTATTACTGATGCTGCTATTACTTCTACTGCTTCTACTGCTGCTGCTACTGCTACTGCTGCTGCTACTGCTTCTTCTGCTCCTACTCCTACTACTGCTACTGCTACTGCTGCTGCTGCTACTGTTGCTGCTACTACTGCTACTGCTACTGTTACTGCTGCCGTTACTACTAGTGCTACTACTTCTACTACTACTGCTACTACTATTGCTAGGGCTACTGCTGTTGCTGCTATTGTTGCTACAACTATTGCTACTGCTACTGCAGATGCAGCTGCTATTGTTGCTGCTACTGCTGTTGCTTCTTCTACTACTGCTGCTGCTAGTCCTGCTACTACTGCTACTACTAAGAGTACATCTACTACTGCTCCTACTCAACTACTGCTACTACTGCTACTGCTACTGCTGCTACTACTACTGCTCCTATTACTGCCACTACTGCTCCTACTACTGCTACTGCTACTACTGCTACTGCTGCTGCTACTACTACTGCTCCTATTGCTGTTGCTATTTTTGCTGCTACTACTGCTACTGCTTCTGCTATTGTTGCTGCTGCTACTATTGTTTTTGCTACTGCTGCTGCTACTGCTGGTGCTTCTGCTACTACTATTGCTGCTACTCCTACTGCAGCGGCTACTGCTACGACTGCTACTACTATTACTGCTGCTTCTACTACTGCTACTACTACTGCTATGACTACTGCTACTGCTGTTGCCGCTGCTTTTATTACTGCTACTATTATTGCTAATGCTATTGTTGCTACTACTGCTACTGTTGCTGCTACTGTTGTTGCTACTGCTACGACTACTGCTACTACTGCTACTACCGCTCCTACTACTGCTACTGTTACTGTTGCTGCTACTGCTACTGATGCTGCCCCTAGTGCTGCTGCTTCTGCTACTGCTCCTGCTACTGCTGGTGTTGCTACTGCTACTGCTGTTGCTACTGCTACTGCTCCTGCTACTGCTACTGCTACTGCTACTGCTGCAGCTGCTGCTGTTGCTTCTACGGCTACTGTAACTGCTACTTCTTCTGCTACTTCTGCTGCTACTACTGCTGTTGCTGCTACTGCTGCTGCTAGTGCTACTGCTACTGCTACTGCTGCTCCTACTACTGCTACCTCTACTGTTGCTGCTACTGCTACTTCTGCTGCTACTAGTGTTGCTGCTTCTGCTACTGCTCCTGCTACTGATGGTGTTGCTGCTGCTACTGCTGTTGCTACTGCTACTGCTCATGCTACTGCTACTGCTACTGCTGTTGCTTCTACGGTTACTGCAACTGCTACTTCTACTGCTACAGCTGCTGCTACTGCTGCTGTTGCTGCTACTACTGCTGCTACTGCTACTGCTACTACTCCTACTGCTACTGCTACTGTTACTACTGCTACTACTGATGCTGCTCCTATTCCTGCTACTGCTAATGCTGCTGTTGCTGCTACTGCTACTGCTCCTACTCCTGCTGCTACTGCTACTGCTATTACTACTGCTGCTGCTGCTATTGCTGCTACTGCAACTACTACTGCTACTGTTACTGCTGCTACTACTGCTACTGCTGCTACTACTGCTCCTATTACTGCTACTACTGATGCTGCTACTGCTACTGCTACTACCGCTGCTGCTACTACTACTACTGCTACTACTACTATTGCTACGGCTACTGCTACTACTGATGCTGTTACTACTGCTACTACTGATGCTGCTCCTATTCCTGCTACTGCTGGACTGCTGCTCCAACTCCTACTACTGCTACTGCTACTGCTGCTGCTGCTACTGCTGCTGCTCCTACTCCTGCTGCTACTGCTACAACTGCTACTGCTACTACTCAGACTACTGCTACTACTCCTACTAGTGCTACCACTGCTCTTGCTTCTGCTACTACTGCTGCTGCTACTACTGCTGCTGCTACTACTGCTACTACTGCTCCTGCTCCTACTACTCCTACTACTACTACTGCTACTGCTACTGCTGCTGCTACTGCTGTTGCTGCTGCTGCTACTGCTCCTACTCCTACTGCTACTGCTACTACTGCTACTGCTATTACTGCTGCTGCTACTGCTACTGCTGCTGCTACTGCTTCTACTGCTCCTACTCCTACTACTGCTACTGCTACTGCTGCTGCTGCTACTGTTGCTGCTACTACTGCTACTGCTACTGTTACTACTGCTGCTACTACAAGTGCTACTACTGCTACTACTACTGCAACTACTATTGCTACGGCTACTGCTATTGCTGCTGCTGCTGCTATTGTTGCTACAACTACTGCTACTGCTACTGCTATTGCTGCTGCTATTGTTGCGGCTATTGCTGCTGCTACTGCTGTTGCTTCTTCTACTACTGTTGCTACTAGTCCTGCTGCTACTGCTACTACTCAGACTACTACTACTACTGCTCCTACTGCTACTACTGCTCCTACTCCTACTACTGCTACTACTCCTGCTACTACTGCTACTACTGCTACTGCTATTACTGTTGCTGCTACTACTGCTACTACTGCTACTGCTATTACTGTTGCTGCTACTACTGCTACTACTGCTACTATTACTGCTACGACTACTAATACTGCTACTGCTGCTACTGCTGCTGCCGCTGCTTCTATTACTTCTACTATTACTGCTACTGCTACTGCTAGTGTTGCTGCTACTGCTAGTGTTGCTGCTACTGCTACTGTTGCTGCTACTGCTACTGCTACGACTACTGCTACTGCTAGTGCTACTATTGCTGCTACTCCTACTACAACTACTACTGCTCCTACTACTGCTACCTCTACTGTTGCTTCTACTGCTACTGCTGCTGCTACTAGTGTTGCTGCTTCTACTACTGCTCCTGCTACTGATGGTGTTGCTGCTGCTACTGCTGTTGCTACTGCTACTGCTCATGTGCTGCTGTTGCTTCTACGGTTACTGCAACTGCTACTTCTACTGCTACTGCTGCTGCTACTGCTGCTGTTGCTGCTACTACTGCTGCTACTGCTACTGCTACTGCTGCTACTACTCCTACTGCTACTGCTACTGTTACTACTGCTACTACTGCTGCTGCTCCTATTCCTGCTACTGCTAATGCTTCTGTTGCAGCTACTGCTACTGCTCCTACTCCTGCTGCTACTGCTGCTACTGCTACTGCTATTACTACAGCTGCTGCTATTGCTGCTACTGCAACTACTACTGCTACTGCTACTGCTGCTACTGCTGCTACCGCTGCTACTACTGGACTGCTGGTGCAACTCCTACTACTGCTACTGCTACTGCTGCTGCTGCTACTGCTGCTGCTCCTACTCCTGCTGCTACTGCTACTGCTACTACTCAAACTACTGCTACTACTGCTACTACTCCTACTACTGCTACCACTGCTACTGCTGCTGCTGCTATTGCTGCTGCTCCTACTCCTGCTGCTACTGCTATTACTGCTACTGCTATTACCGCTGCTGCTACTACTGCTGCTGCTACTGCTACTGCTCAAACTGATACTGCTGCTACTGATACTGCTGCTGCAACTCCTACTACTGCAACTCCTACTGCTACTGCTCCGACTCCTACTGCTACTGCTACTACTACTATGACTATTACAGCTGCTGCTACTACTGTTGCTGCTACTGCTACTACTACTGCTACTGCAACTGCTACTGCTGCTACTACTGCTACCGCAACTCCTACTACTGCTACTGCTGCTTCTATTGCTGCTACTACTGCTTCTGCTCCTACTCCTGCTACTACTGCTACTCCTCAGCCTACAGCTACTACTACTGCTACTGCAGCTACTGCTGCTACAACTGTTACTGCTGCTGCTACTGCTACTTCTCCTACTCCTGCTGCTACTACTACTACTGCTACTGCTGCTCCTGCTACTGCTACTGCTACCACTACTGCCACCGTTGCTGTTCCTGCTACTACTGCTACTGCTACTGCTGGTGCTACTTCTACTGATGCATCTACTACTGCTACAACTACTGCTACTGCTACTGCTGCTGCTATTGCTGCTGCTCCTACTCCTGCTGCTACTGCTACAACTGCTACTGATACTACTCAGACTACTGCTACTACTGCTACTACTCCTACTACTGCTACCACTGCTACTGCTACTGCTACTGCTACTGCTGCTGCTACTACTGCTGCTGTTGCTGCTACTCCTGCTGCTACTACTATTACCGTTGTTGCTACTATTGCTGCTGCTACTGCTACTGCTACTGCTCCTACTGCTACTGCTGCTGCAACTCCTACGACTGCTACTGCTATTGTTGCTGCTACTGCTACTGCTCCGACTACTGCTGTTACGACTATTACTGCTGCTGCTACTGCTACTGCTACTGCAACTGCTACTGCTGCTACTACTGCTACTGCAACTCCTACTACTGGTACTGCTGCTTCTACTGCTGCTACTGCTGCTGCTACTACTGCTTCTGCTCCATCTCTTGCTACTACTGCTACTCCTCAGCCTACAGCTACTACTACTGCTACTGCCACTGCAGCTACTGCTGCTACAACTGTTACTGCTGCTGCTACTGCTACTGCTCCTACTCCTGCTGCTACTGCTACTACTGCTACTGCTACTGCTATTACAGCTACTGCTGCTACTGCTACTACTGCTACTACTGCTACTACTGCTCCTATTCCTACTACTCCTACTACTGCTACTACTACTGCTACTGCTACTGCTGCTGCTGCTACTGCTGCTGCTACTGCTACTGCTACTGCTCCTACTCCTGCTGTTACTGCTACTACTGCTACTGCTATTACTGATGCTGCTATTACTGCTACTGCTTCTACTGCTGCTGCTACTGCTACTGCTGCTGCTACTGCTTCTTCTGCTCCTACTCCTACTACTGCTACTGCTACTGCTGCTGCTACTGCTTCTACTGCTCCTACTCCTACTACTGCTACTGCTACTGCTGCTGCTGCTACTACTGTTGCTGCTACTACTGCTACTGCTACTGTTACTGCTGCTGCTACTACAAGTGCTACTACTGCTACTACTACTGCAACTACTATTGCTACGGCTACTGCTATTGCTGCTGCTGCTGCTATTGTTGCTACAACTACTGCTACTGCTACTGCTATTGCTGCTGCTGCTATTGTTGCGGCTACTGCTGCAGCTACTGCTGTTGCTTCTTCTACTACTGTTGCTACTAGTCCTGCTGCTACTGCTACTACTCAGACTACTACTACTACTGCTCCTACTGCTACTACTGCTCCTACTCCTGCTACTACTGCTACTACTGCTACTGCTATTACTGTTGCTGCTACTACTGCTGCTACTGCTACTGCTATTACTGTTGCTACTACTACTGCTACTATTACTGCTACGACTACTGCTACTGCTACTGCTGCTACTGCTGCTACTGCTGCTGCCGCTGCTTCTATTACTTCTACTATTACTGCTACTGCTACTGCTAGTGTTGCTGCTACTGCTAGTGTTGCTGCTACTGCTACTGTTGCTGCTACTGCTACTGCTACGACTACTGCTACTGCTAGTGCTACTATTGATGCTACTCCTACTACAACTACTACTGCTCCTACTACTGCTACCTCTACTGTTGCTTCTACTGCTACTGCTTCTGCTACTAGTGTTGCTGCTTCTGCTACTGCTCCTGCTACTGATGGTGTTGCTGCTGCTACTGCTGTTGCTACTGCTACTGCTACTGCTGCTACTACTCCTACTGCTACTACTGTTACTACTGCTACTACTGCTGCTGCTCATATTCCTGCTACTGCTAATGCTGCTGTTGCAGCTACTGCTACCGCTCCTACTCCTGCTGCTACTGCTGCTACTGCTACTGCTATTACTACTGCTGCTGCTATTGCTGCTACTGCAACTACTACTGCTACTGCTGCTAATGCTGCTACTACTGGACTGCTGGTGCAACTCCTACTACTGCTACTGCTACTGCTGCTGCTGCTACTGCTGCTGCTCCTACTCCTGCTGCTACTGCTACTGCTACTGCTACTACTCAAACTACTGCTACTACTGCTACTACTCCTTCTACTGCTACCACTGCTACTGCTGCTGCTACTGCTGCTGCTGCTATTGCTGCTGCTCCTACTCCTGCTGCTACTGCTACTACTGCTACTACTATTACTGCTGCTGCTACTACTGCTACTGCTCAAACTGCTACTGCTGCTACTGCTACTGCTGCTGCAACTCCTACTACTGCAACTCCTACTGCTACTGCTGCGACTCCTACTGCTACTGCTACTACTACTATGACTATTACAGCTGCTGCTACTACTGTTGCTGCTACTGCTACTACTACTGCTACTGCAACTGCTACTGCTGCTACTACTGCTACCGCAACTCCTACTACTGCTACTGCTGCTTCTATTGCTGCTACTACTGCTTCTGCTCCTACTCCTGCTACTACTGCTACTCCTCAGCCTACAGCTACTACTACTGCTACTGCAGCTACAACTGTTACTGCTGCTGCTACTGCTACTTCTCCAACTCCTGCTGCTACTACTACTACTGCTACTGCTGCTCCTGCTACTGCTACTGCTACCACTACTGCTACCGTTGCTGTTCCTGCTACTACTGCTACTGCTACTGCTGGTGCTACTTCTACTGCTGCATCTACTACTGCTACAACTACTGCTACTGCTACTGCTGCTGCTGCTACTGCTGTTGCTCCTACTCCTGCTGCTACTGCTACAACTGCTACTGCTACTACTCAGACTACGGCTACTACTGCTACTACTCCTACTACTGCTACCACTGCTACTGCTACTGCTACTGCTGCTGCTACTGCTGCTGCTGCTACTCCTACTGCTGCTGCTACTGCTACTATTACCGTTGTTGCTACTACTGCTGCTGCCACTGCTACTGCTACTGCTACTGCTCCTACTGCTACTGCTGCTGCAACTCCTACTACTGCTACTGCTACTGCTGCTGCTACTGCTACTGCTCCGACTACTACTGTTACGACTATTACTGCTGCTGCTACTAATGTTGCTGCTACTGCTACTGCTACTGCTGCTACTACTGCTACTGCAACTCCTACTACTGCTATGGCTGCTTCTACTGCTGCTACTGCTGCTGCTACTACTGCTTCTGCTCCCACTCCTGCTACTACTGCTACTCCTCAGCCTACAGCTACTACTACTGCTACTGCTACTGCAGCTACTGCTGCTACAACTGTTACTGCTGCTGCTACTGCTACTTCTCCTACTCCTCCTGCTACTACTACTACTACTGCTGCTGCTCCTGCTACTGCTACTGCTACTACTACTGCTACTACTATTGCTCCTGCTGCTGCTATTGTTGCTACTACGACTGCTACTGCTACTGCTGCTGGTATTGTTGCTGCTACTACTGCTGCTACTGCTGTTGCTTCTGCTACTACTGCTGCTGCTACTACTGCTACTAGTGCTCCTGCTCCTACTACTGCTACTACTACTACTACTGCTACTGCTACTGCTGCTGCTACTGCTGCTGCTGCTCTGCTACAGCTCCTACTCCTGCTGCTACTGCTACTATTGCTACTGCTATTACTGCTGCTACTATTACTGCTGCTGCTACTGCTACTGCTGCTGCTACTGCTTCTACTGCTCCTACTCCTACTACTCCTACTGCTACTGCTGCTGCTGCTACTGTTGCTGCTACTACTACTACTGTTACTGCTGCTGCTACTACCAGTGCTACTACTGCTACTACTACTGCAACTACTATTGCTACGGCTACTGCTATTGCTGCTGCTGCTGCTATTGTTCCTACAACTACTGCTACTGCTACTGCTACTGCTGCTGTTGCTATTGTTGCGGCTACTGCTGCTGCTACTGCTGTTGCTTCTTCTACTACTGTTGCTACTAGTCCTGCTGCTACTGCTACTATTCAGACTACTACTACTACTGCTCCTACTGCTACTACTGCTCCTACTCCTACTACTGCTACTACTCCTGCTACAACTGCTACTACTGCTACTGCTATTACTGTTGCTGCTACTACTGCTACTACTGCTACTGCTATTACTGTTGCTGCTACTACTGCTACTACTGCTACTATTACTGCTACGACTACTGCTACTGCTACTGCTGCTACTGCAGCTGCCGCTGCTTCTATTACTTCTACTATTACTGCTACTGCTAGTGTTGCTGCTACTGCTAGTGTTGCTGCTACTGCTACTGTTGCTGCTACTGCTACTGCTACGACTACTGCTACTGCAAGTGCTACTATTGCTGCTACTCCTACTACAACTACTACTGCTCCTACTACTGCTACCTCTACTATTGCTGCTACTGCTACTGCTGCTACTAGTGTTGCTGCTTCTGCTACTGCTCCTGCTACTGATGGTGTTGCTGCTGCTACTGCTGTTGCTACTGCTACTGCTCATGCTACTGCTACTGCTACTGCTGCTGCTGCTGCTGTTGCTTCTACGGTTACTGCAACTGCTACTTCTACTGCTACTGCTGCTGCTACTGCTGCTGTTGCTGCTACTACTGCTGCTACTGCTGCTACTGCTACTACTCCTACTGCTACTGCTACTGTTACTACTGCTACTACTGATGCTGCTCCTATTCCTGCTACTGCTAATGCTGCTGTTGCAGCTACTGCTACTGCTCCTACTCCTGCTGCTACTGCTGCTACTGCTACTGCTATTACTACTGCTGCTGCTGCTATTGCTGCTACTGCAACTACTACTGCTACTGCTACTGCTGCTACTACTGCTACTGCTGCTACTACTGCTCCTATTACTGCTACTACTGCTGCTACTGCTACTACTGCTACTGCTACTGCTGCTACTACTACTACTGCTACTACTACTGCTACTACTATTGCTACGGCTACTGCTATTGATGTTGCTATTTTTGCTGCTACTACTGCTACTGCTTCTGCTATTGTTGCGGTTGCTGCTATTGTTGTTGCTACTGCTGCTGCTACTGCTGGTGCTTCTGCTACTACTATTGCTGCTACTCCTACTGCAGCGGCTGCTGCTACTACTGCTACTACTACTGCTATGACTACTGCTACTGCTACTGCTGCTACTGCTGTTGCCGCTGCTTTTATTACTGCTACTATTACTGCTAATGCTATTGTTGCTACTACTGCTAATGTTGCTGCTACTGTTGCTGCTACTGTTGTTGCTACTGCTACTGCTACGACTACTGCTACTACTACAACTACTGCTACTACTGCTACTACTGCTACTACCGCTCCTAGTACTACTGCTACTGTTACTACTGCTACTACTGATGCTGCTCCTATTCCTGCTACTGCTACTGCTGCTACTGCTAGACTGCTGCTCCAACTCCTACTACTGCTACTGCTACTGCTGTTGCTGCTGCTACTGATGCTGCTCCTACTCCTGCTGCTACTGGTACAACTGCTACTGCTACTACTCAGACTACTGCTACTACTGCTACTACTCCTACTACTGCTACCACTGCTCTTGCTTCTGCTACTACTGCTGCTGCTACTACTGCTGCTGCTACTACTGCTACTACTGCTCCTGCTCCTACTACTCTACTACTACTACTACTGCTACTGCTACTGTTGTTGCTTCTGCTACTACTGCTGCTGCTACTACTGCTATTGTTGGTACTACTGCTACTGTTGCTGCTACTGTTGTTGCTACTGCTACTGCTACTACTACTACTGCTACTACTGCTACTACCGCTCCTACTACTGCTACTGCTACTGTTGCTGCTACTGCTGCTACTAGTACTGCTGCTTCTGCTACTGCTCCTGCTACTGCTGGTGTTGCTACTGCTACTGCTGTTCCTACTGCTACTGCTCCTGCTACTGCTACTGCTACTGCTGCAGCTGCTGCTGTTGCTTCTACGGCTACTGTAACTGCTACTTATTCTGCTACTTCTGCTGCTACTGCTGCTGTTGCTGCTACTGCTGCTGCTAGTGCTACTGCTACTGCTCCTGCTGCTACTGCTAATACTCCTACTACTACTGCTACTACTGCTGCTGCTCCTATTCCTGCTACTGCAAATGCTGCTGTTGCTGCTACTGCTACTGCTCCTACTCCTGCTGCTACTGCTACTGCTATTACTACTGCTGCTGCTACTGCTGCTACTGCAAGTACTACTGCTACTGCTACTGCTACTGCTGGACTACTGCTACTGCTACTGCTGGACTGCTGCTCCAACTCCTACTACTGCTACTGCTACTGCTGCTGCTGCTACTGCTGCTGCTCCTACTCCTGCTGCTATTGCTACAACTGCTACTGCTACTACTCAGACTACTGCTACTACTGCTACTACTGCTACTACTCCTACTACTGCTGCCACTGCTACTGCTACTGCTACTGCTACTGCTACTGCTGTTGCTGCTGCTGCTGCTACTGCTGCTACTCCTACTCCTGCTGCTGCTACTACTATTACCGCTGTTGCTACTACTGCTGCTGCTACTGCTACTGCTGCTACTGCTACTGCTGCTACTGCTGCTGCAACTCCTACTACTGCTACTGCTACTGCTACTGCTACTGCTGCTGCTACTACTACTGCTCCGACTACTACTGTTACGACTATTACTGCTGCTGCTACTAATGTTGCTGCTACTGCTACTGCTACTGCAACTGCTACTGCTGCTACTACTGCTACTGCAACTCCTACTACTGCTACTACTGCTTCTACTGCTGCTACTACTGCTGCTACTACTGCTTCTGCTCCCACTCCTGCTACTACTGCTACTCCTCAGCCTACAGCTACTACTACTGCTACTGCCACTGCAGCTACTGCCGCTACAACTGTTACTGCTACTGCTACTGCTACTGCTCCTACTCCTGCTGCTACTGCTACTACTGCTACTGCTACTGCTATTACAGCTACTGCTGCTACTGCTACTACTGCTACTACTGCTACTACTGCTCCTATTCTTACTACTCCTACTACTGCTACTACTGCTACTGCTACTGCTGCTGCTGCTACCGCTACTGCTACTGCTCCTACTCCTGCTCTTACTGCTACTACTGCTACTGCTATTACTGATGCTGCTATTACTGCTACTGCTTCTACTGCTGCTGCTACTGCTACTGCTGTTGCTACTGCTTCTTCTGCTCCTACTCCTACTACTGCTACTGCTACTGCTGCTGCTGCTACTGTTGCTGCTACTACTGCTACTGCTACTGTTACTGCTGCCGTTACTACTATTGCTAGGGCTACTGCTGCTGCTGCTGCTATTGTTGCTACAACTACTGCTACTGCTACTGCAGATGCAGCTGCTATTGTTGCTGCTACTGCTGCTGCTACTGCTGTTGCTTCTTCTACTACTGCTGCTGCTAGTCCTGCTGCTACTGCTACTACTAAGAGTACTGCTACTACTGCTCCTACTCAACTACTGCTACTACTGCTACTGCTACTGCTGCTACTACTGCTCCTATTACTGCTACTACTGCTCCTACTACTGCTACTGCTACTACTGCTACTGCTACTGCTGCTACTACTACTACTACTACTGCTACTACTACTGCTACTACTATTGCTACGGCTACTGCTATTGCTGTTGCTATTTTTGCTGCTACTACTGATACTGCTTCTGCTATTGTTGCTGCTGCTGCTATTGTTGTTGCTACTGCTGCTGCTACTGCTGGTGCTTCTGCTACTACTATTGCTGCTACTCCTACTGCAGCGGCTACTGCTACGACTGCTTATACTATTACTGCTGCTTCTACTACTGCTACTACTACTACTGCTACTACTACTGCTACGACTACTGCTACTGCTGCTACTGCTGTTGCCGCTGCTTTTATTACTGCTACTATTACTGCTAATGCTATTGTTGCTACTACTGCTACTGTTGCTGCTACTGTTGTTGCTACTGCTACGACTACTGCTACTACTACTACTGCTACTACCGCTCCTACTACTGCTACTGCTACTGTTGCTGCTACTGCTACTGCTGCTGCTACTTCTGCTACATCTCCTGCTACTGCTGGTGTTGCTACTGCTACTGCTCCTGCTACTGCTACTGCTACTGCTACTGCTAGTGCTGCAGCTGCTGCTGTTGCTTCTACGGCTACTGTAACTGCTACTTCTTCTGCTACTTCTGCTGCTACTGCTGCTGTTGCTGCTACTGCTGCTGCTAGTGCTACTGCTACTGCTACTGCTGCTACTGCTAATACTCCTACTACTGCTACTGCTACTGTTACTACTGCTACTACTCATGCTGCTCCTATTCCTGCTACTGCTAATGCTGCTATTGCTGCTACTGCTACTACTCCTACTCCTGCTGCTACTGCTACTGCTATGACTACTGCTGCTGCTGCTACTGCTGCTACTGCAAGTACTAGTGCTACTGCTACTGCTGCTACTGCTGGACTGCTGCTCCAACTCCTACTACTGCTACTGCTGCTGCTCCTACTCCTGCTGCTACTGCTACAACTGCTACTGCTACTACTCAGACTACTGCTACTACTGCTACTACTCCTACTACTGCTACCACTGCTACTGCTACTGCTACTGCTGCTGCTGCTACTGCTGCTACTCCTACTCTTGCTGCTACTGCTACTATTACCGTTGTTGCTACTACTGCTGCTGCTACTGCTTCTGCTACTGCTACTGCTACTGCTCCTACTGCTACTGCTGCTGCAACTCCTACTACTGCTACTGCTACTGCTACTGCTGCTGCTACTGCTACTGCTCCGACTACTACTGTTACGACTATTACTGCTGTTGCTACTAATGTTGCTGCTACTGCTACTGCTACTACAGCTACTACTGCTACTGCAACTCCTACTACTGCTACGGCTGCTTCTACTGCTGCTACTGCTGCTGCTACTACTGCTTCTGCTCCCACTCCTGCTACTACTGCTACTCCCAGCCTCCAGCTACTAATACTGCTATTGCTACTGCAGCTACTGCTGCTACAACTGTTACTGCTATTGCTACTGCTGCTACTGCTACTTCTCCTACTCCTGCTGCTACTACTACTACTACTGTTGCTGCTCTTGCTACTGCTACTGCTACTACTACTGCTACTACTATTGCTACGGCTACTGCTATTGCTCCTGCTGCTGCTATTGTTGCTACTACGACTGCTACTGCTACTGCTATTGCTGCTGCTGCTGGTATTGTTGCTGCTACTGCTGCTGCTACTGCTGTTGCTTCTGCTACTACTGCTGCTGCTACTACTGCAACTACTGCTCCTGCTCCTACTACTGCTACTACTACTACTACTGCTACTGCTACTGCTGCTGCTACTGCTGCTGCTGCTACTGCTCCTACTCCTGCTGCTACTGCTATTACTGCTACTGCTATTACTGCTGCTGCTATTACTGCTGCTGCTACTGCTACTGCTGCTTCTACTGCTTCTACTGCTCCTACTCCTACTACTGCTACTGCTACTCCTGCTGCTTCTGCTACTGTTGCTGCTACTACTGCTACTGCTACTGTTACTGCTGCTGCTACTACTAGTGCTACTACTGCTACTACTACTGCAACTACTATTGCTACGGCTACTGCTATTGCTGCTGCTGCTGCTATTGTTGCTACAACTACTGCTACTGCTACTGCTATTGCTGCTATTGTTGCGGCTACTGCTGCTGCTACTGCTGTTGCTTCTTCTACTACTGTTGCTACTAGTCCTGCTGCTACTGCTACTACTCAGACTACTACTACTACTGCTACTACTCCTACTACTACTGCTACTACTGCTACTGCTATTACTGTTGCTGCTACTACTGCTACTGCTATTACTATTGTTGCTACTACTGCTACTACTGCTACTAATACTGCTACGACTACTGCTACTGCTACTGCTGCTACTGCAGCTGCCGCTGCTTCTATTACTTCTACTATTACTGCTACTGCTACTGCTAGTGTTGCTGCTACTGCTAGTGTTGCTGCTACTGCTACTGCTACGACTACTGCTACTGCAAGTGCTACTATTGCTGCTACTCCTACTACAACTACTACTGCTCCTACTACTGCTACCTCTACTGTTGTTGTTACTGCTACTGCTGCTGCTACTAGTGTTGCTGCTTCTGCTACTGCTCCTGCTACTGATGGTGTTGCTGCTGCTACTGCTGTTGCTACTGCTACTGCTCATGCTACTGCTACTGCTACTGCTACTGCTGCTGCTTCTACGGTTACTGCAACTGCTACTTCTACTGCTACTGCTGCTGCTACTGCTGCTGTTGCTGCTACTACTGCTGCTACTGCTACTGCTACTGCTGCTACTGCTACTACTCCTACTGCTACTGCTACTGTTACTACTGCGACTACTGATTCTGCTCCTATTCCTGCTACTGCTAATGCTGCTGTTGCAGCTACTGCTACTGCTCCTACTCCTGCTGCTACTGCTGCTACTGCTACTGCTATTACTACTGCTGCTGCTGCTATTACTGCTACTGCAACTACTACTGCTACTGCTACTGCTGCTACTACTGCTACTGCTGCTACTACTGCTCCTATTACTGCTACTACTGCTGCTACTACTGCTACTGCTACTACTGCTACTGCTACTGCTGCTACTACTACTACTGCTACTACTACTGCTACTACTATTGCTACGGCTACTGCTATTGTTGTTGCTATTTTTGCTGCTACTACTGCTACTGCTTCTGCTATTGTTGCTGCTGCTGCTATTGTTGTTGAAACTGCTGTTGCTTCTGCTACTACTATTGCTGCTACTCCTACTGCAGTGGCTACTGCTACGACTGCTACTACTATTACTGCTGCTGCTACTACTGCTACTACTACTGCTATGACTACTGCTACTGCTACTGCTGCTACTGCTGTTGCTGCTGCTTTTATTACTGCTACTATTACTGCTAATGCTATTTTTGCTACTACTGCTACTGTTGCTGCTACTGTTGCTGCTACTGTTGTTGCTACTGCTACTGCTACGACTACTGCTACTACTACTACTGCTACTACTGCTACTACCACTCCTACTACTACTGCTACTGTTACTACTGCTACTGTTACTACTGCTACTACTGATGCTGCTCCTATTCCTGCTACTGCTACTGCTGCTACTGCTGGACTACTGCTCCAACTCCTACTACTGCTACTGCTACTGCTGCTGCTGCTGCTACTGCTGCTGCTCCTACTCCTGCTGCTACTGCTACTGTTACTACTGCTACTGTTACTACTGCTACTACTGATGCTGCTCCTATTCCTGCTACTGCTACTGCTGCTACTGCTGGATTGCTGCTCCAACTCCTACTACTGCTACTGCTGCTGCTGCTGCTACTGCTGCTGTTCCTACTCCTGCTGCTACTGCTACAACTGCTACTGCTACTACTCAGACTACTGCTGCTACTGCTGGATTGCTGCTCCAACTCCTACTACTGCTACTCCTACTGCTGCTGCTGCTGCTACTGCTGCTGCTCCTACTCCTGCTGCTACTGCTACAACTGCTACTGCTACTACTCAGACTACTGCTACTACTGCTACTACTCCTACTACTGCTACCACTGCTCTTGCTTCTGCTACTACTGCTGCTGCTACTACTGCTGCTGCTACTACTGCTCCTACTACTCCTACTACTACTACTACTACTGCTACTGCTACTGCTGCTACTGCTGCTGCTACTACTGCTCCTACTCCTGCTGCTACTGCTACTACTGCTACTGCTATTACTGCTGCTGCTACTGCTACTGCTGCTGCTACTGCTTCTACTGCTCCTACTCCTACTACTGCTACTGCTACTGCTGCTGCTGCTACTACTGTTGCTGCTACTACTGCTACTGCTACTGTTACTGCTGCTGCTACTACAAGTGCTACTACTGCTACTACTACTGCAACTACTATTGCTACGGCTACTGCTATTGCTGCTGCTGCTGCTATTGTTGCTACAACTACTGCTACTGCTACTGCTATTGCTGCTGCTGCTATTGTTGCGGCTACTGCTGCAGCTACTGCTGTTGCTTCTTCTACTACTGTTGCTACTAGTCCTGCTGCTACTGCTACTACTCAGACTACTAAAACTACTGCTCCTACTGCTACTACTGCTCCTACTCCTACTACTGCTACTACTCCTGCTACTACTGCTACTACTGCTACTGCTATTACTGTTGCTGCTACTACTGCTACTACGGCTACTGCTATTACTGTTGCTGCTACTACTGCTACTAGTGCTACTATTACTGCTACGACTACTGCTACTGCTGCTACTACTTCTGCCGCTGCTTCTATTACTTCTACTATTACTGCTACTGCTACTGCTAGTGTTGCTGCTACTGCTAGTGTTGCTGCTACTGCTACTGTTGCTGCTACTGCTACTGCTACGACTACTGCTACTGCTAGTGCTACTATTGCTGCTACTCCTACTACAACTACTACTGCTCCTACTACTGCTACCTCTACTGTTGCTTCTACTGCTACTGCTGCTGCTACTAGTGTTGCTGCTTCTGCTACTGCTCCTGCTACTGATGGTGTTGCTGCTGCTACTGCTGTTGCTACTGCTACTGCTCATGCTACTGCTACTGCTACTGCTGCTGATGTTGCTTCTACGGTTACTGCAACTGCTACTTCTACTGCTACTGCTGCTGCTACTACTGCTGTTGCTGCTACTACTGCTGCTACTGCTACTGCTACTGCTGCTACTACTCCTACTGCTACTGCTACTGTTACTACTGCTACTACTGATGCTGCTCCTATTCCTGCTACTGCTAATGCTGCTGTTGCAGCTACTGCTACTGCTCCTACTCCTGCTGCTACTGCTGCTACTGCTACTGCTGCTACTGCTACTGCTATTACTACTACTGCTGCTGCTATTGCTGCTACTGCAACTACTACTGCTACTGCTGCTACTGCTGCTACTACTGGACTGCTGGTGCAACTCCTACTACTACTACTGCTACTGCTGCTGCTGCTACTGCTGCTGCTCCTACTCCTGCTGCTACTGCTACTACTCAAACTACTGCTACTACTGCTACTACTCCTACTACTGCTACCACTGCTACTGCTGCTGCTACTGCTGCTGCTGCTATTGCTGCTGCTCCTACTCCTGCTGCTACTGCTACTACTGCTACTTCTATTACCGTTGCTGCTACTACTGCTGCTGCTACTGCTACTGCTCAAACTGCTACTGCTGCTACTGCTACTGCTGCTGCAACTCCTACTACTGCAACTCCTACTGCTACTGCTACTGCTCCGACTCCTACTGCTGCTGCTACTACTACTATGACTATTACAGCTGCTGCTACTACTGTTGCTAGTACTGCTACTACTACTGCTACTGCAACTGCTACTGCTGCTACTACTGCTACCGCAACTCCTACTACTGCTACTGCTACTTCTATTGCTGCTACTACTGCTTCTGCTCCTACTCCTGCTACTACTGCTACTCCTCAGCCTACAGCTACTACTACTGCTACTGCAGCTACTGCTGCTACAACTGTTACTGGTGCTGCTACTGCTACTTCTCCTACTCCTGCTGCTACTACTACTACTGCTATTGCTGCTCCTGCTACTGCTACTGCTACCACTACTGCTACCGTTGCTGTTCCTGCTACTACTGCTACTGATACTGCTGGTGCTACTTCTACTGCTGCATCTACTACTGCTACAACTACTGCTACTGCTACTGCTGCTGCTGCTACTGCTGCTGCTCCTACTCCTGCTGCTACTGCTACAACTGCTACTGCTACTACTCAGACTACTGCTACTACTGCTACTACTCCTACTACTGCTACCACTGCTACTGCTACTGCTACTGCTGCTGCTACTGCTGTTGCTGCTGCTGCTACTCCTACTGCTGCTGCTACTATTACCGTTGTTGCTACTACTGCTGCTGCCACTGCTACTGCTACTGCTCCTACTGCTACTGCTGCTGCAACTCCTACTACTGCTACTGCTACTGCTGCTGCTACTGCTACTGCTCCGACTACTACTGTTACGACTATTACTACTGCTGCTACTAATGTTGCTGCTACTGCTACTGCTACTGCCGCTACTACTGCTACTGCAACTCCTACTACTGCTATGGCTGCTTCTACTGCTGCTACTGCTGCTGCTACTACTGCTTCTGCTCCCACTCCTGCTACTACTGCTACTCCTCAGCCTACAGCTACTACTACTGCTACTGCTACTGCAGCTACTGCTGCTACAACTGCTGCTGCTCCTGCTACTGCTACTGCTACTGCTACTACTATTGCTACTGCTACTACTATTGCTCCTGCTGCTGCTATTGTTGCTACTACGACTGCTACTGCTACTGCTATTGCTGCTGCTGCTGGTATTGTTGCTGCTACTGCTGCTGCTACTGCTGTTGCTTCTGCTACTACTGCTGCTGCTACTACTGCTACTAGTGCTCCTGCTCCTACTACTGCTACTACTACTACTGCTACTGCTACTGCTGCTGCTACTGTTGCTGCTGCTCTGCTACAGCTCCTACTCCTGCTGCTACTGCTACTACTGCTACTGCTATTACTGCTGCTGCTATTACTGCTGCTGCTACTGCTACTGCTGCTGCTACTGCTTCTACTGCTCCTACTCCTACTACTGCTACTGCTACTGCTGCTGCTGCTGCTACTGTTGCTGCTACTACTGCTACTACTACTGTTACTGCTGCTGCTACTACCAGTGCTACTACTGCTACTACTACTGCAACAACTATTGCTACGGCTACTGCTATTGCTGCTGCTGCTATTGTTGCTACAACTACTGCTACTGCTACTGCTATTGCTGCTGCTGCTATTGTTGCAGCTACTGCTGCTGCTACTGCTGTTGCTTCTTCTACTACTGTTGCTACTAGTCCTGCTGCTACTGCTACTACTCAGACTACTACTACTACTGCTCCTACTGCTACTACTGCTCCTACTCCTACTACTGCTACTACTCCTGCTACTACTGCTACTACTGCTACTGCTATTACTGTTGCTGCTACTACTGCTACTACTGCTACTGCTATCACTGTTGCTGCTACTACTGCTACTACTGCTACTATTACTGCTACGACTACTGCTACTGCTACTGCTGTTACTGCAGCTACCGCTGCTTCTATTACTTCTACTATTACTGCTACTGCTAGTGTTGCTGCTACTGCTACTGTTGCTGCTACTGCTACTGCTACGACTACTGCTACGGCAAGTGCTACTATTGCTACTACTCCTACTACAACTACTACTGCTCCTACTACTGCTACCTCTACTGTTGCTGCTACTGCTACTGCTGCTGCTACTAGTGTTGCTGCTTCTGCTACTGCTCCTGCTACTGATGGTGTTGCTGCTGCTACTGCTGTTGCTACTGCTACTGCTCATGCTACTGCTACTGCTACTGCTGCTGTTGCTTCTACGGTTACTGCAACTGCTACTTCTACTGCTACTGCTGCTGCTACTGCTGCTGTTGCTGCTACTACTGCTGCTACTGCTACTGCTACTGCTGCTACTGCTACTACTCCTACTGCTACTGCTACTGTTACTACTGCTACTAA
Organism: Calendula officinalis; assembly: GCA_963853835.1. Classification (NCBI taxonomy): domain Eukaryota; kingdom Viridiplantae; phylum Streptophyta; class Magnoliopsida; order Asterales; family Asteraceae; genus Calendula; species Calendula officinalis. Next base: position 91,480,368 of record OY970822.1, on the reverse strand, counting down.
TGATGCTGCTCCTATTCCTGCTACTGCTAATGCTGCAGGTGCAGCTACTGCTACTGCTCCTACTCTTGCTGCTACTGCTGCTACTGCTACTGCTATTACTACTGCTGCTGCTGCTATTGCTGCTACTGCAACTACTACTGCTACTGCTACTGCTGCTACTACTGCTACTGCTGCTACTACTGCTCCTATTACTGCTACTACTGCTGCTACTACTGCTACTACTACTGCTGGTGCTTCTGCTACTACTATTGCTGCTACTCCTACTGCAGCGGCTACTGCTACGACTGCTACTACTATTACTGCTGCTGCTACTACTGCTACTACTACTGCTATGACTACTGCTACTGCTACTGCTGCTACTTCTGTTGCCGCTGCTTTTATTACTCCTACTATTACTGCTAATGCTATTGTTGCTACTACTGCTACTGTTGCTGCTACTGTTGTTGCTACTGCTACTGCTACGACTACTGCTACTACTACAACTACTGCTACTACTGCTACTACTGCTACTACCGCTCCTACAACTACTGCTACTGTTACTACTGCTACTGTTACTACTGCTACTACTGATGCTGCTCATATTCCTGCTACTGCTACTGCTGCTACTGCTGGACTGCTGCTCCAACTCCTACTACTGCTACTGCTACTGCTGCTGCTGCTACTGCTGCTGCTCCTACTCCTGCTGCTACTGCTACTGTTACTACTGCTACTGTTACTACTGATGCTGCTCATATTCCTGCTACTGCTACTGCTGCTACTGCTAGACTGCTGCTCCAACTCCTACTACTGCTACTGCTACTGCTGCTGCTGCTGCTACTGATGCTGCTCCTACTCCTGCTGCTACTGCTACAACTGCTACTGCTACTACTCAGACTACTGCTACTACTGCTACTACTCCTACTACTGCTACCACTGCTCTTGCTTCTGCTACTACTGCTGCTGCTACTACTGCTGCTGCTACTACTGCTACTACTGCTCCTGCTCCTACTACTCCTACTACTACTACTGCTACTGCTACTGCTGCTGCTACTGCTGCTGCTACTGCTCCTACTCCTGCTGCTACTGCTACTACTGCTACTGCTATTACTGCTGCTATTATTGCTGCTGCTACTGCTACTGCTACTGCTGCTTCTACTGCTTCTACTGCTCCTACTCCTACTACTGCTACTGCTACTGCTGCTGCTGCTGCTACTGTTGCTGCTACTACTGCTACTGCTACTGTTACTGCTGCTGCTACTACAAGTACTACTACTGCTACTACTACTGCAACTACTATTGCTACGGCTACTGCTATTGCTGCTGCTGCTGCTATTGTTGCTACAACTACTGCTACTGCTATTGATGCTGCTGCTATTGTTGCGGCTACTACTGCTGCTACTGCTATTGCTTCTTCTACTACTGTTGCTACTAGTCCTGCTGCTACTGCTACTACTCAGACTACTACTACTACTGCTCCTACTGCTACTACTGCTCATACTCCTACTACTGCTACTACTCCTGCTACTACTGCTACTACTGCTACTGCTATTACTGTTGCTGCTACTACTGATACTACTGCTACTGCTATTACTGTTGCTGCTACTACTGCTACTACAGCTACTATTACTGCTACGACTACTGCTACTGCTGCTACTGCTGCTGCCGCTGCTTCTATTACTTCTACTATTACTGCTACTGCTACTGCTAGTGTTGCTGCTACTGCTAGTGTTGCTGCTACTGCTACTGTTGCTGCTACTGCTACTGCTACGACTACTGCTACTGCTAGTGCTACTTTTGCTGCTACTCCTACTACAACTACTACTGCTCCTACTACTGCTACCTCTACTGTTTCTTCTACTGCTACTGCTGCTGCTACTAGTGTTGCTGCTTCTGCTACTGCTCCTGCTACTGATGGTGTTGCTGCTGCCACTGCTGTTGCTACTGCTACTGCTCATGCTACTTCTACTGCTACTGCTGCTGCTGTTGCTTCTACGGTTACTGCAACTGCTACTTCTACTGCTACTGCTGCTGCTACTGCTGCTGTTGCTGCTACTACTGCTGCTACTGCTACTGCTACTACTGCTACTACTCCTACTGCTACTGCTACTGTTACTACTGCTACTACTGCTGCTCCTATTCCTGCTACTGCTAATGCTGCTGTTGCAGCTACTGCTACTGCTCCTACTCATGCTGCTACTGCTGCTACTGCTACTGCTATAACTACTGCTGCTGCTATTGCTGCTACTTCAACTACTACTGCTACTGCTACTGCTGCTACTGCTGCTACTGCTGCTACTACTGGACTGCTGGTGCAACTCCTACTACTGCTACTGCTACTGGTGCTGCTGCTACTGCTGCTGCTCCTACTCCTGCAGCTACTGCTACTGCTACTACTCAAACTACTGCTACTACTGCTACTACTCCTACTACTGCTACCACTACTACTGCTGCTGCTACTGCTGCTGCTGCTGCTATTGCTGCTGCTCCTACTCCTGCTGCTACTGCTACTACTGCTACTGCTATTACCGCTGCTGCTACTACTGCTGCTGCTACTGCTACAGCTCAAACTGCTACTGCTGCTACTGCTACTGCTGCTGCAACTCCTACTACTGCAACTCCTACTGCTACTGCTCCGACTCCTACTGCTACTGCTACTACTACTATGACTATTACAGCTGCTGCTACTACTGTTGCTGCTACTGCTACTACTACTGCTACTGCTGCTGCTACTGCTACCGCAACTCCTACTACTGCTACTGCTGCTTCTATTGCTGCTACTACTGCTTCTGCTCCTACTCCTGCTACTACTGCTACTCCTCAGCCTACAGCTACTACTACTGCTACTGCAGCTACTGCTGCTACAACTGTTACTGCTGCTGCTACTGCTACTTCTCCTACTCCTGCTGCTACTACTACTACTGCTACTGCTGCTCCTGCTACTGCTACCACTACTGCTACCGTTGCTGTTCCTGCTACTACTGCTACTGTTACTGCTGGTGCTACTTCTACTGCTGCATCTACTACTGCTACAACTACTGCTACTGCTACTGCTGCTGCTACTGCTGCTGCTCCTACTCCTGCTGCTACTGCTACAACTGCTACTGCTACTACTCAGACTACTGCTACTTCTGCTACTACTCCTACTACTGCTACCACTGCTACTGCTACTGCTACTGCTACTGTTGCTGCTACTGCTGCTGCTGCTGCTGCTACTCCTACTGCTGCTGCTACTGCTACTATTACCGTTGTTGCTACTACTGCTGCTGCTACTGCTACTGCTACTGCTCCTACTGCTACTGCTGTTGCAACTCCTACTACTGATACTGCTACTGCTGCTGCTACTGCTACTGCTCCGACTACTACTGTTACGACTATTACTGCTGCTGCTACTAATGTTGCTGCTACTGCTACTGCTACTGCTGCTACTACTGCTACTGCAACTCCTACTACTGCTATGGCTGCTTCTACTGCTGCTACTGCTGCTGCTACTAGTGCTTCTGCTCCCACTCTTGCTACTACTGCTACTCCTCAGCCTACAGCTACTACTACTGCTACTGCTACTGCAGCTACTGCTGCTACAACTGTTACTGCTGCTGCTACTGCTGCTGCTGCTGCTGCTACTCCTACTGCTGCTGCTACTGCTACTATTACCGTTGTTGCTACTACTGCTGCTGCTACTGCTACTGCTCCTACTGCTACTGCTACTGCAACTCCTACTACTGCTACTGCTACTGCTACTGCTGCTGCTACTGCTCCTGCTCCGACTACTACTGTTACGACTATTACTGCTGCTGCTACTAATGTTGCTGCTACTGCTACTGCTACTGCTGCTACTACTGCTACTGCAACTCCTACTACTGCTATGGCTGCTTCTACTGCTGCTACTGCTGCTGCTACTACTGCTTCTGCTCCCACTCCTGCTACTACTGCTACTCCTCAGCCTACAGCTACTACTACTGCTACTGCAACTGCAGCTACTGCTGCTACAACTGTTACTGCTGCTGCTACTGCTACTTCTCCTACTCCTGCTGCTACTACTAATACTACTGCTGCTGCTCCTGCTACTGCTACTGCTACTGCTACTACTACTGCTACTACTATTGCTACTGCTACTACTATTGCTCCTGCTGCTGCTATTGTTGCTACTACGACTGCTACTGCTACTGCTATTGCTGCTGCTGGTGGTATTGTTGCTGCTACTGCTGCTGCTACTGCTGTTGCTTCTGCTACTACTGCTGCTGCTACTACTGCTACTAGTGCTCCTGCTCCTACTACTGCTACTACTACTACTGCTACTGCTACTGCTACTGCTGCTGCTGCTGCTGCTGCTCTGCTACAGCTCCTACTCCTGCTGCTACTGCTACTACTGCTACTGCTATTACTGCTGCTGCTATTACTGCTGCTACTACTGCTACTGCTGCTGCTACTGCTTCTACTGCTCCTACTACTGCTACTGCTACTGCTGCTGCTGCTGCTACTGTTGCTGCTACTACTGCTACTACTACTGTTACTGCTGCTGCTACTACCAGTGCTACTACTGCTACTACTACTGCAACTACTATTGCTACGGCTACTGCTATTGCTGCTGCTGCTGCTATTGTTGCTACAACTACTGCTACTGCTACTGCTATTGCTGCTGCTGCTGCTATTGTTGCTACAACTACTGCTGCTGCTACTGCTGTTGCTTCTTCTACTACTGTTGCTACTAGTCCTGCTGCTACTGTTACTGCTACTACTCAGACTACTACTACTACTGCTCCTACTGCTACTACTGCTCCTACTCCTACTACTACTACTACTCCTGCTACTACTGCTACTACTGCTACTGCTATTACTGTTGCAGCTACTACTGCTACTACTGCTACTGCTATTGATGTTGCTGCTGCTATTGTTGCTACTACGACTGCTACTGCTACTGCTATTGCGTCTGCTGCTGCTATTGTTGCTGCTACTGCTGCTGCTACTGCTGTTGCTTCTGCTACTGCTGCTGCTGCTACTGCTACTGCTCCTACTCCTGCTGCTACTGCTACTACTGCTATGGCTATTACTGCTACTGCTATTACTGCTAATGATAATGCTGCTGCTACTGCTACTGCTGCTGCTACTGCTTCTACTGCTCCTACTTCTACTACTTCTACTGCTACTGCTGCTGCTGCTACTGTTGCTGCTACTACTGCTACTGCTACTGTTACTGCAGCTGCTACTACCAGTGCTACTACTGCTACTACTACTGTAACTACTATTGCTATGGCTACTGCTATTGCTGCTGCTGCTATTGTTTCTACAACTACTGCTACTGCTACTGTTATTGCTGCTGCTGCTGCTATTGTTGCGGCTACTGCTGTTGCTTCTTCTACTACTGTTGCTACTAGTCCTGCTGCTACTGCTACTACTCAGACTACTACTACTACTGCTCCTACTGCTCCTACTCATACTACTGCTACTACTGCTACTGCTACTACTGCTCCTACTACTGCTACTGCTGCTACTGCTACTGCTACTGCTACTACTGCTGCTACGACTGCTACTACTATTACTGCTGCTGCTACTGCTGCTACTACAACTGCTACGACTACTGCTACTGCTACTGCTGCTACTGCTGTTGCCGCTGCTTTTATTACTGCTACTATTACTGCTAATGCTATTGTTGGTACTACTGCTACTGTTGCTGCTACTGTTGTTGCTACTGCTACTGCTACGACTACTGCTACTACTACTACTGCTACTACTGCTACTACTGCTACTACCGCTCCTACTACTGCTACTGCTACTGTTGCTGCTACTGCTGCTGCTACTAGTGCTGCTGCTTCTGCTACTGCTCCTGCTACTGCTGGTGTTGCTACTGCTACTGCTGTTGCTACTGCTACTGCTCCTGCTACTGCTATTGCTACTGCTGCAGCTGCTGCTGTTGCTTCTACGTCTACTGTAACTGCTACTTATTCTGCTACTTCTGCTGCTGTTGCTGTTACTGCTGCTGCTAGTGCTACTGCTACTGCTGCTGCTGCTGCTGCTACTGCTGATACTCCTACTACTACTGCTACTGTTACTACTGCTACTACTGCTGCTGCTCCTATTCCTGCTACTGCTAATGCTGCTGTTGCTGCTACTGCTACTGCTCCTACTCCTGCTGCTACTGCTACTGTTATTACTAGTGCTGCTGCTACTGCTGCTACTGCAAGTACTACTGCTACTGCTACTGCTGGACTGCTGCTCCAACTCCTACTACTGCTACTGCTACTGCTGCTGCTACTGCTGCTGCTCATACTCCTGCTGCTACTGCTACAACTGCTACTGCTACTACTCAGACTACTGCTACTACTGCTACTACTCCTACTACTGCTACCACTGCTACTGCTACTGCTACTGCTACTGCTGCTGCTACTGTTGCTGCTGCTGCTGCTACTGCTGCTACTCCTACTCCTGCTGCTGCTGCTACTATTACCGCTGTTGCTACTACTGCTGCTGCTACTGCTACTGCTGCTACTGCTACTGCTGCTACTGCTGCTGCAACTCCTACTACTGCTAATGCTACTGCTGCTGCTACTGCTACTGCTCCGACTACTACTGTTACGACTATTACTGCTGCTGCTACTAATGTTGCTGCTACTGCTACTGCTACTGTTACTGCTACTGCAACTGCTACTGCTGCTACTACTGCTACTGCAACTCCTACTACTGCTACTGCTGCTTCTACTGCTGCTACTGCTGCTGCTACTACTGCTTCTGCTCCCACTCCTGCTACTACTGCTACTCCTCAGCCTACAGCTACTACTACTGCTACTGCCACTGCAGCTACTGCTGCTACAACTGTTACTGCTGCTGCTACTGCTACTGCTCCTACTCCTGCTACTACTGCTACTGCTACTGCTATTACAGCTACTGCTGCTACTGCTACTACTGCAACTACTGCTACTACTGCTCCTATTCCTACTACTCCTACTACTGCTACTACTACTGCTACTGCTGCTGCTGCTACTGCTGCTGCTACTACTACTGCTACTGCTCCTACTCCTGCTGTTACTGCTACTACTGCTACTGCTATTACTGATGCTGCTATTACTGCTACTGCTTCTACTGCTGCTGCTACTGCTACTGCTGCTGCTACTGCTTCTTCTGCTCCTACTCCTACTACTGCTACTTCTACTGCTGCTGCTGCTACTGTTGCTGCTACTACTGCTACTGCTACTGTTACTGCTGCCGTTACTAATAGTGCTACTACTTCTACTACTACTGCTACTACTATTGCTAGGGCTACTGCTGCTGCTGCTGCTATTGTTGCTACAACTACTGCTACTGCTACTGCAGATGCAGCTGCTATTGTTGTTGCTACTGCTGCTGCTACTGCTGTTGCTTCTTCTACTACTGCTGCTGCTAGTCCTGCTGCTACTGCTACTACTAAGAGTTCTGCTACTACTGCTCCTACTCAACTACTGCTACTACTGCTACTGCTACTACTACTGCTCCTATTACTGCTACTACTACTCCTACTACTGCTACTGCTACTACTGCTACTGCTACTGCTGCTGCTACTACTACTACTACTGCTACTACTACTGCTACTACTATTGCTACGGCTACTGCTATTGCTGTTGCTATTTTTGCTGCTACTACTGATATTGCTTCTACTATTGTTGCTGCTGCTGCTATTGTTGTTGCTACTGCTGCTGCTACTGCTGGTGCTTCTGCTACTACTATTGCTGCTACTCCTACTGCAGCGGCTACTGCTACGACTGCTACTACTATTACTGCTGCTTCTACTACTGCTACTATTACTACTGCTACTACTACTGCTACGACTACTGCTACTGCTGCTACTGCTGTTGCCGCTGCTTTTATTACTGCTACTATTACTGCTAATGCTATTGTTGCCACTACTGCTACTGTTGCTGCTATTGTTGTTGCTACTGCTACGACTACTGCTACTACTACTACTGCTACTACTGCTACTACCGCTCCTACTACTGCTACTGCTACTGTTGCTGCTACTGCTACTGCTGCTGCTACTAGTGCTGCTGCTTCTGCTACTGCTCCTGCTACTGCTGGTGTTGCTACTGCTACTGCTGTTGCTACTGCTACTGCTCCTGCTACTGCTACTGCTACTGCTACAGCTACTGCTGTTGCTTCTACGGCTACTGTAACTGCTATTTCTTCTGCTACTTCTGCTGCTACTGCTGCTGTTGCTTCTACTGCTGCTGCTAGTGCTACTGCTACTGCTGCTACTGCTAATACTCCTACTACTGCTACTGCTACTGTTACTACTGCTACTACTCATGCTGCTCCTATTCCTGCTACTGCTAATGCTGCTATTGCTGCTACTGCTACTGCTCCTACTCCTGCTGCTATTACTACTGCTGCTGCTGCTACTGCTGCTACTGCAAGTACTACTGCTACTGCTACTGCTGCTACTGCTGGACTGCTGCTCCAACTCCTACTACTGCTACTGCTGCTGCTCCGACACCTGCTGCTACTGATACAACTGCTACTGCTACTACTCAGACTACTGCTACTACTCCTACTACTGCTACCACTGCTACTGCTACTGCTACTGCTGCTGCTACTGCTGCTGCTACTGCTGCTACTCCTACTCCTGCTGCTACTGCTACTATTACCGTTGTTGCTACTACTGCTGCTGCTACTGCTACTGCTACTGCTCCTACTGCTACTGTTGCTGCAACTCCTACTACTGCTACTGCTACTGCTGCTGCTACTACTGCTCTGACTACTACTGTTACGACTATTACTGCTGTTGCTACTAATGTTGCTGCTACTGCTACTGCTACTGCTGCTACTACTGCTACTGCAACTCCTACTACTGCTACGGCTGCTTCTACTGCTGCTACTGCTTCTACTACTACCGCTTCTGCTCCCACTCCTGCTACTACTGCTACTCCTCAGCCTCCAGCTACTAATACTGCTATTGCTACTGCAGCTACTGCTGCTACAACTGTTACTGCTGCTGCTACTGCTACTGCTACTCCTGCTGCTACTACTACTACTACTGCTGCTGCTCTTGCTACTGCTACTGCTACTACTACTGCTACTACTATTGCTACGGCTACTGCTATTGCTCCTGCTGCTGCTATTGTTGCTACTACGACTGCTACTGCTACTGCTATTGCTGCTGCTGCTGGTATTGTTGCTGCTACTGCTGCTGCTACTGCTGTTGCTTCTGCTACTACTGCTGCTGCTACTACTGCTGCTGCTACTACTACAACTACTGCTCCTGCTCCTACTACTGCTACTACTACTACTACTGCTACTGCTACTGCTGCTGCTACTGCTGCTGCTGCTGCTACTGCTCCTACTCCTGCTGCTACTGCTACTACTGCTACTGCTATTACTGCTGCTGCTATTACTGCTGCTGCTACTGCTACTGCTGCTGCTACTGCTTCTACTGCTCCTACTCTTACTACTGCTACTGCTACTGCTGCTGCTGCTGCTACTGTTGCTGCTACTACTGCTACTGCTACTGTTACTGCTGCTGCTACTACTAGTGCTACTACTGCTACTACTACTGCAACTACTATTGCTACGGCTACTGCTATTGCTGCTGCTGCTGCTATTGTTGCTACAACTACTGCTACTTCTACTGCTATTACTGCTGCTGCTATTGTTGCGGCTACTGCTGCTGCTACTGATGTTGCTTCTTCTACTACTGTTGCTACTAGTCCTGCTGCTACTGCTACTACTCAGACTACTACTACTGCTCCTACTGCTACTACTGCTCCTACTCCTACTACTGCTACTACTCCTGCTACTACTGCTACTACTGCTACTGCTATTACTGTTGCTGCTACTACTGCTACTACTACTACTGCTACTGCTATTACTGTTGCTGCTACTACTGCTACTACTGCTACTATTACTGCTACGACTACTGCTACTGCTACTGCTGCTACTGCAGCTGCCGCTGCTTCTATTACTTCTACTATTACTGCTACTGCTACTGCTAGTGTTGCTGCTACTGCTAGTGTTGCTGCTACTGCTACTGCTACGACTACTGCTACTGCAAGTGCTACTATTGCTGCTGCTCCTACTACAACTACTACTGCTCCTACTACTGCTACCTCTACTGTTGCTGCTACTGCTACTGCTGCTGCTACTAGTGTTGCTGCTTCTGCTACTGCTCCTGCTACTGATGGTGTTGCTGCTGCTACTGCTGTTGCTACTGCTACTGCTCATGCTACTGCTGCTGCTACTGCTGTTGCTTCTACGGTTACTACAACTGCTACTTCTACTGCTACTGCTGCTGTTGCTGCTACTACTGCTGCTACTGCTACTGCTACTGCTGCTACTGCTACTACTCCTACTGCTACTACTGATGCTGCTCCTATTCCTGCTACTGCTAATGCTGCTGTTGTAGCTACTGCTACTGTTCCTACTCCTGCTGCTACTGCTGCTACTGCTACTGCTATTACTACTGCTGCTGCTGCTATTGCTGCTACTGCAACTACTACTGCTACTGCTACTGCTGCTACTACTGCTACTGCTGTTACTACTGCTCCTATGACTGCTACTATTGCTGCTACTACTGCTACTGCTACTATTGCTACTGCTACTGCTGCTACTACTACTACTGCTACTACTACTGCTACTACTATTGCTACGGCTACTGCTATTGCTGTTGCTATTTTTGCTGCTACTACTGCTACTGCTTCTGCTATTGTTGCTGCTGCTGCTATTGTTGTTGCTACTGCTGCTGCTACTGCTGGTGCTTCTGCTACTATTATTGCTGCTACTGCTACTGCAGCGGCTACTGCTACGACTGCTACTACTATTACTGCTGCTGCTACTACTGCTACTACTACTGCTATGACTACTGCTACTGCTACTGCTGCTACTGCTGTTGCCGCTGCTTTTATTACTGCTACTAATACTGCTAATGCTATTGTTTCTACTACTGCTACTGTTGCTGCTACTGTTGCTGCTACTGTTGTTGCTACTGCTACTGCTACGACTACTGCTACTACTACTATTACTGCTACTACTGCTACTACCGCTCCTACTACTACTATTACTGCTACTACTGCTACTATTACTGCTACGACTAGTGCTACTGCTACTGCTGCTACTGCTGCTGCCGCTGCTTCTATTACTTCTACTATTACTGCTACTGCTACTGCTAGTGTTGCTGCTACTGCTAGTGTTGCTGCTACTGCTACTGTTGCTGCTACTGCTACTGCTACGACTACTGCTACTGCTAGTGCTACTATTGCTGCTACTCCTACTACAACTACTACTGCTCCTACTACTGCTACCTCTACTGTTTCTTCTACTGCTACTGCTGCTGCTACTAGTGTTGCTGCTTCTGCTACTGCTCCTGCTACTGATGGTGTTGCTGCTGCTACTGCTGTTGCTACTGCTACTGCTCATGCTACTTCTACTGCTACTGCTGCTGCTGTTGCTTCTACGGTTACTGCAACTGCTACTTCTACTGCTACTGCTGCTGCTACTGCTGCTGTTGCTGCTACTACTGCTGCTACTGCTACTGCTACTACTGCTACTACTCCTACTGCTACTGCTACTGTTACTACTGCTACTACTGCTGCTCCTATTCCTGCTACTGCTAATGCTGCTGTTGCAGCTACTGCTACTGCTCCTACTCATGCTGCTACTGCTGCTACTACTACTGCTATTACTACTGCTGCTGCTATTGCTGCTACTTCAACTACTACTGCCACTGCTACTGCTGCTACTGCTGCTACTGCTGCTACTACTGGACTGCTGGTGCAACTCCTACTACTGCTACTGCTACTGCTGCTGCTGCTACTGCTGCTGCTCCTACTCCTGCAGCTACTGCTACTGCTACTACTCAAACTACTGCTACTACTGCTACTACTCCTACTACTGCTACCACTACTACTGCTGCTGCTACTGCTGCTGCTGCTGCTATTGCTGCTGCTCCTACTCCTGCTGCTACTGCTACTACTGCTACTGCTATTACCGCTGCTGCTACTACTGCTGCTGCTACTGCTACTGCTCAAACTGCTACTGCTGCTACTGCTACTGCTGCTGCAACTCCTACTACTGCAACCCCTACTGCTACTGCTCCGACTCCTACTGCTACTGCTACTACTACTATGACTATTACAGCTGCTGCTACTACTGTTGCTGCTACTGCTACTACTACTGCTACTGCTGCTGCTACTGCTACCGCAACTCCTACTACTGCTACTGCTGCTTCTATTGCTGCTACTACTGCTTCTGCTCCTACTCCTGCTACTACTGCTACTCCTCAGCCTACAGCTACTACTACTGCTACTGCAGCTACTGCTGCTACAACTGTTACTGCTGCTGCTACTGCTACTTCTCCTACTCCTGCTGCTACTACTACTACTGCTACTGCTGCTCCTACTACTGCTACCACTACTGCTACCGTTGCTGTTCCTGCTACTACTGCTACTGTTACTGCTGGTGCTACTTCTACTGCTGCATCTACTACTGCTACAACTACTGCTACTGCTACTGCTGCTGCTGCTACTGCTGCTCCTCCTACTCCTGCTGCTACTGCTACAACTGCTACTGCTACTACTCAGACTACTGCTACTTCTGCTACTACTCCTACTACTGTTACCACTGCTACTGCTACTACTCAGACTACTACTACTGCTCCTACTGCTACTACTGCTCCTACTCCTACTACTGCTACTACTCCTGCTACTACTGCTACTACTGCTACTGCTATTACTGTTGCTGCTACTACTGCTACTACTGCTACTGCTATTACTGTTGCTGCTACTACTGCTACTACTGCTACTATTACTGCTACGACTACTGCTACTGCTATTGCTGCTACTGCAGCTGCCGCTGCTTCTATTACTTCTACTATTACTGCTACTGCTACTGCTAGTGTTGCTGCTACTGCTAGTGTTGCTGCTACTGCTACTGCTACGACTACTGCTACTGCAAGTGCTACTATTGCTGCTGCTCCTACTACAACTACTACTGCTCCTACTACTGCTACCTCTACTGTTGCTGCTACTGCTACTGCTGCTGCTACTAGTGTTGCTGCTTCTGCTACTGCTCCTGCTACTGATGGTGTTGCTGCTGCTACTGCTGTTGCTACTGCTACTGCTCATGCTACTGCTGCTGCTACTGCTGTTGCTTCTACGGTTACTACAACTGCTACTTCTACTGCTACTGCTGCTGTTGCTGCTACTACTGCTGCTACTGCTACTACTCCTACTGCTACTACTGATGCTGCTCCTATTCCTGCTACTGCTAATGCTGCTGTTGTAGCTACTGCTACTGTTCCTACTCCTGCTGCTACTGCTGCTACTGCTACTGCTATTACTACTGCTGCTGCTGCTATTGCTGCTACTGCAACTACTACTGCTACTGCTACTGCTGCTACTACTGCTACTGCTGTTACTACTGCTCCTATGACTGCTACTATTGCTGCTACTACTGCTACTGCTACTATTGCTACTGCTACTGCTGCTACTACTACTACTGCTACTACTACTGCTACTACTATTGCTACGGCTACTGCTATTGCTGTTGCTATTTTTGCTGCTACTACTGCTACTGCTTCTGCTATTGTTGCTGCTGCTGCTATTGTTGTTGCTACTGCTGCTGCTACTGCTGGTGCTTCTGCTACTATTATTGCTGCTACTGCTACTGCAGCGGCTACTGCTACGACTGCTACTACTATTACTGCTGCTGCTACTACTGCTACTACTACTGCTATGACTACTGCTACTGCTACTGCTGCTACTGCTGTTGCCGCTGCTTTTATTACTGCTACTAATACTGCTAATGCTATTGTTTCTACTACTGCTACTGTTGCTGCTACTGTTGCTGCTACTGTTGTTGCTACTGCTACTGCTACGACTACTGCTACTACTACTATTACTGCTACTACTGCTACTACCGCTCCTACTACTACTATTACTGCTACTACTGCTACTATTACTGCTACGACTAGTGCTACTGCTACTGCTGCTACTGCTGCTGCCGCTGCTTCTATTACTTCTACTATTACTGCTACTGCTACTGCTAGTGTTGCTGCTACTGCTAGTGTTGCTGCTACTGCTACTGTTGCTGCTACTGCTACTGCTACGACTACTGCTACTGCTAGTGCTACTATTGCTGCTACTCCTACTACAACTACTACTGCTCCTACTACTGCTACCTCTACTGTTTCTTCTACTGCTACTGCTGCTGCTACTAGTGTTGCTGCTTCTGCTACTGCTCCTGCTACTGATGGTGTTGCTGCTGCTACTGCTGTTGCTACTGCTATTGCTCATGCTACTTCTACTGCTACTGCTGCTGCTGTTGCTTCTACGGTTACTGCAACTGCTACTTCTACTGCTACTGCTGCTGCTACTGCTGCTGTTGCTGCTACTACTGCTGCTACTGCTACTGCTACTACTGCTACTACTCCTACTGCTACTGCTACTGTTACTACTGCTACTACTGCTGCTCCTATTCCTGCTACTGCTAATGCTGCTGTTGCAGCTACTGCTACTGCTCCTACTCATGCTGCTACTGCTGCTACTACTACTGCTATTACTACTGCTGCTGCTATTGCTGCTACTTCAACTACTACTGCCACTGCTACTGCTGCTACTGCTGCTACTGCTGGACTGCTGGTGCAACTCCTACTACTGCTACTGCTACTGCTGCTGCTGCTACTGCTGCTGCTCCTACTCCTGCAGCTACTGCTACTGCTACTACTCAAACTACTGCTACTACTGCTACTACTCCTACTACTGCTACCACTACTACTGCTGCTGCTACTGCTGCTGCTACTGCTATTGCTGCTGCTCCTACTCCTGCTGCTACTGCTACTACTGCTACTGCTATTACCGCTGCTGCTACTACTGCTGCTGCTACTGCTACTGCTCAAACTGCTACTGCTGCTACTGCTACTGCTGCTGCAACTCCTACTACTGCAACTCCTACTGCTACTGCTCCGACTCCTACTGCTACTGCTACTACTACTATGACTATTACAGCTGCTGCTACTACTGTTGCTGCTACTGCTACTACTACTGCTACTGCTGCTGCTACTGCTACCGCAACTCCTACTACTGCTACTGCTGCTTCTATTGCTGCTACTACTGCTTCTGCTCCTACTCCTGCTACTACTGCTACTCCTCAGCCTACAGCTACTACTACTGCTACTGCAGCTACTGCTGCTACAACTGTTACTGCTGCTGCTACTGCTACTTCTCCTACTCCTGCTGCTACTACTACTACTGCTACTGCTGCTCCTGCTACTGCTACCACTACTGCTACCGTTGCTGTTCCTGCTACTACTGCTACTGTTACTGCTGGTGCTACTTCTACTGCTGCATCTACTACTGCTACAACTACTGCTACTGCTACTGCTGCTGCTGCTACTGCTGCTCCTCCTACTCCTGCTGCTACTGCTACAACTGCTACTGCTACTACTCAGACTACTGCTACTTCTGCTACTACTCCTACTACTGTTACCACTGCTACTGCTACTGCTACTGTTGCTGCTACTGCTGCTGCTGCTGCTGCTACTCCTACTGCTGCTGCTACTGCTACTATTACCGTTGTTGCTACTACTGCTGCTGCTACTGCTACTGCTACTGCTACTGCTCCTACTGCTACTGCTGCTGCAACTCCTACTACTGCTACTGCTACTGCTGCTGCTACTGCTACTGCTCCGACTTCTACTGTTACGACTATTACTACTGCTGCTACTAATGTTGCTGCTACTGCTACTGCTGCTACTACTGCTACTGCAACTCCTACTACTTCTATGGCTGCTTCTACTGCTGCTACTGCTGCTGCTACTACTGCTTCTGCTCCCACTCTTGCTACTACTGCTACTCCTCAGCCTACAGCTACTACTACTGCTACTGCTACTGCAGCTACTGCTGCTACAACTGTTACTGCTGCTGCTACTGCTGCTGCTGCTGCTGCTGCTACTCCTACTGCTGCTGCTACTGCTACTATTACCGTTGTTGCTACTACTGCTGCTGCTACTGCTACTGCTCCTACTGCTACTGCTACTGCAACTCCTACTACTGCTACTGCTACTGCTACTGCTGCTGCTACTGCTACTGCTCCGACTACTACTGTTACGACTATTACTGCTGCTGCTACTAATGTTGCTGCTACTGCTACTGCTACTGCTACTGCTGCTACAACTGCTACTGCAACTCCTACTACTGCTATGGCTGCTTCTACTGCTGCTACTGCTGCTGCTGCTACTACTGCTTCTGCTCCCACTCCTGCTACTACTGCTACTCCTCAGCCTACAGCTACTACTATTGCTACTGCAACTGCAGCTACTGCTGCTACAACTGTTACTGCTGCTGCTACTGCTACTTCTCCTACTCCTGCTGCTACTACTACTACTACTGCTGCTGCTCCTGCTACTGCTACTGCTACTGCTACTACTACTGCTACTACTATTGCTACTGCTACTACTATTGCTCCTGCTGCTGCTATTGTTGCTACTACGACTGCTACTGCTACTGCTATTGCTGCTGCTGGTGGTATTGTTGCTGCTACTGCTGCTGCTACTGCTGTTGCTTCTGCTACTACTGCTGCTGCTACTACTGCTACTAGTGCTCCTGCTCCTACTACTGCTACTACTACTACTACTGCTACTGCTACTGCTGCTGCTACTGCTGCTGCTGCTCTGCTACAGCTCCTACTCCTGCTGCTACTGCTACTACTGCTACTGCTATTACTGCTGCTGCTATTACTGCTGCTGCTACTGCTACTGCTGCTGCTACTGCTTCTACTGCTCCTACTCCTACTACTGCTACTGCTACTGCTGCTGCTGCTGCTACTGTTGCTGCTACTACTGCTACTACTACTGTTACTGCTGCTGCTACTACCAGTGCTACTACTGCTACTACTACTGCAACTACTATTGCTACGGCTACTGCTATTGCTGCTGCTGCTTCTATTGTTGCTACAACTACTGCTACTGCTACTGCTATTGCTGCTGCTGCTGCTATTGTTGCTACAACTACTGCTGCTGCTACTGCTGTTGCTTCTTCTACTACTGTTGCTACTAGTCCTGCTGCTACTGCTACTGCTACTACTCAGACTACTACTACTACTGCTCCTACTGCTACTACTGCTCCTACTCCTACTACTACTACTACTCCTGCTACTACTGCTACTACTGCTACTGCTATTACTGTTGCTGCTACTACTGCTACTACTGCTACTGCTATTGATGTTGCTGCTGCTATTGTTGCTACTACGACTGCTACTGCTACTGCTATTGCGTCTGCTGCTGCTATTGTTGCTGCTACTGCTGCTGCTTCTGCTACTGCTGCCGCTGCTACTGCTACTGCTCCTACTCCTGCTGCTACTGCTACTACTGCTATGGCTATTACTGCTACTGCTATTACTGCTGCTGATAATGCTGCTGCTACTGCTACTGCTGCTGCTACTGCTTCTACTGCTCCTACTTCTACTACTTCTACTGCTACTGCTGCTGCTGCTACTGTTGCTGCTACTACTGCTACTGCTACTGTTACTGCAGCTGCTACTACCAGTGCTACTACTGCTACTACTACTGTAACTACTATTGCTATGGCTACTGCTATTGCTGCTGCTGCTATTGTTTCTACAACTACTGCTACTGCTACTGTTATTGCTGCTGCTGCTGCTATTGTTGCGGATACTGCTGTTGCTTCTTCTACTACTGTTGCTACTAGTCCTGCTGCTACTGCTACTACTCAGACTACTACTACTGCTCCTACTGCTCCTACTCATACTACTGCTTCTACTGCTACTGCTACTACTGCTCCTACTACTGCTACTGCTGCTACTGCTACTGCTACTACTGCTGCTACGACTGCTACTACTATTACTGCTGCTGCTACTGCTGCTACTACAACTGCTACGACTACTGCTACTGCTACTGCTGCTACTGCTGTTGCCGCTGCTTTTATTACTGCTACTATTACTGCTAATGCTATTGTTGGTACTACTGCTACTGTTGCTGCTACTGTTGTTGCTACTGCTACTGCTACGACTACTGCTACTACTACTACTGCTACTACTGCTACTACTGCTACTACCGCTCCTACTACTGCTACTGCTACTGTTGCTGCTACTGCTGCTGCTACTAGTGCTGCTGCTTCTGCTACTGCTCCTGCTACTGCTGGTGTTGCTACTGCTACTGCTGTTGCTACTGCTACTGCTCCTGCTACTGCTATTGGTACTGCTGCAGCTGCTGCTTCTACGTCTACTGTAACTGCTACTTATTCTGCTACTTCTGCTGCTGTTGCTGTTACTGCTGCTGCTAGTGCTACTGCTGCTGCTGCTGCTACTGCTAATACTCCTACTACTACTGCTACTGTTACTACTGCTACTACTGCTGCTGCTCCTATTCCTGCTACTGCTAATGCTGCTGTTGCTGCTACTGCTACTGCTCCTACTCCTGCTGCTACTGCTACTGTTATTACTAGTGCTGCTGCTACTGCTGCTACTGCAAGTACTACTGCTACTGCTACTGCTACTGCTGGACTGCTGCTCCAACTCCTACTACTGCTACTGCTACTGCTGCTGCTACTGCTGCTGCTCCTACTCCTGCTGCTACTGCTACAACTGCTACTGCTACTACTCAGACTACTGCTACTACTGCTACTACTCCTACTACTGCTACCACTGCTACTGCTACTGCTACTGCTGCTGCTACTGTTGCTGCTGCTGCTGCTACTGCTGCTACTCCTACTCCTGCTGCTGCTACAACTATTACCGCTGTTGCTACTGCTACTGCTGCTACTGCTACTGCTGCTACTGCTACTGCTGCTACTGCTGCTGCAACTCCTACTACTGCTAATGCTACTGCTGCTGCTACTGCTACTGCTCCGACTACTACTGTTACGACTATTATTGCTGCTGCTACTAATGTTGCTGCTACTGCTACTGCTACTGTTACTGCTACTGCAACTGCTACTGCTGCTACTACTGCTACTGCAACTCCTACTACTGCTACTGCTGCTTCTACTGCTGCTACTGCTGCTGCTACTACTGCTTCTGCTCCCACTCCTGCTACTACTGCTACTCCTCAGCCTACAGCTACTACTACTGCTACTGCCACTGCAGCTACTGCTGCTACAACTGTTACTGCTGCTGCTACTGCTACTGCTCCTACTCCTGCTACTACTGCTACTACTGCTACTGCTACTGCTATTACCGCTGCTGCTACTACTGCTGCTGCTACTGCTACTGCTCAAACTGCTACTGCTGCTACTGCTACTGCTGCTGCAACTCCTACTACTGCAACTCCTACTGCTACTGCTCCGACTCCTACTGCTACTGCTACTACTACTATGACTATTACAGCTGCTGATACTACTGTTGCTGCTACTGCTACTACTACTGCTACTGCTGCTGCTACTGCTACCGCAACTCCTACTACTGCTACTGCTGCTTCTATTGCTGCTACTACTGCTTCTGCTCCTACTCCTGCTACTACTGCTACTCCTCAGCCTACAGCTACTACTACTGCTACTGCAGCTACTGCTGCTACAACTGTTACTGCTGCTGCTACTGCTACTTCTCCTACTCCTGCTGCTACTACTACTACTGCTACTGCTGCTCCTGCTACTGCTACCACTACTGCTACCGTTGCTGTTCCTGCTACTACTGCTACTGTTACTGCTGGTGCTACTTCTACTGCTGCATCTACTACTGCTACAACTACTGCTACTGCTACTGCTGCTGCTGCTACTGCTGCTCCTCCTACTCCTGCTGCTACTGCTACAACTGCTACTGCTACTACTCAGACTACTGCTACTTCTGCTACTACTCCTACTACTGTTACCACTGCTACTGCTACTGCTACTGTTGCTGCTGCTGCTGCTGCTACTCCTACTGCTGCTGCTACTGCTACTATTACCGTTGTTGCTACTACTGCTGCTGCTACTGCTACTGCTACTGCTACTGCTCCTACTGCTACTGCTGCTGCAACTCCTACTACTGCTACTGCTACTGCTGCTGCTACTGCTACTGCTCCGACTACTACTGTTACGACTATTACTACTGCTGCTACTAATGTTGCTGCTACTGCTACTGCTGCTACTACTGCTACTGCAACTCCTACTACTTCTATGGCTGCTTCTACTGCTGCTACTGCTGCTGCTACTACTGCTTCTGCTCCCATTCTTGCTACTACTGCTACTCCTCAGCCTACAGCTACTACTACTGCTACTGCTACTGCAGCTACTGCTGCTACAACTGTTACTGCTGCTGCTACTGCTGCTGCTGCTGCTGCTACTCCTACTGCTGCTGCTACTGCTACTATTACCGTTGTTGCTACTACTGCTGCTGCTACTGCTACTGCTCCTACTGCTACTGCTACTGCAACTCCTACTACTGCTACTGCTACTGCTACTGCTGCTGCTACTGCTACTGCTCCGACTACTACTGTTACGACTATTACTGCTGCTGCTACTAATGTTGCTGCTACTGCTACTGCTACTGCTACTGCTGCTACTACTGCTACTGCTACTCCTACTACTGCTATGGCTGCTTCTACTGCTGCTACTGCTGCTGCTACTACTGCTTCTTCTCCCACTCCTGCTACTACTGCTACTCCTCAGCCTACAGCTACTACTACTGCTACTGCAACTGCAGCTACTGCTGCTACAACTGTTACTGCTGCTGCTACTGCTACTTCTCCTACTCCTGCTGCTACTACTACTACTACTGCTGCTGCTCCTGCTACTGCTACTGCTACTGCTACTACTACTGCTACTACTATTGCTACTGCTACTACTATTGCTCCTGCTGCTGCTATTGTTGCTACTACGACTGCTACTGCTATTGCTGCTGCTGGTGGTATTGTTGCTGCTACTGCTGCTGCTACTGCTGTTGCTTCTGCTACTACTGCTGCTGTTACTACTGCTACTAGTGCTCCTGCTCCTACTACTGCTACTACTACTACTACTGCTACTGCTACTGCTACTGCTGCTGCTACTGCTGCTGCTGCTCTGCTACAGCTCCTACTCCTGCTGCTACTGCTACTACTGCTACTGCTATTACTGCTGCTGCTATTACTGCTGCTGCTACTGCTGCTGCTACTGCTTCTACTGCTCCTACTCCTACTACTGCTACTGCTACTGCTGCTGCTGCTGCTACTGTTGCTGCTACTACTGCTACTACTACTGTTACTGCTGCTGCTACTACCAGTGCTACTACTGCTACTACTACTGCAACTACTATTGCTACGGCTACTGCTATTGCTGCTGCTGCTATTGTTGCTACAACTACTGCTACTGCTACTGCTATTGCTGCTGCTGCTGCTATTGTTGCTACAACTACTGCTGCTGCTACTGCTGTTGCTTCTTCTACTACTGTTGCTACTAGTCCTGCTGTTACTGCTACTGCTACTACTCAGACTACTACTACTACTGCTCCTACTGCTACTACTGCTCCTACTCCTACTACTACTACTACTACTCCTGCTACTACTGCTACTACTGCTACTGCTATTACTGTTGCTGCTACTACTGCTACTACTGCTACTGCTATTGATGTTGCTGCTGCTATTGTTGCTACTACGACTGCTACTGCTACTGCTATTGCGTCTGCTGCTGCTATTGTTGCTGCTACTGCTGCTGCTTCTGCTACTGCTGCCGCTGCTACTGCTACTGCTCCTACTCCTGCTGCTACTGCTACTACTGCTATGGCTATTACTGCTACTGCTATTACTGCTGCTGATAATGCTGCTGCTACTGCCACTGCTGCTGCTACTGCTTCTACTGCTCCTACTTCTACTACTTCTACTGCAACTGCTGCTGCTGCTACTGTTGCTGCTACTACTGCTACTGCTACTGTTACTGCAGCTGCTACTACCAGTGCTACTACTGCTACTACTACTGTAACTACTATTGCTATGGCTACTGCTATTGCTGCTGCTGCTATTGTTTCTACAACTACTGCTACTGCTACTGTTATTGCTGCTGCTGCTGCTATTGTTGCGGCTACTGCTGCTACTACTGTTGCTACTAGTCCTGCTGCTACTGCTACTACTCAGACTACTACTACTGCTCCTACTGCTCCTACTCATACTACTGCTACTACTGCTACTGCTACTACTGCTCCTACTACTGCTACTGCTGCTACTGCTACTGCTACTGCTACTACTACTGCTACGACTGCTACTACTATTACTGCTGCTGCTACTGCTGCTACTACAACTGCTACGACTACTGCTACTGCTACTGCTGCTACTGCTGTTGCCGCTGCTTTTATTACTGCTACTATTACTGCTAATGCTATTGTTGGTACTACTGCTACTGTTGCTGCTACTGTTGTTGCTACTGCTACTGCTACGACTACTGCTACTACTACTACTGCTACTACTGCTACTACTGCTACTACCGCTCCTACTACTGCTACTGCTACTGTTGCTGCTACTGCTGCTGCTACTAGTGCTGCTGCTTCTGCTACTGCTCCTGCTACTGCTGGTGTTGCTACTGCTACTGCTGTTGCTACTGCTACTGCTCCTGCTACTGCTATTGGTACTGCTGCAGCTGCTGCTTCTACGTCTACTGTAACTGCTACTTATTCTGCTACTTCTGCTGCTGTTGCTGTTACTGCTGCTGCTAGTGCTACTGCTGCTGCTGCTGCTGCTACTGCTAATACTCCTACTACTACTGCTACTGTTACTACTGCTACTACTGCTGCTGCTCCTATTCCTGCTACTGCTAATGCTGCTGTTGCTGCTACTGCTACTGCTCCTACTCCTGCTGCTACTGCTACTGTTATTACTAGTGCTGCTGCTACTGCTGCTACTGCAAGTACTACTGCTACTGCTACTGCTACTGCTACTGCTGGACTGCTGCTCCAACTCCTACTACTGCTACTGCTACTGCTGCTGCTACTGCTGCTGCTCCTACTCCTGCTGCTACTGCTACAACTGCTACTGCTACTACTCAGACTACTGCTACTACTGCTACTACTCCTACTACTGCTACCACTGCTACTACTACTGCTACTGCTACTGCTGCTGCTACTGTTGCTGCTGCTGCTGCTACTGCTGCTACTCCTACTCCTGCTGCTGCTACAACTATTACCGCTGTTGCTACTACTGCTGCTGCTACTGCTACTGCTGCTACTGCTACTGCTGCTACTGCTGCTGCAACTCCTACTACTGCTAATGCTACTGCTGCTGCTACTGCTACTGCTCCGACTACTACTGTTACGACTATTATTGCTGCTGCTACTAATGTTGCTGCTACTGCTACTGCTACTGTTACTGCTACTGCAACTGCTACTGCTGCTACTACTGCTACTGCAACTCCTACTACTGCTACTGCTGCTTCTACTGCTGCTACTGCTGCTGCTACTACTGCTTCTGCTCCCACTCCTGCTACTACTGCTACTCCTCAGCCTACAGCTACTACTACTGCTACTGCCACTGCAGCTACTGCTGCTACAACTGTTACTGCTGCTGCTACTGCTACTGCTCCTACTCCTGCTACTACTGCTACTACTGCTACTGCTACTGCTATTACAGCTACTGCTGCTACTGCTACTACTGCAACTACTGCTACTACTGCTCCTATTCCTACTACTCCTACTACTGCTACTACTACTGCTACTGCTACTGCTGCTGCTGCTACTGCTGCTGCTACTACTACTGCTACTGCTCCTACTCCTGCTGTTACTGCTACTACTGCTACTGCTATTACTGATGCTGCTATTACTGCTACTGCTTCTACTGCTGCTGCTACTGCTACTGCTGCTGCTACTGCTTCTTCTGCTCCTACTCCTACTAATGCTACTTCTACTGCTGTTGCTGCTACTGTTGCTGCTACTACTGCTACTGCTACTGTTACTGCTGCCGTTACTAATAGTGCTACTACTTCTACTACTACTGCTACTACTATTGCTAGGGCTACTGCTGCTGCTGCTGCTATTGTTGCTACAACTACTGCTACTGCTACTGCAGATGCAGCTGCTATTGTTGCTGCTACTGCTGCTGCTACTGCTGTTGCTTCTTCTACTACTGCTGCTGCTAGTCCTGCTGCTACTGCTACTACTAAGAGTTCTGCTACTACTGCTCCTACTCAACTACTGCTACTACTGCTACTGCTACTGCTGCTACTACTGCTCCTATTACTGCTACTACTACTCCTACTACTGCTACTGCTACTACTGCTACTGCTACTGCTGCTGCTACTACTACTACTACTGCTACTACTACTGCTACTACTATTGCTACGGCTACTGCTATTGCTGTTGCTATTTTTGCTGCTACTACTGATATTGCTTCTGCTATTGTTGCTGCTGCTGCTATTGTTGTTGCTACTGCTGCTGCTACTGCTGGTGCTTCTGCTACTACTATTGCTGCTACTCCTACTGCAGCGGCTACTGCTACGACTGCTACTACTATTACTGCTGCTTCTACTACTGCTACTATTACTACTGCTACTACTACTGCTACGACTACTGCTACTGCTGCTACTGCTGTTGCCGCTGCTTTTATTAATGCTACTATTACTGCTAATGCTACTGTTGCTGCTACTGTTGCTGCTACTGTTGTTGCTACTGCTACGACCACTGCTACTACTACTACTGCTACTACTGCTACTACCGCTCCTACTACTGCTACTGCTACTGTTGCTGCTACTGCTACTGCTGCTGCTACTAGTGCTGCTGCTTCTGCTACTGCTCCTGCTACTGCTGGTGTTGCTACTGCTACTGCTGTTGCTACTGCTACTGCTCCTGCTACTGCTACTGCTACTGCTGCAGCTACTGCTGTTGCTTCTACGGCTACTGTAACTGCTATTTCTTCAGCTACTTCTGCTGCTACTGCTGCTGTTGCTTCTACTGCTGCTGCTAGTGCTACTGCTACTGCTACTGCTGCTACTGCTAATACTCCTACTACTGCTACTGCTACTGTTACTACTGCTACTACTCATGCTGCTCCTATTCCTGCTACTACTAATGCTGCTATTGCTGCTACTGCTACTGCTCCTACTCCTGCTGCTATTACTACTGCTGCTGCTGCTACTGCTGCTACTGCAAGTACTACTGCTACTGCTACTGCTGCTACTGCTGGACTGCTGCTCCAACTCCTACTACTGCTACTGCTGCTGCTGCTGCTGCTACTGCTGCTGCTCCTACACCTGCTGCTACTGATACAACTGCTACTACTACTACTCAGACTACTGCTACTACTCCTACTACTGCTACCACTGCTACTGCTACTGCTACTGCTGCTGCTGCTACTGCTGCTACTCCTACTCCTGCTGCTACTGCTACTATTACCGTTGTTGCTACTACTGCTGCTGCTACTGCTACTGCTACTGCTCCTACTGCTACTGCTGCTGCAACTCCTACTACTGCTACTGCTACTGCTGCTGCTACTACTGCTCCGACTACTACTGTTACGACTATTACTGCTGTTGCTACTAATGTTGCTGCTACTGCTACTGCTACTGCTGCTACTACTGCTACTGCAACTCCTACTACTGCTACGACTGCTTCTGCTGCTGCTACTGCTTCTACTACTACCGCTTCTGCTCCCACTCCTGCTACTACTGCTACTCCTCAGCCTCCAGCTACTAATACTGCTATTGCTACTGCAGCTACTGCTGCTACAACTGTTACTGCTGCTGCTACTGCTACTTCTCCTACTCCTGCTGCTACTACTACTACTACTGCTGCTGCTCTTGCTACTGCTACTACTACTGCTACTACTATTGCTACGGCTACTGCTATTGCTCCTGCTGCTGCTATTGTTGCTACTACGACTGCTACTGCTACTGCTATTGCTACTGCTGCTGGTATTGTTGCTGCTACTGCTGCTGCTACTGCTGTTGCTTCTGCTACTACTGCTGCTGCTACTACTGGTGCTGCTACTACTGCAACTACTGCTCCTGCTCCTACTACTGCTACTACTACTACTACTGCTACTGCTGCTGCTACTGCTGCTGCTGCTGCTACTGCTCCTACTCCTGCTGCTACTGCTACTACTGCTACTGCTATTACTGCTGCTGCTATTACTGCTGCTGCTACTGCTACTGCTGCTGCTACTGCTTCTACTGCTCCTACTCTTACTACTGCTACTGCTACTGCTGCTGCTGCTGCTACTGTTGCTGCTACTACTGCTACTGCTACTGTTACTGCTGCTGCTACTACTGCTACTACTACTGCAACTACTATTGCTACGGCTACTGCTATTGCTGCTGCTGCTGCTATTGTTGCTACAACTACTGCTACTTCTACTGCTATTACTGCTGCTGCTATTGTTGCGGCTACTGCTGCTGCTACTGATGTTGCTTCTTCTACTACTGTTGCTACTAGTCCTGCTGCTACTGCTACTACTCAGACTACTACTACTACTGCTCCTACTGCTCCTACTCCTACTACTGCTACTACTCCTGCTACTACTGCTACTACTGCTACTGCTATTACTGTTGCTGCTACTACTGCTACTACTGCAACTGCTATTACTGTTGCTGCTACTACTGCTACTACTGCTACTATTACTGCTACGACTACTGCTACTGCTACTGCTGCCACTGCAGCTGCCGCTGCTTCTATTACTTCTACTATTACTGCTACTGCTACTGCTAGTGTTGCTGCTACTGCTAGTGTTGCTGCTACTGCTACTGCTACGACTACTGCTACTGCAAGTGCTACTATTGCTGCTGCTCCTACTACAACTACTACTGCTCCTACTACTGCTACCTCTAATGTTGCTACTACTGCTACTGCTGCTGCTACTAGTGTTGCTGCTTCTGCTACTGCTCCTGCTACTGATGGTGTTGCTGCTGCTACTGCTGTTGCTACTGCTACTGCTCATGCTACTGCTGCTGCTACTGCTGTTGCTTCTACGGTTACTACAACTGCTACCTCTACTGCTACTGCTGCTGCTACTGCTGCTGTTGCTGCTACTACTGCTGCTACTGCTACTGCTACTGCTGCTACTGCTACTACTCCTACTGCTACTACTGATGCTGCTCCTATTCCTGCTACTGCTAATGCTGCTGTTGCAGCTACTGCTACTGCTCCTACTCCTGCTGCTACTGCTGCTACTGCTACTGCTATTACTACTGCTGCTGCTGCTATTGCTGCTACTGTAACTACTACTGCTACTGCTACTGCTGCTACTACTGCTACTGCTGTTACTACTGCTCCTATTACTGCTACTATTGCTGCTACTACTGCTACTGCTACTATTGCTACTGCTACTGCTGCTACTACTACTACTGCTACTACTACTGCTACTACTATTGCTACGGCTACTGCTATTGCTGTTGCTATTTTTGCTGCTACTACTGCTACTGCTTCTGCTATTGTTGCTGCTGCTGCTATTGTTGTTGCTACTGCTGCTGCTACTGCTGGTGCTTCTGCTACTATTATTGCTGCTACTGCTACTGCAGCGGCTACTGCTACGACTGCTACTACTATTACTGCTGCTGCTACTACTGCTACTACTACTGCTATGAGTACTGCTACTGCTACTGCTGCTACTACTGTTGCCGCTGCTTTTATTACTGCTACTAATACTGCTAATGCTATGGTTGCTACTACTGCTACTGTTGCTGCTACTGTTGCTGCTACTGTTGTTGCTACTGCTACTGCTACGACTACTGCTACTACTACTATTACTGCTACTACTGCTACTACCGCTCCTACTACTGCTACTGCTACTGTTGCTGCTACTGCTGCTGCTACTAGTGCTGCTGCTTCTGCTACTGCTCCTGCTACTGCTGGTGTTGCTACTGCTACTGCTGCAGCTGCTGCTGTTGCTTCTACGGCTACTGTAACTGCTACTTCTTCTGCTACTTCTGCTGCTACTGCTGCTGTTGCTGCTACTGCTGCTGCTAGTGCTACTGCTACTGCTGCTACTGCTAATACTCCTACTACTACTGCTAATGTTACTACTGCTACTACTGCTGCTGCTCCTATTCCTGCTACTGCTAATGCTGCTGTTGCTGCTACTGCTACTGCTCCTACTCATGCTGCTACTGCTACTGCTATTACTACTGCTATTGCTACTGCTGCTACTGCAAGTACTACTGCTACTGCTGCTACTGCTGCTGCTGCTACTGCTGCTGCTCCTACTCCTGCTGCTACTGCTACAACTGCTACTGCTACTACTCAGACTACTCCTACTACTGCTACTACTCCTACTACTGCTAGCACTGCTACTGCTACTGCTACTGCTGCTGCTACTGTTGCTGCTGCTGCCGCTACTGCTGCTACTCCTACTCCTGCTGCTACTGCTACTATTACCACTGTTGCTACTACTGCTGCTGCTACTGCTACTGCTGCTACTGTTGCTGCAACTCCTACTACTGCTACTGCTACTGCTACTGCTGCTGCTACTGCTACTGCTCCGACTACTAATGTTACAACTATTACTGCTGCTGCTACTAATGTTGCTGCTACTGCTACTGCTACTGCAACTGCTACTGCTGCTACTACTGCTACTGCAAGTCCTACTACTGCTACTGCTGCTTCTACTGCTGCTACTGCTGCTGCTACTACTGCTTCTGCCCCCACTCCTGCTACTACTGCTACTCCTCAGCCTACAGCTACTACTACTACTACTGCTACTGCTACTGCAGCTACTGCTGCTACAACTGTTACTGCTGCTGCTACTGCTACTGCTCCTACTCCTGCTGCTACTGCTACTGCTACTGCTATTACAGCTACTGCTGCTACTGCTACTACTGCTACTACTGCTCCTATTCCTACTACTCCTACTACTGCTACTACTACTGCTACTGCTGCTGCTACTACTGCTGCTGCTACTGCTACTGCTACTGCTCCTACTCCTGCTGTTACTGCTACTACTGCTACTACTATTACTGATGCTGCTATTACTGCTACTGCTTCTATTGCTGCTGCTACTGCTACTGCTGCTGCTACTGCTTCTACTGCTCCTACTCCTCCTACTGCTACTGCTACTGCTGCTGCTGCTACTGTTGCTGCTACTACTGCTACTGCTACTGTTACTGCTGCCGTTACTACTAGTGCTACTACTTCTACTACTACTGCTACTACTATTGCTAGGGCTACTGCTGCTGCTGCTGCTATTGTTGCTACAACTACTGCTACTGCTATTGCAGATGTAGCTGCTATTGTTGCTGCTACCGCTGCTGCTACTGCTGTTGCTTCTTCTACTACTGCTGCTGCTAGTCCTGCTGCTACTGCCACTACTAAGAGTACTGGTACTACTGCTCCTACTCAACTACTGCTACTACTACTACTGCTACTGCTGCTACTACTGCTCCTATTACTGCTACTACTGCTCCTACTACTGCTACTGCTACTACTGCTACTGCTACTGCTGCTGCTACTACTACTACTGCTACTACTACTGCTACTACTATTGCTACGGCTACTGCTATTGCTGTTGCTATTTTTGCTGCTACTACTGCTACTGCTTCTGCTATTGTTGCTGCTGCTGCTATTGTTGTTGCTACTGCTGCTGCTACTGTTGGTGCTTCTGCTACTACTACTATTGCTGCTACTCCTACTGCAGCGGCTACTGCTACGACTGCTACTACTATTACTGCTGCTTCTACTACTGCTACAACTACTGCTACGACTACTGATACTGCTGCTACTGCTGTTGCCGCTGCTTTTTTTACTGCTACTATTACTGCTAATGTTATTGTTGCTACTACTGCTACTGTTGCTGCTACTGTTGTTGCTACTGCTACGACTACTGCTACTACTACTACTGCTACTACTGCTACTACCGCTCCTACTACTGCTACTGCTACTGTTGCTGCTACTACTACTGCTGCTGCTACTAGTGCTGCTGATTCTGCTACTGCTCCTGCTACTGCTGGTGTTGCTACTGCTACTGCTGTTGCTACTGCTACTGCTCCTGCTACTGCTACTGCTACTACTGCAGCTGCTGCTGTTGCTTCTACGGCTACAGTAACTGCTACTTCTTCTGCTACTTCTGCTGCTACTGCTGCTGCTAGTGCTACTGCTACTGCTACTGCTGCTACTGCTAATACTCCTACTACTGCTACTGTTACTACTGCTTCTACTGCTGCTGCTCCTATTCCTGCTACTGCTAATGCTGCTGTTGCTGCTACTGCTACTGCTCCTACTCCTACTGCTACTGCTACTGCTATTACTACTGCTGCTGCTGCTACTGCTGCTACTACAAGTACTACTGCTACTGCTACTGCTGCTACTGCTGGACTACTGCTCCAACTCCTACTACTGCTACTGCTACTGCTGCTGCTACTGCTGCTGCTCCTACTCCTGCTGCTACTGCTACAACTGCTACTGCTACTACTCAGACTACTGCTACTACTGCTACTACTCCTACTACTGCTACCACTGCTACTGCTACTGCTACTGCTACTGCTGCTGCTACTGCTGCTACTCCTACTCCTGCTGCTACTGCTACTATTACCGTTGTTGCTACTACTGCTGCTGCTACTGCTACTGCTACTGCTCCTACTGCTACTGCTGCTGCAACTCCTACTACTACTACTGCTACTGCTGCTGCTACTGCTACTGCTCCGACTACTACTGTTACGACTATTACTGCTGCTGCTACTAATGTTGCTGCTACTGCTACTGCTACTGCTGCTACTACTGCTACTGCAACTCCTACTACTGCTACGGCTGCTTCTACTGCTGCTACTGCTGCTGCTACTACTGCTTCTGCTCCCACTCCTGCTACTACTGCTACTCCTCAGCCTCCAGCTACTACTACTGATATTGCTACTGCAGCTACTGCTGCTACAACTGTTACTGCTGCTGCTACTGCTACTTCTCCTACTCCTGCTGCTACTACTACTACTACTGCTGCTGCTCCTGCTATTGCTACTACTATTGCTCCTGCTGCTGCTATTGTTGCTACTACGACTGCTACTGCTACTGCTATTGCTGCTGCTGCTGGTATTGTTGCTGCTACTGCTGCTGCTACTGCTGTTGCTTCTGCTACTACTACTGCTGCTACTACTGCTGTTGCTACTACTGCTACTACTGCTCCTGCTCCTACTACTGCTACTACTACTACTGCTGCTGCTACTGCTGCTGCTACTGCTGCTGCTACTGCTCCTACTCCTGCTGCTACTGCTACTACTGCTACTGCTATTACTGCTGCTGCTATTACTGCTGCTGCTACTGCTACTGCTGCTGCTACTGCTTCTACTACTCCTACTCCTACTACTGCTACTGCTACTGCTGCTGCTACTGTTGCTGCTACTACTGCTACTGCTACTGTTACTGCTGCTGCTACTACCAGCGCTACTACTGCTACTACTACTGCAACTACTATTGCTACGACTACTGCTATTGCTGCTGCTGCTATTGTTGCTACAACTACTGCTACTGCTATTGCTGCTGCTGCTATTGTTGCGGCTACTGCTGCTGCTACTGTTGTTGCTTCTTCTACTACTGTTGCTACTAGTGCTGCTGCTACTGCTACTACTCAGACTACTACTACTACTGCTCCTACTGCTACTACTGCTACTACTCCTGCTACTACTGCTACTACTGCTACTGCTATTACTGTTGCTGCTACTACTGCTACTACTGCTACTGCTATTACTGTTGCTGCTACTACTGCTACTACTGCTACTATTACTGCTACGACTACTGCTACTGCTACTGCTGCTACTGCTGCTACTGCTGCTGCCGCTGCTTCTATTACTTCTACTATTACTGCTACTGCTACTGCTAGTGTTGCTGCTACTGCTAGTGTTGCTGCTACTGCTAGTGTTGCTGCTACTGCTACTGTTGCTGCTACTGCTACTGCTACTGCTACGACTACTGCTACTGCAAGTGCTACTATTGCTGCTACTCCTACTACAACTACTACTGCTCCTACTACTGCTACCTCTACTGTTACTGCTACTGCTACTGCTGCTGCTACTAGTGTTGCTGCTTCTGCTACTGCTCCTGCTACTGATGGTGTTGCTGCTGCTACTGCTGTTGCTACTGCTACTGCTCATGCTACTGCTACTGCTACTGCTGCTGCTGCTGTTGCTTCTACGGTTACTGTAACTGCTACTTCTACTGCTACTGCTGCTGCTACTGTTGCTGTTGCTGCTACTACTGCTGCTACTGCTACTGCTACTGCTGCTACTGCTACTACTCCTACTGCTACTGCTACTGGTACTACTGCTACTACTGATGCTGCTCCTATTCCTGCTACTGCTAATGCTGCTGTTGCTGCTACTGCTACTGCTCCTACTCCTGCTGCTACTGCTGCTACTGCTACTGCTATTACTACTGCTGCTGCTGCTATTGCTGCTACTGCAACTACTACTGCTACTGCTACTGCTACTACTACTGCTACTGCTGCTACTAATGCTCCTATTACTGCTACTACTGCTGCTACTACTGCTACTGCTACTACTGCTACTGCTACTGCTGCTGCTACTACTACTACTACTGCTACTACTACTGCTACTACTATTGCTACGGCTACTGCTATTGCTGTTGCTGCTGCTATTTTTGCTGCTACTACTGCCACTGCTTCTGCTATTGTTGCTGCTGCGGCTATTGTTGTTGCTACTGCTGCTGCTGGTGCTTCTGCTACTACTATTGCTGCTACTCCTACTGCAGCGGCTACTGCTACGACTGCTACTACTATTACTGCTGCTGCTACTACTGCTACTACTACTGCTATGACTACTGCTACTGCTACTGCTGCTACTGCTGTTGCCGCTGCTTTTATTACTGCTACTATTACTGCTAATGCTATTGTTGCTACTACTGATACTGTTGCTGCTACTGTTGCTGCTACTGTTGTTGCTACTGCTACTGCTACGACTACTGCTACTACTACTACTACTGCTACTACTGCTACTACTGCTACTACCGCTCCTACTACTGCTACTGCTACTGTTGCTGCTACTGCTGCTGCAACTAGTGCTGCTGCTTCTGCTACTGCTCCTGCTACTGCTGGTGTCGCTACTGCTACTGCTGTTGCTACGGCTACTGCTCCTGCTACTGCTACTGCTACTGCTGCAGCTGCTGCTGTTGCTTCTACGGCTACTGTAACTGCTACTTCTACTGCTACTTCTGCTGCTACTGCTGCTGTTGCTGCTACTACTGCTGCTAGTGCTACTGCTACTGCTGCTGCTGCTACTGCTAATACTACTACTGCTACTGTTACTACTGCTACTACCGCTGCTGCTCCTATTCCTGCTACTGCTAATGCTGCTGTTGCTGCTACTGCTACTGCTCCTACTCCTGCTGCTACTGCTACTGCTATTACTACTGCTGCTGCTACTGCAAGTACTATTGCTACTGCTACTGCTGCTACTGCTGGACTGCTGCTCCAACTCCTACTACTGCTACTGCTACTGCTGCTGATGCTACTGCTGCTGCTCCTACTCCTGCTGCTACTGCTACAACTGCTACTGCTACTACTCAGACTACTGCTACTACTGCTACTACTCCTACTACTGCTACCACTGCTACTGCTACTGCTACTGCTACTGCTGCTGCTACTGTTGCTGCTGCTGCTGCTACTGCTGCTACTACTCCTACTCCTACTACTGCCACTACTCCTGCTACTACTGCTACTACTGCTACTGCTATTACTGTTGCTGCTACTACTGCAACTACTGCTACTGCTATTACTGTTGCTGCTACTACTGCTACTACTGCTACTATTACTGCTACGACTACTGCTACTGGTACTGCTGCTACTGCTGCTACTGCTGCTGCCGCTGCTTCTATTACTTCTACTATTACTGCTACTGCTACTGCTAGTGTTGCTGCTACTGCTAGTGTTACTGCTACTGCTACTGTTGCTGCTACTGCTACTGCTACGACTACTGCTACTGCTAGTGCTACTATTGCTGCTACTCCTACTACAACTACTACTGCTCCTACTACTGCTACCTCTACTGTTGCTGCTACTGCTACTGCTGCTGCTACTAGTGTTGCTGCTTCTGCTACTGCTCCTGCTACTGATGGTGTTGCTGCTGCTACTGCTGTTGCTACTGCTACTGCTCATGCTACTGCTACTGCTCCTACTACTGCTACTGATGGTGTTGCTGTTGCTGCTGTTGCTTCTACGGTTACTGCAACTGCTACTGCTACTGCTGCTACTGATGCTGTTGCTGCTACTACTGCTGCTACTGCTACTGCTACTGCTGCTACTACTCCTACTGCTACTGCTACTGTTACTACTGCTACTACTGATGCTGCTCCTATTCCTGCTACTGCTAATGCTGATGTTGCTGCTACTGCTACTGCTCCTACTCCTGCTGCTACTGCTGCTACTGCTACTGCTATTACTACTGCTGCTGCTGCTGCTGCTATTGCTGCTACTGCAACTACTACTGCTACTGCTACTACTGCTACTGCTGCTACTGCTGGACTGCTGGTGCAACTCCTACTACTGCTACTGCTACTGCTGCTGCTGCTACTGCTGCTGCTCCTACTCCTGCTGCTACTGCTACTGCTACTACTCAAACTACTGCTACTACTGCTACTACTCCTACTACTGCTACCACTGCTACTGCTGCTGCTGCTGCTACTGCTGCTGCTGCTACTGCTGCTGCTGCTGCTACTGCTGCTGCTCCTATTCCTGCTGCTACTGCTACTACTGCTACTGCTATTACCGCTGCTGCTACTACTGCAGCTGCTACTACGGTTGCTACTGCTGCTGCTGCTGCTACTGCTGCTGCTGCTGCTACTGCTGCTGCTCCTACTCCTGCTGCTACTGCTACTACTGCTACTGCTATTACCGCTGCTGCTACTACTGCTGCTGCAACTGCTGGACTGCTGCTCCAACTCCTACTACTGCTACTGCTACTGCTGCTGATGCTACTGCTGCTGCTCCTACTCCTGCTGCTACTGCTACAACTGCTACTGCTGCTACTCAGACTACTGCTACTACTGCTACTACTCCTACTACTGCTACCACTGCTACTGCTACTGCTACTGCTACTGCTGCTGCTACTGTTGCTGCTGCTGCTGCTACTGCTGCTACTCCTACTATTACCGCTGTTGCTACTACTGCTGCTGCTACAGTTACTGCTGCTACTGCTACTGCTGCTGCAACTCCTACTACTGCTACTGCTACTGCTGCTGCTACTGCTACTGCTCCGACTACTACTGTTACGACTATTACTGCTGCTGCTACTAATGTTGCTGCTACTGCTACTGCAACTGCTACTGCTGCTACTACTGCTACTGCAACTCCTACTACTGCTACTGCTGCTTCTACTGCTGCTACTGCTGCTGCTACTACTGCTTCTTCTCCCACTCCTGCTACTACTGCTACTCCTCAGCCTACAGCTACTACTACTGCTACTGCCACTGCAGCTACTGCTGCTACAACTGTTACTGCTGCTGCTGCTACTGCTCCTACTCCTGCTGCTACTGCTACTACTGCTACTGCTACTGCTATTACAGCTACTGCTACTACTGCTACTACTGCTACTACTGCTACTACTGCTCCTATTCCTACTACTCCTACTACTGCTACTACTACTGCTACTGCTACTGCTGCTGCTGCTACTGCTACTGCTACTGCTCCTACTCCTGCTGTTACTGCTACTACTGCTACTGCTATTACTGATGCTGCTATTACTGCTACTGCTTCTACTGCTGCTGCTACTGCTACTGCTGCTGCTACTGCTTCTTCTGCTCCTACTACTGCTACTGCTACTGCTGCTGCTGCTACTGTTGCTGCAACTACTGCTACTGCTACTGTTACTGCTGCCGTTACTACTAGTGCTACTACTTCTACTACTACTGCTACTACTATTGCTAGGGCTACTGCTGCTGCTGCTATTGTTGCTACAACTACTGCTACTGCTACTGCAGATGCAGCTGCTATTGTTGCTGCTACTGCTGTTGCTTCTTCTACTACTGTTGCTGCTAGTCCTGCTGCTACTGCTACTACTAAGAGTACTGCTACTACTACTCCTACTCAACTACTGCTACTACTGCTACTGCTACTGCTGCTACTACTGCTCCTATTACTGCTACTACTGCTCCTACTACTGCTACTGCTACTACTGCTACTGCTACTGCTGCTACTACTACTACTACTACTGCTACTACTACTGCTACTACTATTGCTACGGCTACTGCTATTGCTGTTGCTATTTTTGCTGCTACTACTGCTACTGCTTCTGCTATTGTTGCTGCTGCTGCTGCTATTGTTGTTGCTACTGCTGCTGCTACTGCTGGTGCTTCTGCTACTACTATTGCTGCTACTCCTACTGCAGCGGCTACTGCTACGACTACTGCTACTGCTGCTACTGCTGTTGCCGTTGCTTTTATTACTGCTACTATTACTGCTAATGCTATTGTTGCTACTACTGCTACTGTTGCTGCTACTGTTGTTGCTACTGCTACGACTACTGCTACTACTACTACTGCTACTACTGCTACTACCGCTCCTACTACTGCTACTTCTACTGTTGCTGCTACTGCTACTGCTGCTGCTACTAGTGCTGCTGCTTCTGCTACTGCTCCTGCTACTGCTGGTGTTGCTAATGCTACTGCTGTTGCTACTGCTACTGCTCCTGTTACTGCTACTGCTGCTGCTGCTGTTGCTTCTACGGCTACTGTAACTGCTACTTCTTCTGCTACTTCTGCTGCTACTGCTGCTGTTGCTGCTCCTGCTGCTGCTAGTGCTACTGCTACTGCTACTGCTGCTACTGCTAATACTCCAACTACTGCTACTACTGCTGCTGCTCCTATTCCTGCTACTGCTAATGCTGCTGTTGCTGCTACTGCTACTGCTCCTACTCCTGCTGCTACTACTACTAATGCTACTGTTGCTACTGCTGGACTGCTGCTACTGCTGGACTGCTGCTCCAACTCCTACTACTGCTACTGCTACTGCTACTGCTGCTGCTGCTACTGCTGCTGCACCTACTCCTGCTGCTACTGCTACAACTGCTACTGCTACTACTCAGACTACTGCTACTACTGCTACTACTCCTACTACTGCTACCACTGCTACTGCTACTGCTACTGCTACTGCTGCTGCTACTGCTGCTGCTGCTGATACTGCTGCTACTCCTACTCCTGCTGCTACTGCTACTATTACCGTTGTTGCTACTACTGCTGCTGCTACTGCTACTGCTACTGCTCCTACTGCTACTGCTGCTGCAACTCCTACTACTGCTACTGCTACTGCTGCTGCTACTGCTACTGCTCCGACTACTACTGTTACGACTATTACTGCTGCTGCTACTAATGTTGCTGCTACTGGTACTGCTACTGCTGCTACTACTGCTACTGCAACTCCTACTACTGCTACGGCTGCTTCTACTGCTGCTACTGCTGCTACTACTGCTTCTGCTCCCACTCCTGCTACTACTGCTACTCCTCAGCCTACAGCTACTACTACTGCAACTGCTACTGCAGCTACTGCTGCTACAACTGTTACTGCTGCTGCTATCGCTACTTCTCCTACTCCTGCTGCTACTACTACTACTACTGCTGCTGCTCTTGCTACTGCTACTGCTACTGCTACTACTATTGCTATGGCTACTGCTATTGCTCCTGCTGCTGCTATTGTTGCTACTATGACTGCTACTGCTACTGCTATTGCTGCTGCTGCTGGTATTGTTGCTGCTACTGCTGCTGCTACTGCTGTTGCTTCTGCTACTACTGCTGCTGCTACTACTGCTACTACTGCTCCTGCTCCTACTACTGCTACTACTACTACTACTGCTACTGCTACTGCTGCTGCTACTGCTGCTACTGCTCCTACTCATGCTGCTACTGCTACTACTGCTACTGCTGTTACTGCTGCTGCTATTACTACTGCTGCTACTGCTACTGCTGCTGCTACTGCTTCTACTGCTCCTACTCCTACTACTGCTACTGCTACTGCTGCTGCTGCTGCTACCGTTGCTGCTACTACTGCTACTGCTACTGTTACTGCTGCTGCTACTACCAGTGCTACTACTGCTACTACTACTGCAACTACTATTGCTACTACTACTGCTACTGCTACGACTACTGCTACTGCTAGTGCTACTATTACTGCTACTCCTACTACAACTACTACTGCTCCTACTACTGCTACCTCTACTGTTGCTGCTACTGCTACTGCTGCTGCTACTAGTGTTGCTGATTCTGCTACTGCTCCTGCTACTGATGGTGTTGCTGCTGCTACTGCTGTTGTTACTGCTACTGCTCATGCTACTCCTACTGCTACTGCTACTGCTGCTGATGCTGCTGTTGCTTCTACGGTTACTGCAACTGCTACTGCTACTGCTGCTACTGATGCTGTTGCTGCTACTACTGCTGCTACTGCTACTGCTACTGCTGCTACTGCTACTACTCCTACTGCTACTGCTACTGTTACTACTGCTACTACTGATGCTGCTCCTATTCCTGCTACTGCTAATGCTGCTGTTGCTGCTACTGCTACTGCTCCTACTCCTGCTGCTACTGCTACTGCTATTACTACTGCTGCTGCTGCTATTGCTGCTACTGCAACTACTACTGCTACTGCTACTACTACTGGACTGCTGGTGCAACTCCTACTACTGCTACTGCTACTGCTGCTGCTGCTACTGCTGCTGCTCCTACTCCTGCTGCTACTGCTACTGCTACTACTCAAACTACTGCTACTACTGCTACTACTCCTACTACTGCTACCACTGCTACTGCTACTGCTGCTGCTACTGCTGCTGCTACTGCTGCTGCTGCTACTGCTGCTGCTCCTATTCCTGCTGCTACTGCTACTACTGCTACTGCTATTACCGCTGCTGCTACTACTGCAGCTGCTACTGCTACTACTGCTGCTACTGCTGCTGCTGCTACTGCTGCTGCTCCTACTCCTGCTGCTACTGCTACTACTGCTACTGCTATTACCGCTGCTGCTACTACTGCTGCTGCAACTGCTACTGCTCAAACTGCTACTGGTGCTACTGCTACTGCTGCTGCAACTCCTACTACTGCAACTCCTACTGCTGCTGCTACTGCTACTGCTCCGACTCCTACTGCTACTGCTACTACTACTATGACTATTACAGCTGCTGCTAATACTGTTGCTGCTACTGCTGCTACTACTACTGCTACTGCAACTGCTACTGCTGCTACTACTACTACCGCAACTCCTACTACTGCTATTGCTGCTTCTATTGCTGCTACTACTGCTTCTGCTCCAACTCCTGCTACTACTGCTACTCCTCAGCCTACAGCTACTACTACTGCTACTGCAGCTACTGCTGCTACAACTGTTACTGCTGCTGCTACTGCTACTTCTCCTACTCCTGCTGCTACTACTACTACTGCTACTGCTGCTCCTGCTACTGCTACTGCTACCACTACTGCTACCATTGCTGCTCCTGCTACTACTGCTACTGCTACTGCTGGTGCTACTGCAGCTACTGCTGCTACAACTGTTACTGCTGCTGCTATCGCTACTTCTCCTACTCCTGCTGCTACTACTACTCAGACTACTGCTACTACTGCAACTACTCCTACTACTGCTACCACTGCTACTGCTACTGCTACTGCTGCTGCTACTGCTGCTGCTGCTGCTACTCCTACTCCTGTTGCTACTGCTACTATTACCGTTGTTGCTACTACTGCTGCTGCTACTGCTACTACTGCTACTGCTGCTGCAACTCCTACTACTGCTACTGCTACTGCTACTGCTGCTGCTACTGCTACTGCTCCGACTACTACTGTTACGACTATTACTGCTGCTGCTACTAATGTTGCTGCTACTGCTACCGCTACTGCTGCTACTACTGCTACTGCAACTCCTACTACTGCTACGGCTGCT
The DNA here is from genome assembly GCA_963853835.1 of Calendula officinalis. NCBI lineage: Eukaryota > Viridiplantae > Streptophyta > Magnoliopsida > Asterales > Asteraceae > Calendula > Calendula officinalis. The sequence continues at coordinate 91,440,707 of OY970822.1, read as the reverse complement.
TCTACTGCTGCTACTGCTGCTGCTACTACTGTTTCTGCTCCCACTCCTGCTACTACTGCTACTCCTCAGCCTACAGCTACTACTACTGCAACTGCTACTGCAGCTACTGCTGCTACAACTGTTACTGCTGCTGCTACTGCTACTTCTCCTACTCCTGCTGCTACTACTACTACTACTGCTGCTGCTCTTGCTACTGCTACTGCTACTGCTACTGCTACTACTACTACTACTACTATTGCTACGGCTACTGCTATTGCTCCTGCTGCTGCTATTGTTGCTACTACGACTGCTACTGCTACTGCTACTGCTACTGCTATTGCTGCTGCTGCTGGTATTGTTGCTGCTACTGCTGCTGCTACTGCTGTTGCTTCTGCTACTACTGCTGCTGCTACTACTGCTGATGCTACTACTGCTACTACTGCTCCTGCTCCTACTACTGCTACTGCTACTACTGCTACTGCTACTGCTACTGCTACTGCTGCTGCTACTGCTGCTGCTGCTCTGCTACAGCTCCTACTCCTGCTGCTACTGCTACTACTGCTACTGCTATTACTGCTGCTGCTACTGCTACTGCTGCTGCTACTGCTTCTACTGCTCCTACTCCTACTACTGCTACTGCTACTGCTGCTGCTGCTGCTACTGTTGCTGCTACTACTGCTACTACTACTGTTACTGCTGCTGCTACTACCAGTGCTACTACTGCAACTACTATTGCTACGGCTACTGCTATTGCTGCTGCTGCTGCTATTGTTGCTACAACTACTGCTACTGTTACTGCTATTGCTGCTGCTGCTATTGTTGCGGCTACTGCTGCTGCTACTGCTGTTGCTTCTTCTACTACTGTTGCTACTAGTCCTGCTGCTACTGCTACTACTCAGACTACTACTACTGCTCCTACTGCTACTACTGCTCCTACTCCTACTACTGCTACTACTCCTGCTACTACTGCTACTACTGCTACTGCTATTACTGTTGCTGCTACTACTGCTACTACTGCCACTGCTATTACTGTTGCTGCTACTACTGCTACTACTGCTACTATTACTGCTACGACTACTGCTACTGGTACTGCTGCTACTGCTGCTGCCGCTGCTTCTATTACTTCTACTATTACTGCTACTGCTACTGCTAGTGTTGCTGCTACTGCTACTGTTGCTGCTACTGCTACTGCTACAACTACTGCTACTGCTAGTGCTACTATTGCTGCTACTCCTACTACAACTACTACTGCCCCTACTACTGCTACCTCTACTGTTGCCGCTACTGCTACTGCTGCTGCTACTAGTGTTGCTGCTTCTGTTACTGCTCCTGCTACTGATGGTGTTGCTGCTGCTACTGCTGTTGCTACTGCTACTGCTCATGCTACTGCTACTGCTACTGCTGCTGCTGCTGTTGCTTCTACGGTTACTGCAACTGCTACTTCTACTGCTACTGCTGCTGCTACTGCTGCTGTTGCTGCTACTACTGCTGCTACTGCTACTGCTACTTCTGCTACTGCTACTGCTACTACTCCTACTGCTACTGCTACTGTTACTACTGCTACTACTGCTGCTGCTCCTATTCCTGCTACTGCTAATGCTGATGTTGCTGCTACTGCTACTGCTCCTACTCCTGCTGCTACTGCTGCTACTGCTACTGCTATTACAACTGCTGCTGCTGCTATTGCTGCTACTGCAACTACTACTGCTACTGCTACTACTGCTACTGCTGCTACTGCTGCTACTACTGGACTGCTGGTGCAACTCCTACTACTGCTACTGCTACTGCTGCTGCTGCTACTGCTGCTGCTCCTACTCCTGCTGTTACTGCTACTGCTACTACTCAAACTACTGCTACTACTGCTACTACTCCTACTACTGCTACCACTGCTACTGCTACTGCCGCTGCTACTGCTGCTGCTGCTGCTACTGCTGCTGCTCCTACTCCTGCTGCTACTGCTACTACTGCTACTGCTATTACCGCTACTGCTACTACTGCTGCTGCTACTGCTACTACTGCTGCTACTGCTGCTGCTGCTGCTACTGCTGCTGCTCCTACTCATGCTGCTACTGCTACTACTGCTACTGCTATTACCGCTGCTGCTACTACTGCTGCTGCTACTGCTACTGCTCAAACTGCTACTGCTGCTACTGCTACTGCTGCTGCAACTCCTACTACTGCAACTCCTACTGCTGCTGCTACTGCTACTGCTCCGACTCCTACTGCTACTGCTACTACTACTATGACTATTACAGCTGCTGCTACTACTGTTGCTGCTACTGCTACTACTACTGCTACTGCAACTGCTACTGCTGCTACTACTGCTACCGCAACTCCTACTACTGCTACTGCTGCTTCTATTGCTGCTACTACTGCTTTTGCTCCTAGTTCTGCTACTACTGCTACTCCTCAGCCTACAGCTACTACTACTGCTACTGCAGCTACTGCTGCTACAACTGTTACTGCTGCTGCTACTGCTACTTCTCCTACTCCTGCTGCTACTACTACTACTGCTACTGCTGCTCCTGCTACTGCTACTGCTACCACTACTGCTACCGTTGCTGCTCCTGCTACTACTGCTACTGCTACTGCTGGTGCTACTTCTACTGCTGCATCTACTACTGCTACAACTACTGCTACTGCTACTGCTGCTGCTGCTACTGCTGCTGCTCCTACTCCTGCTGCTACTGCTACTACTCAGACTACTGCTACTACTGCAACTACTCCTACTACTGCTACCACTGCTACTGCTACTGCTACTGCTACTGCTGCTGCTGCTGCTACTCCTACTCCTGCTGCTACTGCTACTATTACCGTTACGACTATTACTGCTGCTGCTACTAATGTTGCTGCTACTGCTACCGCTACTGCTGCTACTACTGCTACTGCAACTCCTACTACTGCTACGGCTGCTTCTACTGCTGCTACTGCTGCTGCTACTACTGCTTCTGCTCCCACTCCTGCTACTACTGCTACTCCTCAGCCTACAGCTACTACTACTGCTACTGCTACTGCAGCTACTGCTGCTACAACTGTTACTGCTGCTGCTACTGCTACTTCTCCTACTCCTGCTGCTACTACTACTACTGCTACTGCTCCTGCTACTGCTACTACTACTGCTACTACTATTGCTACGGCTACTGCTATTGCTCCTGCTGCTGCTATTGTTGCTACTACGACTGCTACTGCTACTTCTATTGCTGCTGCTGCTGGTATTGTTGCTGCTACTGCTGCTGCTACTGCTGTTGCTTCTGCTACTACTGCTGCTGCTACTACTGCTGCTGCTACTACTGCTACTACTGCTCCTGCTCCTACTACTGCTACTGCTACTACTGCTACTGCTACTGCTGCTGCTAATGCTGCTGCTGCTCTGCTACAGCTCCTACTCCTGCTGCTACTGCTACTACTGCTACTGCTATTACTGCTGCTGCTATTACTGCTGCTGCTACTGCTACTGCTGCTGCTACTGCTTCTATCGCTTCTACTCCTACTACTGCTACTGCTGCTGCTGCTGCTATTGTTGCTGCTACTACTGCTACTACTACTGTTACTGCTGCTGTTACTACCAGTGCTACTACTGCTACTACTACTGCAACTACTATTGCTACGGCTACTGCTATTGCTGCTGCTGCTGCTATTGTTGCTACAACTACTGCTACTGCTACTGCTATTGCTGCTGCTGCTATTGTTGCGGCTACTGCTGCTGCTACTGCTGTTGCTTCTTCTACTACTGTTGCTACTAGTCCTGCTGCTACTGCTACTGCTACTACTCAGACTACTACTACTACTGCTTCTACTGCTACTACTGCTCCTACTCCTACTACTGCTACTACTCCTGCTACTACTGCTACTACTGCTACTGCTATTACTGTTGCTGCTACTACTGCTACTACTGCTACTACTGCTACTGCTATTGATGTTGCTGCTGCTGTTGTTGCTACTGCTGCTGCTACTGATGTTGCTTCTGCTACTGCTGCTGCTGCTACTGCTACTGCTCCTACTCCTGCTGCTACTGCTACTACTGCTATGGCTATTACTGCTACTGCTATTACTGCTACTGCTAATGCTGCTACTACTGCTACTGCTGCTGCTACTGCTTCTACTGCTCCTACTCCTACTACTTCTACTGCTACTGTTGCTGCTGCTACTGTTGCTGCTACTACTGCTACTGCTACTGTTACTGCAGCTGTTACTACTGCTACTACTACTGCAACTACTATAGCTATGGCTACTGCTATTGCTGCTGCTGCTGCTATTGTTGCTACAACTACTGCTACTGCTACTGCTATTGCGTCTGCTGCTGCTATTGTTGCTGCTACTGCTACTGCTACTGCTGTTGCTTCTGCTACTGCTGCTGCTGCTACTGCTGCTGCTACTGCTACTGCTCCTACTCATGCTGCTACTGCTACTACTGCTATGGCTATTACTGCTACTGCTATTACTGCTGCTGCTAATGCTGCTGCTACTGCTACTGCTGCTGCTACTGCTTCTACTGCTCCTACTCCTACTACTTCTACTGCTACTGTTGCTGCTGCTACTGTTGCTGCTACTAGTGCTACTGCTACTGTTACTACAGCTGCTACTACCAGTGCTACTACTGCTACTACTACTGCAACTACTATTGCTATGGCTACTGCTATTGCTGCTGCTGCTGCTATTGTTGCTACAACTACTGCTACTGCTATTGCTGCTGCTGCTGCTATTGTTGCGGCTACTGCTGCTGCTGCTGCTGCTGCTATTGTTGCGGCTACTTCTGCTGCTACTGTTGTTGCTTCTTCTACTACTGTTGCTACTAGTCCTGCTGCTACTGCTACTACTCAGACTACTACTACTACTGCTCCTACTGCTACTACTGCTCTTACTCCTACTGCTGCTACTACTGCTACTGCTACTACTGCTCCTACTACAGCTACTGCTACTACTGCTACTGCTACTGCTACTGCTACTACTACTACTACTACTGCTACGACTGCTACTACTATTACTGCTGCTGCTACTACTGCTACAACTACTGCTACGACTACTGCTACTGCTACTGCTGCTACTGCTGTTGCCACTGCTTTTATTACTACTACTATTACTGCTAATGCTAGTGTTGGTACTACTGCTACTGTTGCTGCTACTGTTGCTGCTACTGTTGTTGCTACTGCTACTGCTACTACTACTACTACTACTGCTGCTACTGCTACTGCTCCTACTCCTGCTGCTACTGCTACTACTGCTACTGCTACTGCTACTGCTATTACAGCTACTGCTGCTACTGCTACTACTGCTACTACTGCTCGTATTCCTACTACTCCTACTACTGCTACTACTACTGCTACTGCTACTGCTGCTGCTGCTACTGCTGCTGCTACAGCTACTGCTACTGCTCCTAATCCTGCTGTTACTGCTACTACTGCTACTGCCATTACTGATGCTGCTATTACTGCTACTGCTTCTACTGCTGCTGCTGCTGCTACTGCTGCTGCTACTGCTTCTTCTGCTCCTACTCCTACTACTGCTACTGCTACTGCTGCTGCTACTGTTGCTGCTACTACTGCTACTGCTACTGTTACTGCTGTCGTTACTACTAGTGCTACTACTTCTACTACTACTGCTACTACTTTTGCTAGGGCTACTGCTGCTGCTGCTGCTATTGTAGCTACAACTACTGCTACTGCTACTGCAGATGCAGCTGCTATTGTTGCTGCTACTTCTACTGCTACTGATGTTGCTTCTTCTACTACTGCTGCTGCTAGTCCTGCTGCTACTGCTACTACTAAGAGTACTGCTACTACTGCTCCTACTCAACTACTGCTACTACTGCTACTGCTACTGCTGCTACTACTGCTCCTATTACTGCTACTACTGCTCCTACTACTGCTACTGCTACTACTGCTACTGCTACGGCTGCTGCTACTACTACTACTACTGCTATTACTACTGCTACTACTATTGCTACGACTACTGCTATTGCTGTTGCTATTTTTGCTGCTACTACTGCTACTGCTTCTGCTATTGTTGCTGCTGCTGCTATTGTTGTTGCTACTGCTGCTGCTACTGCTGGTGCTTCTGCTACTACTATTGCTGCTACTCCTAATGCAGCGGCTACTGCTACGACTGCTACTACTATTACTGCTGCTTCTACTACTGCTACTACTACTGCTACGACTACTGCTACTGCTGCTACTGCTGTTGCCGCTGCTTTTATTACTGCTACTATTACTGCTAATGCTATTGTTGCTACTACTGCTACTGTTGCTGCTACTGTTGTTGCTACTGCTACGACTACTGCTACTACTACTATTGCTACTACCGCTACTACCGCTCCTACTACTGCTACTGCTACTGTTGCTGCTACTGCTACTGCTGCTGCTACTAGTGCTGCTGCTTCTGCTACTGCTCCTGCTACTGCTGGTGTTGCTACTGCTACTGCTGTTGCTACTGCTCCTGCTACTGCTACTGCTACTGCTACTGCTGCAGCTGCTGATGTTGCTTCTACTGCTACTGTAACTGCTACTTCTTCTGCTACTTCTGCTGCTACTGCTGCTGTTGCTGCTACTGCTGCTGCTAGTGCTACTGCTACTGCTGCTACTGCTAATACTCCTACTACTACTACTGCTATTGTTACTACTGCTACTACTGCTGCTGCTCCTATTCCTGCGACTGCTAATGCTGCTGTTGCTGCTACTGCTACTGCTCCTACTCCTGCTGCTACTGCTACTGCTATTACTACTGCTGCTGCTGCTACTGCTGCTACTGCAAGTACTACTGCTACTGCTACTGCTGCTACTGCTGGACTGCTGCTCCAACTCCTACTACTGCTACTGCTACTGCTGCTGCTGCTGCTACTGCTGCTGCTCCTACTCCTGCTGCTACTGCTACAACTGCTACTGCTACTACTCAGACTACTGCTACTACTGCTACTACTCCTACTGCTGCTACCACTGCTACTGCTACTGCTACTGCTATTGCTGCTGCTGCTACTGCTGCTACTCCTACTCCTGCTGCTACTGCTACTATTATCGTTGTTGCTACTACTGCTGCTGCTACTGCTATTGCTACTGCTACTGCTCCTACTGCTACTGCTGCTGCAACTCCTACTACTGCTACTGCTACTGCTACTGCTGCTGCTACTGCTACTGCTCTGACTACTACTGTTACGACTATTACTGCTGCTGCTACTAATGTTGCTGCTACTGCTACTGCTGCTACTACTGCTACTGCAACTCCTACTACTGCTACAGCTGCTTCTACTGCTGCTACTGCTGCTGCTACTACTGCTTCTGCTCCCACTCCTGCTACTACTGCTACTTCTCAGCCTCCAGCTACTACTACTGCTATTGCTACTGCAGCTACTGCTGCTACAACTGTTACTGCTGCTGCTACTGCTACTGCTCCTACACCTGCTGCTACTGCTACTACTGCTACTTCTACTGCTACTGCTATTACAGCTACTGCTGCTACTGCTACTACTGCTACTTCTACTGCTACTGCTATTACAGCTACTGCTGCTACTGCTACTACTGCTACGACTACTGCTACTGCTGTTGCCGCTGCTTTTATTACTGCTACTATTACTGCTAATGCTATTGTTGCTACTACTGCTACTTCTACTGCTACTGCTATTACAGCTACTGCTGCTACTGCTACTACTGCTACGACTACTGCTACTGCTGTTGCCGCTGCTTTTATTACTGCTACTATTACTGCTAATGCTATTGTTGCTACTACTGCTACTGTTGCTGCTACTGTTGTTGCTACTGCTACGACTTCTGCTACTACTACTACTGCTACTAGTGCTACTACCGCTCCTACTACTGCTACTGCTACTGTTGCTGCTACTGCTACTACTGCTGCTACTAGTGCTGCTGCTTCTGCTACTGCTCCTGCTACTGCTGGTGTTGCTACTGCTACTGCTGTTGCTACTGCTACTGCTCCTGCTACTGCTACTGCTACTGCTACTGCTACTGCTACTGCTGCAGCTGCTGCTGTTGCTTCTACTGCTACTGTAACTGCTACTTCTTCTGCTACTTCTGCTGCTACTGCTACTGCTGCTGCTAGTGCTACTGCTAATGCTACTGCTGCTACTGCTAATACTCCTACTACTACTACTGCTACTGTTACTACTGCTACTACTGCTGCTGCTCCTATTCATGCTACTGCTAATGCTGCTGTTGCTGCTACTGCTACTGCTCCTACTCCTGCTGCTACTGCTACTGCTATTACTACTGCTGCTGCTGCTACTGCAAGTACTACTGCTACTGCTACTGCTGCTACTGCTGGACTGCTGCTCCAACTCCTACTACTGCTACTGCTACTGCTACTGCTGCTGCTGCTGCTACTGCTGCTGCTCCTACTCCTGCTGCTACTGCTACAACTGCTACTGCTACTACTCAGACTACTGCTACTACTGCTACTACTCCTACTACTGCTACCACTGCTACTGCTACTGCTACTGCTGCTGCTACTGCTGCTGCTGCTGCTACTGCTGCTACTCCTACTCCTGCTGCTACTGCTACTATTACCGTTGTTGCTACTACTGCTGCTGCTACTGCTATTGCTACTGCTACTGCTCCTACTGCTACTGCTGCTGCAACTCCTACTACTGCTACTGCTACTGCTACTGCTGCTGCTACTGCTCTGACTACTACTGTTACGACTATTACTGCTGCTGCTACTAATGTTGCTGCTACTGCTACTGCTACTGCTGCTACTACTGCTACTGCAACTCCTACTACTGCTACAGCTGCTTCTACTGCTGCTACTGCTGCTGCTACTACTACTGCTACTACTATTGCTACGACTACTGCTATTGCTCCTGCTGCTGCTATTGTTGCTACTACGACTGCTACTGCTACTGTTATTGCTGCTGCTGCTGGTATTGTTGCTGCTACTGCTGCTGCTACTGCTGTTGCTTCTGCTACTACTACTGCTGCTACTACTGCTGCTGCTACTACTGCTCCTGCTCCTACTACTGCTACTACTACTACTACTACTGCTACTGCTACTGCTGCTGCTGCTGCTGCTACTGCTCCTACTCCTGCTGCTACTGCTACTACTGCTACTGCTATTACTGCTGCTGCTATTACTGCTGCTGCTACCGCTACTGCTGCTGCTACTGCTTCTACTGCTCCTACTCCTACTACTGCTACTGCTACTGCTACTGCTGCTGCTGCTGCTACTGTTGCTGCTACTACTGCTACTGCTACTGTTACTGCTACTACAGTGCTACTACTGCTACTACTACTGCAACTACTATTGCTACGGCTACTGCTATTGCTGCTGCTGCTGCTATTGTTGCTACAACTACTGCTACTGCTACTGCTATTGCTGCTGCTGCTATTGTTGCGGCTACTGCTGCTGCTACTGCTGTTGCTTCTTCTACTACTGTTGCTACTAGTCCTGCTGCTACTGCTACTACTCAGACTACTACTACTGCTCCTACTGCTCCTACTGCTCCTACTGCTACTACTGCTCCTACTCCTACTACTGCTACTACTCCTGCTACTACTGCTACTACTGCTACTGCTATTACTGTTGCTGCTACTACTGCTACTACTGCTACTGCTATTACTGTTGCTGCTACTACATCTACTACTGCTACTATTACTGCTACGACTACTGCTACTGCTACTGCTGCTACTTCTGCTACTGCTGCTGCCGCTGCTTCTATTACTTCTACTATTACTGCTACTGCTACTGCTAGTGTTGCTGCTACTGCTAGTGTTGCTGCTACTGCTACTGTTGCTGCTACTGCTACTGCTACGACTACTGCTACTGCTAGTGCTACTATTGCTGCTACTCCTACTACAACTACTACTGCTCCTACTACTACTACCTCTACTGTTACTGCTACTGCTACTGCTGCTGCTACTAGTGTTGCTGCTTCTGCTACTGCTCCTGCTACTGATGGTGTTGCTGCTGCTACTGCTGTTGCTACTGCTACTGCTCATGCTACTGCTACTCCTGCTGCTGCTGATGTTGCTTCTACGGTTACTGCAACTGCTACTTCTACTGCTACTGCTGCTGCTACTGCTGCTGTTGCTGCTCCTACTGCTGCTACTGCTACTGCTACTGCTGCTACTGCTACTACTCCTACTGCTACTGCTACTGTTACTACTGCTACTACTGCTGCTGCTCCTATTCCTGCTACTGCTAATGCTGCTGTTACTGCTACTGCTACTGCTCCTACTCCTGCTGCTACTGCTGCTACTGCTACTGCTATTACTACTACTGCTGCTGCTATTGCTGCTACTGCAACTACTACTGCTACTGCTACTGCTGCTATTGCTGCTACTACTGGACTGCTGGTGCAACTCCTACTACTGCTACTGCTGCTGCTGCTGCTGCTCCTACTCCTGCTGCTACTGCTACTGCTACTACTCAAACTACTGCTACTACTGCTACTACTCCTACTACTGCTACCACTGCTACTGCTACTGCTGCTGCTCCTACTCCTGCTGCTACTGCTACTACTGCTACTGCTATTACCGCTGCTGCTACTACTGCTGCTGCTACTGCTACTGCTCAAACTGCTACTGCTGCTACTGCTGCTGCAACTCCTACTACTGCAACTCCTACTGCTGCTGCTACTGCTACTGCTCCGACTCCTACTGCTACTGCTACTACTACTATGACTATTACAGCTGCTGCTACTACTGTTGCTGCTACTGCTACTACTACTGCTACTGCAACTGCTACTGCTGCTACTACTGCTACCGCAACTCCTACTACTGCTACTGCTGCTTCTATTGCTGCTACTACTGCTTCTGCTCCTACTCCTGCTACTACTGCTACTCCTCAGCCTACAGCTACTACTACTGCTACTGCAGCTACTGCTGCTACAACTGTTACTGCTGCTTCTACTGCTACTTCTCCTACTCCTGCTGCTACTACTACTACTGCTACTGCTACTGCTACTGCTACCACTACTGCTACCGTTGCTGCTCCTGCTACTACTGCTACTGCTACTGCTGGTGCTACTTATACTGCGGCATCTACTACTGCTACAACTACTGCTACTGCTACTGCTGCTGCTGCTACTGCTGCTGCTCCTACTCCTGCTGCTACTGCTACAACTGCTACTGCTACTATTCAGACTACTGCTACTACTGCTACTACTCCTACTACTGCTACCACTGCTACTGCTACTGCTACTGCTACTGCTGCTGCTACTGCTGCTACTGCTGCTGCTACTCCTACTCCTGCTGCTACTGCTACTATTACCGTTGTTGCTACTACTGCTGCAGCTACTGCTACTGCTACTGCTCCTACTGCTACTGCTGCTGCAACTCCTAATACTGCTACTGCTACTACTGCTGCTGCTGCTACTTCTACTGCTCCGACTACTACTGTTACGACTATTACTGCTGCTGCTACTAATGTTGCTGCTACTGCTACTGCTACTACTGCTACTACTGCTACTGCAACTCCTACTACTGCTACGGCTGCTTCTATTGCTGCTACTGCTACTGCTACTACTGCTTCTGCTCCCACTCCTGCTACTACTGCTACTCCTCAGCCTACAGCTACTACTACTGCTACTGCTACTGCAGCTACTGCTGCTACAACTGTTACTGCTGCTGCTACTGCTACTTCTCCTACTCCTGCTGCTACTACTACTACTACTGCTGCTGCTCCTGCTACTGCTACTACTACTGCTACTACTATTGCTACGGCTACTGCTATTGCTCCTGCTGCTGCTATTGTTGCTACTACGACTGCTACTGCTACTGCTATTGCTGCTGCTGCTGGTATTGTTGATGCTACTGCTGCTGCTACTGCTGTTGCTTCTGCTACTAGTGCTGCTACTACTGCTGCTGCTACTACTGCTACTACTGCTCCTGCTCCTACTACTGCTACTACTACTACTGCTGCTACTGCTACTGCTGCTGCTACTGCTGCTGCTGCTCTGCTACAGCTCCTACTCTTGCTGCTACTGCTACTACTGCTACTGCTATTACTGCTGCTGCTATTACTGCTGCTGCTACTGCTACTGCTGCTGCTACTGCTTCTACTGCTCCTACTCCTACTACTGCTACTGCTACTGCTGCTGCTGCTGCTACTGTTGCTGCTACTACTGCTACTACTACTGTTACTGCTGCTGCTACTACCAGTGCTACTACTGCTACTACTACAGCAACTACTATTGCTACAGCTACTGCTATTGCTGCTGCTGCTGCTATTGTTGTTACAACTACTGCTACTGTTACTGCTATTGCTGCTGCTGCTATTGTTGCGGCTACTGCTGCTGCTACTGCTGTTGCTTCTTCTACTACTGTTGCTACTAGTCCTGCTGCTACTGCTACTGCTACTACTCAGACTACTACTACTACTACTACTGCTCCTACTGCTACTACTGCTCCTACTCCTACTACTGCTACTACTCCTGCTACTACTGCTACTACTGCTACTGCTATTACTGTTGCTGCTACTACTACTACTACTGCTACTACTGCTACTGCTATTGCGTCTGCTGCTGCTATTGTTGCTGCTACTGCTGCTGCTACTGCTGTTGCTTCTGCTACTGCTGCTGCTGCTACTGCTGCTGCTACTGCTACTGCTCCTACTTCTACTGCTACTGCTACTACTGCTATGGCTATTACTGCTACTGCTATTACTGCTGCTGCTAATGCTGCTGCTACTGCTACTGCTGCTGCTACTGCTTCTACTGCTCCTACTCCTACTACTTCTACTGCTACTGTTGCTGCTACTACTGCTACTGCTACTGTTACTACAGCTGCTACTACCAGTGCTACTACTGCTACTACTACTGCAACTACTATTGCTATGGCTACTGCTATTGATGATGCTGCTATTGTTGCTACAACTACTGCTACTGCTATTGCTGCTGCTGCTGCTATTGTTGCGGCTACTGCTGCTGCTACTGCTGTTGCTTCTTCTACTACTGTTGCTACTAGTCCTGCTGCTACTGCTACTACTCAGACTACTACTACTACTGCTCCTACTGCTACTACTGCTCCTACTCCTACTACTGCTACTACTGCTACTGCTACTACTGCTCCTACTACTGCTACTGCTACTACTGCTACTGCTACTGCTACTGCTACTACTACTACTACTGCTACTACTGCTACTTCTATTGCTACTACTATTGCTACGGCTACTGCTATTGCTGTTGCTGCTGCTATTTTTGCTGCTGCTACTGCTACTGCTATTGTTGTTGCTACTGCTGCTGCTACTACTGATGCTACTGCTACTTCTGTTGCTGGTACTCCTACTGCTTCTGCTACTGCTACGACTGCTACTACTGCTCCTACTCCTACTACTGCTACTACTGCTACTTCTACTACTACTGCTCCTACTCCTGCTGCTACTGATACTGCTATTACTGCTTCTGCTACTACTGCTGCTACTACTGCTACTACTTCTACTACTACTGGTACTACAACTGCTACTGCTACTGCTGCTACTGCTGCTATTGCTGCTGCCGCTGCTTCTATTACTGCTACTATTACTGCTACTGCTCTACTGCTGCTACTACTGTTGATGCTACTGCTACTACTACTGCTGCTCCTACTCCTACTGCTGCTACTACTACTCCTCCTACTACTACTACTTCTAGTACTGCTGCTGCTCCTACTCCTGCTGGTACTGCTACTACTCCTGCTACTACTGCTACTACTGCTACTACTACTACTGCTACTACTGCTACTACTGCTACTACTGCTACTACTGCTACTACTGCTCCTACTGCTCCTACTTCTGCTACTGCTGCTACTGCTGCTACTGCTGCTGCTCCTGCTGCTGCTCCTGCTGCTGCTCCTGCTGCTCCTGCTGCTGCTCCTGCTGCTCCTCCTGCTACTGCTCCTGCTACTGCTCCTGCTCCTGCTCCTGCTCCTAATACTGCTCCTGCTACTGCTCCTGCTACTGCTCCTGCTACTGCTCCTGCTACTGCTCCTGCTACTGCTCCTGCTACTGCTCCTGATACTGCTCCTGCTACTACTACTGCTACTGCTACTACTACTACTACTACTACTACTACTGCTACTACTACTGCTACTACTACTGCTACGGCTACTACTGCTACTGCTACTGCTACTGCTACTGGTACTGCTACTGCTACTGCTACTGCTACTGCTACTGCTACTGCTACTGCTACTGCTACTACTATTGCTACGGCTACTGCTATTGTTGATGCTGCTGCTATTGTTGCTACTACGACTGCTACCGCTACTGCTATTGCTGCTGCTGCTGCTATTGTTGCTGCTACTGCTGCTACTGCTGTTGCTTCTGCTACTACTGCTGCTACTACTGCTGCTGCTACTACTACTACTACTGCTCCTACTCCTACTACTGCTACTACTGCTACTACTACTGCTACTGCTGCTGCTGCTGCTACTGCTGTTGCTACTGTTACTGCTCCTACTCCTGCTGCTACTGCTACTACTGCTACTGCTATTACTGCTACTGCTATTACTGCTGCTGCTACTACTGCTGCTCCTAATGCTACTCCTACTACTGCTACTACTGCTACTACTACTGCTACTGTTGCTGCTGCTACTACTGCTGTTGCTACTGTTACTGCTCCTACTCCTGCTGCTACTGCTACTACTGCTACTGCTATTACTGCTACTGCTATTACTGCTGCTGCTACTACTGCTGCTGCTAATGCTACTGCTTTGACTGCTCCTACTCCTACTACTGCTCCTACTCCTACTACTGCTACTACTACTACTACTACTGCTACTGCTACTGCTATTGCTGCTGCTACTGCTGCTGCT